>JXTB01000004.1:741468-768437 GCA_002914805.1 Parasponia andersonii
GTCCTGGGAGGAGGACGTCATGGTGTATATTTGTGGTAGAACAGGGATGGCTTTGATGGTTCTACAATTTGCTTGTGCAGGACTATTTATACTGGTTTGAGGTGGTCTTGACAGGAAGTCTGGGATAATATTATTTTTTCCCTTGATATGCTTAACTTCGAAGGAATACTGGGAAAACCACGTGGCCAGTCGGAGTAGTTGGGCGTTGACAGGCTTATTTTGTCTGAAAGTCATCATTCCTCGGAAAGATGCGAAGTCTGTTTCGACCAGGAAGTGGTGTCCAATCAAGTGGAATTCGAACTTCATTATCCCCATTTTTACAGCTAGCAGCTCTTTGAACGTAGAGTGGTAGTGGATCTGGGAATCTTTAAAGCTGCCACTCTTGTATCCACATACTCTTCTTTTTCCTTCTTTGTCTTCTTCCAATAAGACTGCACCCCAATGTCGGTCACTTGCGTCCGTCTGGAGTATTCTCTTTCCATGAGAGGGAATCTGGAGTGGTGGCAGTGTCTGCATTTCTTTTTTTAATTTTTTGACCGCTTCAGTCTGTTGCGGGGTCCATTGTTGAGCTCCTTTTTTGAGCATAGTTGTCAGAGGGCTCGTGAGCTTTGAGAGGTGAGGTACAAAGTCTCTCAAATAATTGACTATGCCAAGGAACTGTTGTATCTGGACTTTTGTCAGGTCCTGATCTGGGAACTTCAGGAGTTCTTGGGCTATGTGGGACTGAGCTTCGAACTGACCATTGTGTAGTTTCATGCCCAAGAATTCTATGTTGGGCCGTGCTATGACCATCTTTTTCTCTGAGAGCATTATCCCATTCTTTTCTGTGATTTCAGTGAATTGGGCCAGAAGGTTATAATGGGCCTTCTCGTCAGGAGAGAACAGGAGGATGTCATCAATGTATATAAGGGCTTGGTTTAGGATTGGGCCATAAATGGTGATCATAGCCTTTTGGAATAGTGACGGAGCTGTTTTAAGCCCAAACGGCATAACAGTCCATTGGTAGTGTTGGTTTGGGATACAAAAGACTGTTTTGGGCCGTTCTTCTGGTTTGATGCCTAATTGCCAAAAACCCGCTTTTAGGTCAAATTTTGAAAATATTTTTGCCCGGGCAAGACTGGAAAACAACGAGTTTCTGTTTGGGAGAGGGAATTTATCATCAGCTAGAAAATGATTTAGGGGCTGATAATTAATTACCAGTCTTTGCTTTCCTCTTGCCTGTTCTGATCTTTTGTTGACATAGAATGCATGGCACGCCCAAGCAGAGTTGGTATCTTCAATGAGTCCTTGTAGTCTGAGCTCCTCGCATTCCTGTGTAGCCATCTGCTGGTGTTCTGGATTCATTCCTGGATGGCTGGCTTTTGTCGGGTTGATATCCTCATTCTTCTTAAATGGCAGTGTGATGAAATATTTTTCATTCTTCCATAGGGGATGGTCACACTTCAGTAAGAACTTAGAATGGGATTCTGCACAGGAGTTTTCTTTTAGCCTTTGTTTGATGGCCAGGAGAGGGTTATTGGTGATATGGAAGAAATTTGGGACTTGTTCCCAGGCTGAGAAATATTGCTTATAGGCTAGGCCTCCTGGAAGGATTCTCAGTCCTTTCTTTTTTGTGAAAATGTCGAAGCCAATGATTAGATCTTTTCCTGGAAGTTTTGAACCAAGGACTCTGTGTATTGCAGAACATCCTGGAAAGAATTGTAGCATGATCGGTTTGCTAACAAGGTCTGTTGAGAAGACTTCTCCATTGGCAGCATGGAAGTATTGTTTCCTTTTTTTCCAGTATTTTGGAGGGAGGATGTCTGGGTTCAAAATCGAGTAGGATGCTCCTGTGTCAACGAATGCTGCAACTCTGATTGGCTTTGAGTATTTTGAAGGAAGAACTTGCATTTTCAGGGTTGGGACTGGCTGTATAGTATTGATGGCCGTGATCTGGTATTGTTCATCAATCTCTTCTTGCTCTGACCATTCTGAGGAGTCTGAGGGAAGTTGGATTGCACAAACTGTATCCGGATTGATTTCTTCATCTAATGAAAAAATGGATTCCACATCATTGTCTGATAGAGAAATCCCTGTTGCATTCTTGATATGAGAAATCATCTTAGCCGTCTTCCCTTTTGGACATTGTTTTGCAAAGTGGCCCTTCTGTCCACAGATGTGGCAACGATCTGAGGTTTTTCCAAATCGTTTTTTCTTCCTGAGGAATCTCCAAGGTCTGCGAGACCTCTTCTTTTTGTTGTAGGAAAATCTGGAAGATTCTTCGGAATGCTTATGTTTTGTGGACCGCTTCTGGGTACACGAACAAGTATTGTGGGCTGAACATTTTGTTAGGAGATCCTTTTGGCTGCAAGCTTTATCCAGTTGCTTGGTTTGCTTCATGTATTCTTGCAGGAACTTGTTTTGAGAGCACATTTTATCAAGTGCTCTAAGTACAAGTTGGTAAAGTTCTCCAAGTGTTGTGTTTTTCAGAGTTTTTCCGCTGGAGGATAAGAGCCTAAAAGTTTCTTCTCCGAGAGGATCTGGGATGGATGACAGGAAGGCTTGTTTGAGGTTCGGATCATCAACTCCTCCAATAAGATAGAACCGTCTGGTCATCTGTTGGAAGTGTTTTTCGAGATCTTTTCTCTGCATGGAGCAGCATTTCATTTTGAAAAATTCTGCTCTCAATCGTTCTGTTATCTGGGCCTCTTGCCCACAGAATTCTACGTAGAGATGATTCAAGGCTCCTTCAATTGTCGTGTCTTGTAGGAATTGCAGCTGTCTATATTCTCCAAGGCTCTGCCACCAGTCATGTAAGATTCCTGTAAAACCAGAAGCAAAATTAAGAAGGATTTCTCCTCTATGGCTTCCGGGTTTTTGGGCTTCTAGAAGAAGCCAGGCTTTGAATTCTTGGAAACGGCTTCTCCACTTAGTTGGTGGTAAATCGTCGAGGGTGAATGTCTGGAATTTTCCTTTAGACGTCCTTGGTGCCTGTGGCTGGTTTGAGTCTGTCTCTTCTTCTTGTTCTTCAATAATAGGCTCAGTCCTTGTCGTTCCTGAGGTGCCTGTTTCCTGGGTCATGTATTGTTGTGGAAGTTCATCACTGTCGTCGGATGTTTCCGTAGTTGTGGACCATTCTCCTTCTGATGAATCTTCTTCTAGATCTTCTTCAAAAGGTTCATCTCTGAGGTTTATCTGGGACAAGGTTTTGAGACAGTGTTGCTGGATGGCTTTTGTCAAGCAGTTTGTTGCGGAGGCGCCCCCTTGTACCATCAACTGTTCTGGTGGATAGTCATTTGACTGGTTGACTGAAGATTCTGCTTCTTTTCGTTTTCCTTTGGCCTTTGCCTTTTGTTTGGCTTCCTCTTCTTGGTGGAGGATTCTTTGTAGACGTAAGATCTGGTCTTCTCCGGAAGGCACTGTTAAGGATAATGGCTGGGAGGCTTTTGGTAATGTGGAAAACATCCATGGCGTAGCATCCATGATCTGGTGCTGGCTGTTGTTTTGTTGGAGCTGCTTCAACTGTTCTTGTAAAGCAACATATTGATTTTTGAGACTCTTCATTTCTGCCTCTTTAGCTGAGAAGATCTGCCTTGGAACTGCCCCTTGTCGTATCAGATTTATGAGCTCTTCATGGGTGTTTTGGATTCTGGATTGTAGTCTGATGAGTAAATCCTGTAGGTTTGAGCATCTCTGATCGAGCTGAATGACCTTGCTTTCTACCTGGGCAACCTTTTGATCAATCTTTTGTAGGACGGAATTTTGGGCAATCATGTTTTCCGTCTGCCAGTTTAATACTGCCTCTGCGGGCGAGATTTTCTTTGTAGTCCCATCCGGATCCCTGGTGGTAGGATTGAGGACCTTTGGTTGGTGTGTTGTCGTTCCTGTTTGATCATGGAAGCTTCCAAGGGGTGGAAAATCTTTATCGTAGGAAGACATCATCAGGATTGACTGAGTCGGAATGTCTGGCTGTTCATCCTNTAATGGCTGGGAGGCTTTTGGTAATGTGGAAAACATCCATGGCGTAGCATCCATGATCTGGTGCTGGCTGTTGTTTTGTTGGAGCTGCTTCAACTTCTTTTGTGAATGAAATATTTAGGAAGAGTATCGTCCAGCAGTCGAAAATGTGAATGGAGTTATCTCCTGGGAACTTTGATGCATCTACCAATGTGGTTGGCTTTTTTCCTTTAACTTTATTCCATTCATCCGTCAATATCTGGTCCCAGTCAGAGAGAGTATGGAACCAGGAAAGCAAGTTTGTTTGGACCTGGTAGACAAGATGGAACTCTTCCCTTTCTTGGTAGCTGCGGATTGTTGTCCTCATCTGATTGGTTCAACAGTAAAAGATGATACCCTTGATACACATATTTTACCTATTTTCAATTATGATACAAACCCAAAGCTAAAGATTTCGTTTTCCTTTGTTTTTTTTTTGTCAAAATTTGTTTTTTAAAATTCGCCAAATTTTTTTAATGAAAGGTAAAAATAGTAAAATGTAAAAAAACTTCTGATGTTAAATTAGCATTATAAAATTTTTTAATAAGTCAAAGAGGAGTATTCGTGTCTTTTAACTCACGTAAGGTTCCAATTAGCAAATTTTTAAATCTCAACTATTATTTTGCAGAACTCCAAAAATAAATTAGTTTTTACAAAGGAAAAAAGAAAATTAAAATTCCAGGTATTTTTTTATTATTCCATTAAAAATTTACATGCACTTAAATTTTTTGAAAAATGACAATCAATTACATGTCAAAAAGCGACAATCATTTAAAGACGAGAAATAATGAAATAGAAGCGACAATATCAATGAAAACGACAATGGTGTCACCAACCTCCATCGTTCTCTCTCTCTCCTCGTTAATTATTGTTATTTTATTATTTCTTTATTGTTATATTGACACCAACAAATACCATACGAGGCCCTGATGGTTTCACGACTCTGAAAAGTGGTGTCTTGATTCTTGCCAAAGCTGACAAACCAGACCCAAAAACCAAGTCCAAGAAAGCTTTGGAAAAGGTTGATAGTCTTGACTCTTGACAAACATACCGGTTTTTTTGGCTCAGATGGTCTCTAATTATTCATTTTGTGGAAATTTACTGTCAAAGTTTTAATTGCGATTAAACCCTGAAATTTTTTATTTAAAACAATTTAATTTATAAATTGTATTAAATTGTCTAAAATATAATTTGCTATTATATTTTTGATAAAATACACACATGACTAGTATATTATAATATTTGAAAATGTATTATTTTTCAAAAGAATATTTATCGTGAAAATTACAATTCTGTTAAAAAAACAAAACAAAATTTTATTAAAATATATCCTAAAGAAGACGTGCAATATAATAATAAGAGTTGTATTATGTGGCAAACATTAAAAATGGTGTATAATATAAGAGTCTAACTGAATCACACCTTTTATTTGAAAAAAAAAAAAAAGAAGAGAAGAAGAGCGAGCTGAGATTAGAAAGAGAGATTGAGAAAGACAGTCACATGGTAGAATGAGAGTTCTACTACCTCCTATTCCAACTTTTAGTGTAATCGATTCTAAATCCTTGGAAAAAAGAATATAATCTCCATCTGCTTTTCCAAAATTTGAAAAAAAAAATTTCTAACACTTTTACCTATAAAAACCAAAATGAATTATAAAAATATGGAGGTGAGTATTTTTTTTTTCCAATTTCCGTATAGGTTTTATTAGAAAAATATCATTTTTTAAAAAGGTTTATTGATTATACAACTTTTAAAATGATTACTAGTTATGTGGATCTAAAAACTGGTTATTAGTTACCAAGTACCAGTGATAAATATTATTGGTTATAAGTTATCAGTTTCTAGAAATTGATTATCAATTACTAGTTATTATTTTAAAAAATGATATTTTTCTAAATATTAATTTAAAAATGGAATTTTTCTAATAAAAACTATACTGAACCTACAAAAAGTACATGCCATCATATTTTTCAATTTTTTTTTCCTAAAAATACCGTAAAAGGCCTAATTGTCCCGCAAAAAAAGCTTATATTAGAAATGGGGCAAAACCCGCCCTGGCTCAATAAAATCTAGTGTGAGGTGGTGCCCTGTTTAATGCGAGGCAAGCATACCCCGACTGAGTAGAGCCCCGTGGTGCCTTGCCCTGTCAGGGTTTTTTTTTTTCCATTCCTAGTGTAAAACCCCTATTTTCTAAGGGCAAATTAGTCATTTGACCATTTAATAATAATAATAATAAAAAAAATATAATTCAAATTTCGGTTTGGATGAAAAGATTTTCTGAAATTGGTGACTGAACAACAATTTTGGGGATTTGAATGAAGAAATTCTCAAGTCAGGGGTTTAAGAGCAAATCCCAAAACCCATTATATACTTGACACGTGCCCCATTTATTCTCCCTCAGTCCACTCTCTCTCTCTCATTCTGTCTGACTCTCTCTCTCGGTTCTCTCTCTATCTATATGCCTTATTACTTATTTTGTTTAGGGCTTTAAATATTTTATTAGCCTCTACCCTCCCCTCCATCTTCATTGATAACCTAGTTATTGACTGCTCATAATTGGTACTCGCTCTTCATCTTTATTGGAAACCTTATTAATGACAACTCATAGTTTTTTTTATTTAATCTTATCCAAAGACCTTCAAAATGCTGATATGTATTTATTGCATTAGGATTCCCTCCTTATGTTGACAATTATAGGAGAAAGAAGTATGTTGCTTGTAAGAAAAGCTCAAAGAGTGTTGGCAAGATTGTTCACGACCTCTCAAAGTATTTTTCCAAGGATCCTTTTTTGCAGTAGGTGATAAAGCATTTCAGTATATTATTGAAAGACAAAAATTTTCTTTACTAGGATGTAGTAGATCCAATTATGCCATTTCCAAAGTTGTTTTTATATTTTGACTATGTCGAAGCTGAGCTATTCATAACGTACAAAGCTCGATCAGGCAAAATTACTGGTTGGTCTAAACGGGTTACTTTCATTATTGAGAGATTGCAACCTTTCTTGGAATCACCTAATATTTTACCCTTATTGCACATTTCTACCAGCTTGGAGATTTATTGAGACACTTAAAGCTTGAACCAGCTGATCATGCGATGGTGCCCAATGACACATACCTTCGTAACGGGCTGGGGGGATATACTCTAGAGAATGTTTACGCATTGTATCTATTTCCTATTTGCAGGACGAACTCTACAGTTTCTCCTCCCTTTAGTGAGGAGAATGTCCTCATTTCTTCCTTGCAAGAGGCAAGAAAAGCTAGAATTGACTTTCCTCAATGTGTTCTTATTTCAACTGTGGATATATCATGGAACGAGTGGGGTTGTGGGCTGTTGTGCGGTCTAAAATCTTATGTCAGGTCGCATGAGTAGGGGTTAAGTTCGACCTCTTCTGTGTAAGTTATGTGCGACCTCCTCCGCTTAGGTTACGTGCGACCCCCTCCGTGTAGTTATGTGTGACCTCTTTTGCATAAGTTATGTGCGACCTTCTCTGTATAGGATGTGAGCGACCTCTTCCGAAGGAAAAGGAAATAAGTCTCTACTTCGTCAAACAGGAAACCTGCAAGGAAAGAGAAACAGAAGTTTCCTATTTATAATCGACCAGTTACCCGTTTTGAGTGGTTACCCAATTATGTTGTTACTTGAATTGTATTACCCGATTGTATAGTTACCTGTTTTCACAATTAGGAACATTGGGTTACTCTCACCTATATAAAGGGAACTCAATGTTCCAGACGGGGGATTCCAATTTTTTCCAATTTTCAGACTTCGAAATTCTGACTCCCAATTTAAGAGAGATTTCCAGACGAGATATTGTAATCTTGAGTGCTTGTAATTCTCCATAAAAATAGTGAAAAACAGTGGACGTAAGCTCATCTTTTTCGGGGCTGAACCACTATAAAATCCTCTCTCTTTATTTGCTTTGATTAATAACTCAATTCACACAAGCCACATCTCTTAATCAGATCTAAATTTATTGTTGATAAAACCTCCATCAACAATTGGCGCTAGAAAGAGGGCCATTCCGGCGGAAAAGTTTGGCAAATTCCACTTTTTTAATAATGGAAAACACTAGAAACACTACCAGAGTCAGCGGAACAAGCCAAAACCAACCTCAAAGTACTGCTGCTACACAGGCAGACCCTACTTAGGATCAATCTACTATGACCGCAACAGAGAACCTTTCCCAGAGACAGGATCGTATGGACTGGTGAACCTTCAGCAAGTCATTAACCAGATCAATTACACCCTGCGACGACTTGCTGAAGGGCAGATGGTGACCCCACCACAACACGAACGTCCCAAAGAATGTCCTGCCCAATTACCTGAGAAAGGGATACAGATCCTAGAGACAAGAAGACGCGGCTGGCCAAGAACTCAGCAAGAGCATCATGAAGATCGCATCTCCAAAGGAAAAGGCAAGGTCGCAAACTTATCTCTAGAATCTGGTACAGAGAGTTCAAGTATGAACCGTGATCGTGTACAACCTTCTCGTAAATCCACTAATAGTCAAGATCGCTTGAGCGGCGAACAAGGACGACCATCGAGAAGCGTCTTCGAAATAATCAGCAGAGAGTCGAGACAAGATTCTGCAGACCTAAGACAGTATTTGGAGCGACGACGTAGTCATGATCGATCCGTATCGTATCACAATGACCAAAGTCGGTCTCGTCGCACTATTTCACTGGATTCCTCTCACAGATCGCAGAAGACTCTATCTGACTAACCTGCCATGCATCAGGATAACGATTGAAGGCTGCCTGTGCTGCCAGCGAGGGATGATGCTTTCCCTCTGAACGTCGATGTTCACAATTTAAGGATCGCGTTAGACGCACTTGCTGGTTGGGACGATGAGCTCGCTGATGGGTATCGTCAGTCGCCATTCAGCGAGGAGGTTCGAGCTGCAACCCTTCCTACTGGATTCAGACTTCCCACCATTAACACTTTTGACGGGAAAACTGACCCACAGGACCATATGGATCACTTCAGTAACTTGATGGAACTATATCAGGTTAATGATCATGCACGTTGCAGATGTTTCACTGTAACTCTCTCGGGAGCAACGAAGAAGTAGTTCTGAGGACTCAAATCCGGCTTTATTTCGTCCTGGCAACAACTTCAGACAATGTTCTTGAGATAGTTTTAAGCTGCAAAGAATTTCACTATTCCACTTGTTAGTTTGTCTGCGATCCGACAAGGTCCAGAGGAGACTCTACGGTCTTCTCTCAATCGATTCACCTCAGAGCTAGCAAAGGTCAACAACCCACCTGAGGGAGGAGTTCTAACTCTCATGATGGCTTGGGTGCGGCCAGAAACTAAACTTTGGGAGGAATTACTTGAGCGAGAATGTAGAACTCTTGAAGACTTCTACCGAAGAGTTGGTCGGCATCTGAGGTTAGAATCTTCGCACGAGAATCTTCAAAAGACTAAAAAAGAAGAAAGGAAAGATACGACTAAAGATGTGGTCATTACCAACAAAAACGGTAATAAGAAAAACAAGAGGAATAATGAACAGACGAATGAGAATCAGCCTAGACCCAAAAGGTAGGAGATTTCAAGAGCTCCCTTGCAGTTTAACAATCACACTGAATTAAACGCGCCTATATATCATATCTATGCGGTCACAAACCAGACGGAGCAATTCCGACAACCAGAACTGATGAAGCGGGACAGGACAAAGCGCGACCCCAACAAGTTCTGCCGATATCACAATGATATTGGGCATGATACTAATAATTGCTTTGCCCTGAAGGATGAAATTGAAAGGCTGATTAGAGAGGGGCGACTGCGGCAGTACACCAGGCAGAATGACGAAAGGCGAGAAGAAGACCAACAGCGACCTCCAGAAATTCAGCGCGAGGTGCGAACTATTTTCGGAGGACCGCATGTTTGGGGAGATTCCAAGAGGGCACAAGACAGGTATGCACGAGAAGCTCGACAGTAGCCGTTAACCAACGTCATGCATCTTGAACAGCGACCACGCAAGCTTCAACGAGTACCGAATATGGACATTACCTTCACAGAGCAGGATGCAAGGGAGGTCCATTATCCGCATAATGACGCGCTGGTCATAAAAATTAACTGTGAAAGCACACAGTTGTGGCGAGTATTGGTCGATAACGGGAGTGCTGTGGACATCCTATACTTCGACGCCTTTAAAAAGATGGGGTTGAATGAGAGCGACTGAAGCCTGCCGCCACTCCACTCTATGGTTTCACTGGTGATAGCCTGATGCCTATGGGCATGATTGAATTGATGGTCAATGTTGGGACCTATCCAAGGGTTTCAATGATAATGACCCAGTTTTTGGTGGTAGATTGCCCCTCTGCCTTCAATGCTGTGCTGGGAAGACCGACATTGAGGGAATTTCGAGCCGTCACCTCGATCTACCATCTAACAATGAAGTTCTCGACCCAACACGGGGTAGGCAAGGTGCGAGGAAATCAATATGATGCGAGGACATGTTATAACAACTCGCTAAAACTCGCAGCAAAGGATGCGGCGTCTCGCACAATGATGGTCTACCTGCCGGAGAGAGCGTCAGTCGTGGCAGTGGGCAAAGCGTCAGTCGTGGTAGTGGGCAAAGCGTCAGTCGAGGTAGTGAGTGAAGCTCCAGTCAGATTCAGATAAAGCGTCAGTCGAACCGTCAGTGAAAGCATCAATCGAAATGACCAGCGAAGACTTCGATCCTCGAGAAATAGACGAAGAGGTCAGAACTGGACCCATTGAAGATCTGGAGGATTTATTATTCGACCTGTCTTTCGGGACTTTAAAGATTGGAACGGAGGTTCAAGCACCTGTGCGAGCTTCATTGGTCGCTTTTCTGAAGTCTAATTTGGATGTCTTCGCATGGCAACATTCGGATATGGTAGGGATTGATTCAAGGATCATATCCCACCATCTTAACATAGATCCGACAAAGAAGCCTGTACGATAGAAAAGAAAGGCCATGAATCCAGAACGCTATGTCGCGTTAAAAGAAGAGGTGGAGAATCTGCTCGAAATTGGGTTCATAAGAGAGTCTTTCTATCCTGACTGGCTTGCAAACTCGGTTTTGGTGAAAAAACCTAATGGGAAGTGGAGAACGTGTATTGATTTCACCGATCTCAACAAAGCATGTCCGAAGGATAGCTTCCCTCTTCCGAGAATCGACCAGCTTGTAGATGCGACATCGGGGCATGAACTTTTAAGTTTCATGGACGCATATACAAGATATAACCAAATCCCCATGTACGAGCTAGATGAGGAACATACCTCATTCATCACTGATCGAGGGTTATACTGTTATAAAAAGATGCCCTTCGGACTTATCAACGCAGGAGCGACCTATCAATGTCTTGTCAATATGATGTTTGCAAAGCAAATTGGCAAGACAATGGAGATATATGTCAATGACATGCTAGTGAAATCGGAGAAAGCCGAAGATCACATCAAGCACCTTGATGAGATGTTAAAAATCCTCTAGAGATACCAGAAGAAGCTAAATCCCCAGAAGTGTGTATTCGGAGTAGGATCTGGAAAATTTTTGGGTTTTATGGTCAATCAGCGAGGAATCGAAGCAAATCCTCAGAAGATACAAGCGTTGATTGATATACAATCTCCTCGTAAACCCAAGGATGTGCAAAGCCTAGCAGGAAGAGTAGCTACTCTGAGTCAGTTTGTATCCAGATCAACCGATAAATGCCAACCTTTCTTTGAGGTGTTAAAGGGATCAAAAAGGTTCCAGTGGACAGAAAAATACGAGCAGGCGTTCCAAGAGTTGAAAAAACACTTGGGTTCTCCTCCACTCTTGTCGAAGCCAAATCCGGGAGAAGAATTATGTCTATATCTCACTGTTTCTAAGTATGCGACGAGTGCTGCATTAATTCGCGAGGAGGAAAATATTCAGTGACCTGTGTATTATGTAAGTAAAAGAATACTTGATGCTGAAACCAGATATCCAGAGATGGAAAAATTGGCACTGGCACTCGTCATTACATCAAGAAAGCTTCGACCTTACTTCCATGCTCACTCTATCAAGGTTTTCATGAATTTTCCGTTGAAACAAGTTTTACAGAAACCTGAGGCGTCAGGACGGCTGCTTGAGTGGGCTGTTGAATTGAGTCAATTTGACATCAATTTTCAACCTCGCACTGCTATAAAGGGTCAGACCCTCGCAGATTTTATTACAGAATTTATATACGATATCGATCTTCCCACGAGAGTACTCGAAAAACCCGCCTCAGATACATCAAAGTTGTGGAAACTTTATGTTGACGGGTCATCGAATGAAAATGAAGCAGGTGCGGGCATAGTTGTAATCAGTCCTGAAGGGCACAACATTCATTATGCACTTCGCTTCAAATTCCCAGCGTCGAATAATGAGGCCGAGTACGAAGCACTGATAGTTGGGCTAAAGCTCGCACAAGAAATGAAGGTTGAAATAATTGAAGTGTATAGTGACTCCCAGCTGGTCGTATGTCAAGTTAAGGGCAAATATCAAGCGAGAGGAGAGAATGATGGCCTATTTGGAGAAGGTACAGCAGTTGTTCTTAACGTTCGACACTTATAACATTCAGCTTCTTCCTCGCATTGAAAATACCCGGGCAGATGCGCTTGCTAAGCTCGCTTTGATGAAAGATGCAGAATTGTTGAAGGTAGTTCCCATTGAATTTCTTATATCACCAAGCATCGAGGTCGAACCGCAAGTAATTATGCCAGTTGATGGAGAACCATCGTGGATGGATCCTATAATGCGATATATACAAAACGGCGATCTTCCTGAGAACAAAGACAATTCAAGATGGCTTCGCATGAAAGCTGCTCGCTATATCATCCAGGATGGAAAGCTTTATCAAAGGAGTTTCAGCTCGCCATTATTATTGTGCGTCAATGATGAAAAAGCATGCTATATTATGAGAGAAATTCACGAAGGAATATGTGGAAATCATTCTGGGGGCAAGCACTTGCAAACAAGATTTTTCAACAAGGGTACTTTTGGCCAACTATGAAGAAAGATACATTGGAATTTTCTAGGAAATGTGACAAATGTCAACGATTTGTGACCTTTCCTAGAAAACCACATATTCCTTTAACTTTAATGACTAGTCCATGGCCATTTGCTATTTGGGGAATTGATATTATCGGGATGTTGCCATTAGCGCGAGGTGGTTTGAAGTATGCGGTAGTCGCAATCGATTATTTTACAAAATGAACAGAAGCCGAGGCCTTGAGCACCATCTCCGCGAAGAAGATGATAGATTTTGTTTATAAATCTATAATCTGCCGTTATGGTATACCGCATACCATAATTTCTGATAATGGAAAACAATTCGACTGTGACGAGTTCCGTGACTTCTGCAACAACTTGGGCATCAAGAAGAGTTTCTCTGCTGTTGTTCATCTGCAAGCCAATGGGCAGGTCGAAGCAATAAACAAAATACTCAAGCAGAATATAAAGACAAAACTGGAGGAGCATAAAGGAGCTTGGCCAGAAGTACTTCCAGAAGTTTTATGGACTTATCGCACCACACAACGAACCACTACTGGAGAGAGTCCATTCTCTTTGGCTTATGGATATGAAGCGATGATCCCAGTTGAAATTGGTGCGGGCTCCTGCGGTGATCTGTTTATGAGCAAAATCAGAATGATGTATTACTGAGAATCGAACTCAATCTTTTAGAAGAACGACGTGAACAATCTCAGCTCCGAATTGCATCATATCAACGACGCACTGCTCGATATTATAACTCCAAAGTCAAAGGCAGACATTTTGAAGTTGGAGATCTTGTCCTTCGACGAGTTCTACCTAATAATAAAGAACATGGTGCGGGTATATTTGGGCCTTCTTGGGAAGGGCCTTATGTTATTGATAACATCATTCGACCTGGGACATATAACCTAGCTCACATCGGTGGACAAAAGATCGAGCATGCTTGGAATGCAGAACAACTTCATCGTTATTATTAATAAATCTTCTTGTTTATCTTCAATGGCCTACTGTATCTTTGTTATTTCGTCATTCGATGTTGTTCGTCAATAATACTTCGGCTATTACTTCAACTCGTTTTCGATCATCTTTTATAGTATTATGGCAGTTTTCGGACACCATAAAACTCGGGGGGTAGTGGGATCAGAATGTTATCTCCTACTTGTTCTCTAAGGAACTATGCAAACGTCCATTTAGAGGGGACAGGGTTTTAGATCGTCGAAGTATCTGAATCTCCTTAAAATCCTAGGATTTTCTCCTCACTTCATGCCTCAGCATGTCGTATTACGCAATTTCCCTTCTCGAACAAAAAAAGTAACTAAGCCAAACGTTCATTGTTCGATGTGATATATTGCTATATTTTATTTTGACATGGAACTTTTGAAACACAGTTAGAGTTTGCATCACTCATATTGACTGTTTTCTTAAGCGACCTAACCTATCATAACGCTTAAAACTCGTTTTAAGTTAGTCGGATTCAAATCACTAAAAGCATACTAATCAATCACTGTGATTGACTACTTAGTTAAAATTACTGTTGTGTTTTCATTATTTTGCAGGAGCATGACAGGAAAAAAATGATAATATTTATTAAAAAGAAATCATCCGTACATGCACAGAAAGGAAGGGGGGCCAAGCTCGCATTGTTCTAAAAATAATAAAAAAAGAGAGCAAATTTATACAGTAGGGCTCGCACCGCCATCTCTAGCTTTGGCATTATCCTCCCTCCAGCTTTGCACGAGCTCGACCATGTCCTCGCCAAGGATGGAGAAGTCAAAATCCGGATGCTCGCAGAAAATATTGAAAATGATGGTCGACGAGGCGATATCACTAGCTTTATCTTTGAGTTCTTTGACTTTAGTCGCCTTAAATTCCTCAATAGCTTTGTGAATCGCCTCAGTGGTCGCTTCCCTCATGTGATCCGGATGCTCAGAAATGGCTTTCTCGAGCTCTTTGACTTTCTCCTCGAGATTATCCTTCTCGAGTCTCTCCTTGGCCAGGTCCTCGAGCATCTGCTGCCTCTCCAAGTTGAAAGCCGTTCTCTCCTCCTCCCGAGCCTTCTTCGAGTTCTCGAACGCTTGCGTTATCTCTTCAACTTTTTCAGCCTTCTTCAAGCATTCGAGAACCGGGTCGTGCATCAGGACAGTAGCAGCCGCAGTCTGAAAAATCTAATTGTTAACACCAAGAGAATTCATTCGAGGAGAGGATAGAAAAATACTTACATTGGCCAGCATCCTCATCGCAGATCCAAAAGCGACCTTGGTAGATCGTCGCTTCATCCGCTCCCAGCCTTCCTCAGATGTGAAGCAATCAATGAAGGCTGCGCTCATACCAGCCTTCTCTAGTAATTGGTTGAGGAGCACGAAGAGCTCTTCACCCTTATATGCCAGGATCAGTTCTGAAGAAGTGGCAGCCTCAGTTGGTGGTTCAGGATGACTTGTTGGCTGAGGCTGTGGTGGAGGCGAGCTTGTCAGGAAGTCCTCGAAGGCAACTTTTCTTTTTCTTGGAGCTGTCGACCTTCTCCTTCCCTTTCGATGGTGTACTCTCGGGTGTTTTAGTTTTTGCCATGGACCCGAGAGTTGAAGGTGGTGCTCGCAAGCCGCTACCGATGACCATCTCTGTACAGATATATTAGTGAGCGAGGAGATATAATATAAGGGTAATTAGAATGCATGTGTGATTACCTTCTTCTTGTGGAGTTGGTTGAGGAGCTGGTGGTGACACTGTCTCTGGAGATGAAGGTTCTGAGGTTGGAAAGGTGGCTGGCACTTTTCGTTTTCTAATTCTTGAAGATGAGGCACCTAAATCTGTCCTTTTTCTTGGCTTCTTCTTCGAGCTCGATGGCTTAGACAAAAGAACTAGGGGGTCTGGGAACATGGCTCCCTTTTGAAGTAGACCGCAAATGACCAGGTTATTCGAAGTACCTAGTACCTTCCAATTAAATTTCTCAATTAGAAGGTCGTTGATTTTATATACCCTTGCGAGCTATTCCCTAGAGAGTCCGGTCGATCCCTGTTATCTGCGATCACATTTGAATACGATGAGTATAAAAGTAACAATTGAAAAAGGTGATAAATTGGAAGACTACCTACTTGGATTTTGAAAGAAGCCGTTAGCCGCATAGTCAAAGTGGAAAAATGGATTTTTCCATTTTCCCATGTTGTTGCGAACTCCGTAGATCGTTTTTATTGCCTGGTTCGACCATTTGCTCGCATAGAAGAAGCCAAGATCTGACGGGTTCGATTTCACTTGGTAAAACCAAGTGAATTCCTCAGGAGAAGGGGTCTCTAAACCTACTTTATGGTACAGTATATACAAACCTACCATATATCTATAGGTATTAGGGGTTAGTTGAAAAGGGACGACTCCATAGTAGTCAATGATCGATTTTATATACGGATGAAGTGGGAGATGAACGCCACACTTGAGAACTGCTTCAGAGAAAGAAGCGAGTCCACGTGGTGGAGTGTGTGGTTGGTTGAATTCCATAGGTAGGTGAAGGGGTATGGCGATCTTATAGTTGCTCGCAATTTTGTTGAGTTTGTTCGATGTGCAGCTTGTCCTTATATTGGTACATGACCAATTCCCTTCTACGTATTGGTAGCCAGATGAAAATGCAGGGGCATCCCTGATATGTTTGGGCCACTGGTCCTGGGGAAGATCGCCTATGCGAGGACTACTTCGACTGACCCCTGTTATTTCTACTTCGGGTTCTGGCTCAAGGTAATCTTCAAGGTTTATAGAACTAATACTCGAGTCAGAATCTCCGGAAAATGCATTCCCTTCCCTAAATTCATCACTACTAGACATCTGAAAAGAAATACGCAGGGATTTAGGCATTGAGGATTCTCACTATGCCAGTACTTTGGGTATTCATCCTAGGATTATACTAACAAGTAAGCTCATCAATTTATTCCTAAGAGGTCTACGGATTCATTAAAATTGTTCGAGCAATTCGTCAAAAAATAAATGTTCGAGCAGTTCGTCGAAAAATAAAATAGGGTATCAGACCCTAGAAATTCTTTTCACGAGTTTGTATCTGGGAAAAAAAAAATAAGAAGAAATAAACTAACCTTTCTTCAGTAGCGGAGGGATTGAGATAGTTTGAACTCCGTCGGAGAAGGTACTGGAATTGTGCGAGTTGAAGAATGAAACGGCGCTTTAGGGTTCTCTGAAACTTCGGTATTTTCTGAGAAAAGTTGGAAACAGTGTAATAGAGCAGAAACGGATTGGTTTCTGATATTTATACTCCAAGCACCGTTAAATCACAGCCGTAGATCAAGGAATTTGATTTTTAGATCTGAAGGTCGAAGTTTACGCGGGATTTGATTTTTTCCGAAGATAAATCAGAATCTTTTAAAATTTGAAAAGATTTGGTTTAAAACAACGGTTGGCATCATTGATATCCTTGAGCCTCCTCGAGTTCTACTATCTTTCTTAGAAAAGGCTACACGTGTTTCCGTCTATCAGAAAAAGGTACGCGTAATCTTGAGAAAGATGGAATTTGAAATCTGGCGACTCTTCGACTCTTCAAAGATCTCAAGTCTAGGTCTTGACATCGCATTTTTTAAGATCGCACGTTAAAAGGAAGCTCCATTTTGTCCTAAAGAACTAATGGAGCTGGGGGCCAATTGTTATGCGGTCTAAAATCCTATGTCAGGTCGCATAAGTAGGGGTTAAGTTCGACCTCCTCCGTGTAAGTTATGTGCGACCTCCTCCGCTTAGGTTACATGCGACCTCCTCTGTGTAGTTATGTGCGACCTTCTCTGTATAGGTTGTGAGCGACCTATTCCGAAGGAAAAGGAAACAAGTCTCTGCTTCGTCAAACAGGAAACCTGCAAGGAAAGGGAAACAGAAGTCTCCTATTTATGATCGACCAGTTACCTGTTTTGAGTGGTTACCCAATTATGTTGTTACTTGAATTATATTACCCGATTGTATAGTTACCCGTTTTCACAATTAGGAACATTGGGTTACCCTCACCTATATAAAGGGAACTCAATGTTCCAGACGGGGGATTCTAATTTTTTCTAAGTTTCAGACTTTGAAATTCTGACTCCCAATTTGAGAGAGATTTCCAGACGAGACATTGTAACTTTGAGTGCTTGTAATTCTCCATAAAAATAGTGAAAAACAGTGGACGTAAGCTCATCTTTTTCGGGGCTGAACCACTATAAAATCCTCTCTCTTTATTTGCTTTGATTAATAACTCAATTCACACAAGCCACATCTCTTAATCAGATCTAAATTTATTGTTGATAAAACTCCATCAACATGGGCTTTCTTGCATTGTGGTTGAGCAGGTACATATTCCACCAACATCATCATGTGTAGTGAATGTTTCTTTATTTCCTTTGGCATGTCGGCTTGCTAGTGGAAAGCGAGTACCTTTAGGCGCCATTTTCTGGGGGGACCCTATATTACCATTTAGACACTATAGTGACTAGATTCATGGCTGGGTATTCAAATATAGAGAGTGTGACCGATGTGTGTTTCTTCCAAATATTCATCTAGGAGCAATTTGAAAGTTTGCTTCCTTCTTGGAAAACTCATGAGCAAGGACAACCATGAGCATGGTAACAGGTTCACTCTCACCAGCTAGGTTCAGGAAGATTCCTTAGAGTAATGGACAAGAAATTGAACTTTAACTTCTACCCTTACCTTGTAGAAAATGATGGTAACTTTACTCTAGATGCATATACTGGTGGCATTATTCCACTTATTGAAGAAACTGGATCCTCGTTTGATGACTCGGCTGGAGGTATTGGGTTTTAGTTTACCATTTGCTTTTCTCGCTCATTATTACAGTTCCCTGGCAAGACTGGTTTACTCTAATCCTTTATCGAATATCGCCTTGATCACATAGCTAGGCAATTTAGGTTTGATTAACATGTTCCTCATGATCGAAAGCAAGGCTCCTTAGAGATATCAGATATTTTATTCCTGGTCAATCATCTTCGAGCTTTAAGACATTGTCGCTTATTATTCTGTTTACCATGTCAGAGTAGACATGGCAGTATATTGGAAGAATTTTCCATGATCTAGAGCATTTATACCGATGATTTGTCTAGGGCAAAATCAAATATGTATAAAGAGTTGGTGAGGAAAGAAATAGTAAATTGTTTCTACATCCCCGCTGCCCACTTCATCTTTAGCTTTTACTGGTGGGGTTAAGACTTCTCGGAGTGTCAAGGTTGTCAGGTTCACACCAAGCCTTTGAAGCCCGTCTCTAAAAAAGATCATGGTAAAATTTTTCTTCTTCGCATTTCCTTTAACAGCTGCAAAGTTTAAAAAGACCTATCAACATACCACCCAAAGGTCACCAATGTCTCAAAGGCCTTGCTGAGCTCTTTTTTACAGCTCTTAAAAAAATATGATGAAGCAAAATTTTATCTGTAGGAAAAATTGACCTAACACTTAGGAAATCATGCATGCATACAGATATAGAAAATACATGATTATATCATGAATGCAGCAGAAAAATTAGCAGATTTAGGTTTTAAAATTTTTTCATGAAAACAGTTTTTCATAACCATATAACACACATGCATCATAAACCGAATCATGTACAACATAAATCTAATCTAGGTACAAAATCCCTAGAGATGAGATTAGGATTTACCTCTTGTAGCGTGTTCCTCCTTGATCTCCTTGTTGATGGTGATCAAACCTCCAATCCTAGATCTTCTTGTCTATGCTCTTACTTTTGATTGATGAGATAAGTGAGCACCAAGTTGAAACCTATGTAGGAGAACGATCAAGAACGCCTTCTTGATCATATGGAACACTAGGATATGAGATGGAACTGTGAGATAATATGAAACTTTTTCTCTCTCACTTAGCCTAAGGTGGCCGAATTCTCCTCTCTCCCTGTGCCTTATGCGTGTGACTCTCTAAGAGTTAATATGTAGTTTTTTCTCTCATATATCTTATATATATGGGACTCAAAACTGCTAACCCTAATCCAATTGGGATTGGGCTTGTTCTCCAATTTGGGCTTTGGGTGTATTTTTTATAAATATGTGCAACTCATGAAACTTATTTATAAAAATTCCAACTTCTGTGTAAAATTATTATTTTACATAGTTTTATGAAACTAATTTCACAAATACCACCAACCAATTAATAAGCTTAATTGAGCTAGACAAGAGACCTAATAGATCCAAATACTATAAGCTCCAATAATATGATAAATACATAATAAATCTTATTATGGTATTTATATAAATATTATTAGTAAAAGGGACACTCCATTAAAGTCCCAATACTGCACTCCTAAATTAAATGTCATGCCTTTTATAGAGATTTAATCAACTAACCTTGATTAACCAATCCATCTAGCATATTCTATACCACATATAGAATCCCTATACAATGCCGTAATTGGATAGGTGAAATTACTGTAATACCCCTCCAACACCTATTTACCTTTAAGTTATCATCTATCTATTAAGGAATAATGTTGTCGATAATTTTATTCTCAATGGCCATTTAGATAAAATTATCAACCAATTTACAAAGTGAATACTAAGATCTTAGATTTAATTATTTCATGAATCTTGAAAGAACCTAAAGTGGCATTAATGTACAGTATCCTTAACTATTTAGTGTTCCCACCAATTCATAAGTCATAACCTCCAATATGCCAGAGTTCACCTCTAATTTCATAGAGGTTAGTCTTTTAACAAATCAAAAAGCTATAACCTATGAAAGCAAGTCCAGTCAAACATCAAGGATTAAGATCTATATGCTAAGAGCTAGTTTGTGATAATATAAGAATTGAGTTATGGCACTCCAATTCTTTATATTACCTGGTCCAGTTTAATACACATAACTTATTTATGTTGTATTAATGTTTCTATCAGAAGTCAGATACTTCAATGATTTGAGACACATCATTCCCCGTTGAGATAGACAAACACTACAACCTATAGTAAATAAAGTATTCCATCTTTATTTACAGATTGAAACTTCTTCATTTAGACTTAGATAAAGAAACAAGTCTCTCTATAATTAACACGTAATTATGTTTATTTCTTTATATACATATAAAGTCATGGAATCTTTTTCAGATGAATAGACTATTCAACTAAGATAGTTTAATTTAGCAAATATTATAAGTACATATAAAAGAAAGTTGTTTATACTTAAAAAGGTAAAATTAGAAATCTAATTTTTCGGGCAAAAATCCCAATAATCTCCTACTTGTCTAAAAAGCAGTTACTAAAAATAACATACTAAAAATTTCAAAATATTCCAAACGAGCAAAAATTAATAAAAGGAAAAAATTAGTGTTCAACTAACAACTTAATGACTAAGAAAAGCAATGAAGATCAAAAGCTCTCTCTTTATCATTTTCTTGACGAACTTCTCCCTCATCCTCTAGAAAGTCTCCACTTCTGCTGATGAAGATAGTATTCGTAGATTGTCTGTAAAGAATGTAGCCTTTCTCTTCTTTTGGATAGCCAAGCAGAAAACACTTTTCTGAATTCTTGTCAACTTCGTCTCCCACTTTCTTGCACGCGTATACTTCGCAACCCTATACCTTTAGATGCTCTAAGCTCTCTACATAACCCATCCACATCTGTATCAAAATAACTCTATTTGATGGAATGAAGTTGAGGATATATGAAGCTATCCTTAAAGCATAACTCCAGTATCTATAGGACAACATCGACTCCTTATACATCAGCTCTATGGTTTGCTTGAGTCTGATGTTGTTCCTCTCAGTAGCTCCTATATGACTATGCTCATAGATAGTCGCATATTCATAAGGAATAGCAAGATTGGCTAGTTTTGGCCTCAGCAAGTCTCGAAGAAAATCTATATCTCTATGTTTGGCTTCAATTTTGAACTTCTTAACCTTGGTGTCATATTGCATTCGCACCTTTCTGTTGAACTCATGGAAAGCATCTGGGACTTCATCGTATCTTTTGAGAAAATAGACTTGACCGAAGTCTAAATATTCATCAACAAAGGTGATAAACAATGTATGCTTGTTGTAGGAAACTACCTCCATAGGTTCACAGATATGCACATGTATGCACTCTAAACATGCCTCAGCTTTCTCATAACGAGCAGCAAGACGATGCTTATAACTTATAGGCTTCTTGCAATCCTCACAGTCTATGTCGTTGCTGATGTCTACTTCAGGCAAGTGACCCAACTCTATAAGTCTGCGAATTTCTGAGCATGGCATGTGTCCGAGTTGCTTGTACCAATCGATGGTGTTGCACTATTTCTTGATGTCATTCACCATCTCTTGGAGTGTAGTAATGCTCATGATTGAAGATGATGTACTTTGTGGCTTTGGAGTTTGGACATAAAATCCATTCTGCATTTCTCCCACACAGTACAATAGATTATTATAGAAGACTTTCACCTTCTTATCAAACTCGAAGAGATAGCCTTCTTTAAATATCTTTGATACCGAAAGAGCATTTAAACTAAATTCTGGTACGTAATAGCATTCTTTTTAGATCATGGAGCTATCATTGATCTTGAGGTAAGCATCGCCTATGCCCTTTATTCGAACTCTTCGATTGTCTATCACTTCCACATCATAACCAATATCATTTAATTGATTTGGTTCAATGACCCTTTCTTGTCGTTGCAGATATTGACACTAGATCCTGAGTCTACTAGCTAGAGATTTCTTCTATCCTCAGTAGAGAGTGATTTTCTTGGCCTCCCAAACAACCTAACTACCGAAGAAGCTCCTGACCTATTTTCAGTTAAGGTATCCTCATATTGATTATTGTTCAAACTCTTTGAACGCTGAGATGTCTCCATAAATATCCTTGTTTTACTCCTTGTACTGTATACCTTTGTCTCTTTCCTCTTTCTAGAAACCTTATCCATCCTATGAAATAATATTTCCTCAAGTTACAAAATAATAAGATTCCCAATTAGAAAAAAGTCATAAAATAAATCCAATTCATAATTAAATTTAATGAATTCAATTCACAATTAAATTCTGTAAGTTTAATTCTCAATTAAATATATAGGGAAATATCATCGAATACAAACATCTTTGTTTCGATTTAATTTTGCAGTAAGATAATAAATGCCTCAACAAGGGTGTTCATTATCTTAAGTAAGATAATAAATACCTCAACAAGGGTATTAATTATCAGGAAAGAACTTTGACAAAATCACCAACTCTTATGATTTATCAATCAAAGTGACTGATTTAAAATCAGTAGATAATTCATGCAAAATATTGGAGTACATTTAAAGTAAAATAAGAAAACATAAATGTTATGACATATAATTAAATAAGAAGATTATGTGGTATGCTCTTATTGGTCATTTGGAAACTAAGAATAAACTATGGACAAGTTGTGATTCCCAAGATTCTCACATACATAATAAGCCAATAATAAATATATTCATATTGCATAATAGACATATCAAGAAACTAGTATCAATTTCATGGTAAATTACTCATTTTGATTGTTAAATGATCTGTATTATTGTACTAATATTTGTGGAAGTGCTCCCATGCAGTGTAATTAGCGCTCCTCCTCTAACTCACATATCATCCGTACTTTCTGCAATGTAAGAATATTAATGAGTATAAAACTCAGTAAGTAATATATGTAGATGCAGAGTACATATATCATGAAACAAATGATCATATGGTTGGGATCTCTGTGTATATTGTATTGCTTGATAAGATCGTGAATTGCATACTGAGCCATTCAGAGAACGTATAACATATCACGAGCTATATGGAGGTCTCGAGCCCTAAAAATCCCCTCTGTGTACAGCAAAGGTCCACCCCATACTGCCGTCAGAGTGTTCTCAAAGGAACCATAGTGTTCCAGAGAGGACCAGAGTGCTCCCGAAGGAACCAAAGTATCCCCAAAGGAACTATATCACATATTTGAGTGCTGGCCCGCCACACTTTATTCACCAATACTCGTCGAGTAATACAAATACACCACGCATTAATGTCTCATGCAAGACTAACTAATAGATATGTACATACACATATCCAAATATTTTACATTCACAGTAAATAAAGAATTTCTTACATTGCAGATGTAATGTTACTTACCTTATATCCGACAGAAAAGATAGTAAAAAGGGTCAGTATCCTCTGTGGTAAAGTGTGTGGAAGACCTGATATCAATTTTATTACTAGAATGATTACTATAATGTAAAATGCTTAAAGAAGGCAACCACAAGCATAAATTACAAATTTCACAAAATCAGGAAATCTAATCATAAAATGAACCAAAATGGCATATACTTTCATAAAAACTAGACCATTTGCTTCTAAATAGTACCATTTGGTTTTAAAAATATTTGGACAGCACCTCCCCTATTTTTAAGACATTCCCAAATGATTAAAATTATGGTTTAAGATCTGTAATAACAATCCACAAGCCAATTCCCACATATATACCTCAAAGAGGATCATTTAGAACAACCTAAGAGTACTTGAATTCCTTTCGATTTAAACAAAGTTTAAAACCACTTTTACACTTGTATATCATCATAACCAGCCAGTAAATAGGTGTAATCTACATAAAAGGATCAATTTCTTACACATTCCAAGTAATGAAATCAAATTACAAGTGTAGACAACTTATTCCAACAATGAAAACACTTGAATCCACATATAGCAAACTTTGGGGCTTTAAGTTTAACTTTAATCCTCCACTTAAATTCTATGTTTCCAAACATAAATAAGGTTTTCTAGGACCTTTATTCATCAATAAAAGCTTTGATTTAAGGGCTAATACAATAGAAATAAATTATCAATTCCAAATTCCATAAAAACCTCACCTTGACTAGTTTGAACCTTTGTTGAAGCTCTTGCCTTCTTCTTCCACAAACTGATTTCTATGGCTTAGAAATTGATCTTAGGACTCAAGAGGACCTAGAGGAATCATTATTTAAGTGGTATCAAGTGGAGAATTGAAATAATAAAACAAAACCGAGGAAGGAGAATTAGTAGAATTACCTTGACTAGTTTGGACTTATCATGCTTTCTTGAGCTCTAAATTGAGTTCTACCACTTGGAAACTCTTAGAAATGGTTAATGGGAGCTGAGAGAAGTCTAAAAATGAGTGGGAGAGTTTCAGGTCGTGGCTTGAGAGAAAGGAGAAGAAAATGACCAGATTTGGTCCAAAAGTGATACTTAATAACTAAGAAATGGCATTACTTAAGTTCTAAGGGGTATTTTGGGAATTTTGCACCTTACTTTTCATGTGTCCAGCTCTAAAACATCCTTAGCATAGTCACCACGTTGCTGATCCATCCTATACACCCAAGTATAGACCAAAATGTTGAAGCTTAGCTTAAGAGGTGAAAATTAGTCATACTTTGACCTATAATCCTATATGGTCAATCCTATTGTAATCTAGTGAAACCTAGCCCCATAACCAATCATTAAACATAAAAATAATTCAATTAGACTCTAATTAATAATGTAAACAAAGTATTAATACCTAATTATTAGAGTACACAAAGATGACATTACGCGATTAGGCTTAATCTAAGCTAGCTTAGTGTAATTAAACACAGTTCTGTACAGTAACTGCCACCTCGTGCTTACTTGAAACCAACATTTTGGAAAATGCTAGAAATGGTTTCTACACATTAAATAAAAGCTATTTGACGTGTTAAACACACAATCAATTCGGCTCTGAAAAGCGTGAAAAATGCATTTTACTGAAAAACTACTATTTGACCAAGTTATCAACAGATATGATTTTAATGCATGTTCGTATAGTATTACTATTCATAAATGTATTCTTTGTCCCTTTCACATACTAAGCTCTCTCTCTGTGAGGGTACTGGGCCTTTACACTGCATGGGAGTACTTCCACAAATATTAATACAATAATACAGATCATTCAACAATCAGAATGAGAAATTTACCATGAAATTGATACTAGTTGCTTGATATGTCTATTATGCAATATGAATATTTTTATTGGCTTATTATGTATGTGAGAATCTTGGGCATCACAATCCTTCCCCCCTTATTAAATTTCGTCCTTGAAATTTGCTTACCTAAATAATTCTGGATGTTGACTTCTCATTTCATCTTCTCGTTCCCAATTAGCCTCCTTAACAGAATGGTTTTGCCATAGAACTTTCACTAAAGGAATCTTTTTAGTTCTCAATTCTTTCTCCTTTCTGTCTAGAATCTGAATAGGACGTTCCTCATAGTTTAATTTTGGATCCAGTTCAAGTGGCTCCTAGTTAAGAATATGGGATGGATCTGATACATACTTTCTCAGCATAGAAACATGGAAGACGTTGTGTACACCTGATAATTCTGGGGGTAGGGCAAGCCTATAAGTGACAAT
Source organism: Parasponia andersonii (assembly GCA_002914805.1). Classification (NCBI taxonomy): domain Eukaryota; kingdom Viridiplantae; phylum Streptophyta; class Magnoliopsida; order Rosales; family Cannabaceae; genus Trema; species Trema andersonii. Next base: position 767,737 of record JXTB01000004.1, read on the forward strand.
CCCAACTTTCTCAAGTATCTCATAAGGACCTATAAATCTTGGGCTTAACTTTCCTTTCTTTCCAAATCTCATTACACCTTTCATAGGGACTACTTTGAGAAATACTTTATCACCTACAGAAAAGTGTAAGGGTCGGCGTTCTGGATCTGCATAAAACTTTTGTCTACTTTGAGCTGTTATCATACATTTTCTGATTTTTTTTCTACTACCTCAGCTGTATCTCTAACAATATCAGGACCCAAATAACGACGCTTTCCAACCTCATCCCAGTGAACTGGAGATCTACATTTTCTGCCATACAACATCTCATAAGGTGCAACACCAATCGTTGCTTGAACCTGTTATTATAGAAGAACTCAATTAGTGGTAGGTAATGGTTCCATGACTCCTGGAAATCCATTACACAAGCTCTGAGCATATATTCTAATATTTGAATAGTCCTCTCAGCCTGACCATCTGTCTGAGGATGGAATGTAGTACTAAATTTCAATTTAGTACCCAAAGCTCGTTGTATACTCTCCCAGAATTTTGAGGTAAATCTGGTATCTCTATCTGAGATTTATGGAAACTGGAATCCCATGAAGCCTAACAATCTCCTTAATATATAATGCTGCAAGTTTATCCATGGAGTAGGTCATAGAAATCGGAATAAAATGAGCTACCTTAGTGTGTCTGTCAACTATGACCCAGACTGCATCTTG
>JXTB01000004.1:770824-831413 GCA_002914805.1 Parasponia andersonii
CATTTTCTTCTTACAGTCAATCTTAGCAAAATACTTTGACAGCCAATCCATACCCAAAATGATTTCATAGTCATCCATGTCAAGCACAATTAGGTTTGCAAATAAGTCTCTATCATTAATCATCACAGAACAAGCTTACATAACCTCTCCATAGGGAAGTGTGGTATCGAATGGAGTACTCATTTGATCAATTGGATGACCCAATCTCCTCACAAATGTTAATGATGCATGTGAATGCATGGATCCTGAATCTATTAATGCATGAGCTAGGATACCAAAAATAAATATCTCACCTGTGATAATAAATGGGTCTGCCTCGATCTCAAGTCCCGTATCTGTCTCAGTCATGGCGTATAGCCTACCACCAGGTTTCTTCTGATCACTTGCCACTTCAGGGCAATCTTTAATGAAATGATCATTTTTACCGTATCTGAAGCATAACCTTGCAGCTCTACGACACTCTCCAATATGATTCTTGCCATAGAGTTTGCACTACTGTAAGCCAGTAGTAGTGGTCCCTTGGTCAATCCTGGGATGCTTACCTTGATCAGGTCGAGGCTTTTGAGCTGGAACTCCCTTCCTCTTCATATCTTGAGGATATTGAAACTGAGTCTGTCCTCTTTCTACTTGAAAACTAGGTCTAAAACCTCTTTGCATCTCTCTAGCCTGTCTTTCTCTCCTGATCTTTTCTTCATCGAGAACATCTTTCTCTGCCTACTCGACATCTAGTGCCCTGTCTGCAATCAAAGCAAATGGTACACCTCGTATTCCACCAGATTTCAAATCCCTCACAATAGTCTTCCTTAGGCCCTGTATAAACTGATCTATCTTTAACTCATTAGTGGTAACCATGTGAGGTGCATATCGCAATAACTCATCAAACTTACGGATGTATTCTGGAACAAACATTTCATCCTGCTTCAGATTAGCAAACTCAACCCTCCTGCTAGCTCTTATGGCATCAGTAAAGTATTTTCCATAAAATAACTCTCTAAACCTCTCCCAGGTCATAGTAGTGATATCATGAATAGTACTCATAGTGTCCCACCAATATTCAACATAGTGTCTCAGCATAAAACTAGCACAAGGAACCTTATCTGCATTAAGAATCCTGGCGTAAGCTAGCATACGCTCAGTGATCCTAATCTACTGCTCTGCTTGTATCGGATCAACCCCACCATCAAAGGTTGGAGTCTAGAATATCCTGAATCTTTCCCCAGCACTTTCAGTAGCATCTTGCCTATGTTGAGGTGGTGGTGGTGGAGGGTTAGGTTGATTTTCATACGTTGCTCCAAAATATTTTGTCTCAAAGAAGCCAACTGTTCAACTTGATTACCACCCTGTGAAGAAGATGCACCCCTCTTAAAATTATCTTGACCCCGAGTAGTCACCATACTGATATCCTTACACCCAAATTCCATAGTTCCAATTATAGCCAATAATAATCATCACCAGAATATGAATGCAATAAAAAAATTTGAACAGATATCAAAATGCATATCAAACACTTACAGAGAATTGAGGCTTCTTTTCCTTCCCGACGTGTGTATATAAGCGATCTTCAGAATCATTTTAAAACCTAAGCTCTGATACCAACCGTAACATCCCTCGATTCCACACACGTATGTAAGGGTATTTATATAATTATTTAGTGAAATCGGGAGACGCTACTTGACTTAGAACTGATAAAATAGTGAAAATTTAAAACTTTTTAAACTTTCTGAGAGAAAAAGAGAAATTCCTCTCATAATTATACATAGTCTAATTTATACGTATATACATAATGTACACATACTCAATAATTACAAAATCCTCTATTAGAAAACCACAGCGGCAAAATGCTTATATACACAAGCCGTAGTCAGAAAGTCAGCGCTCCTCCTCTAAAGGTATGGTCACATACATGATGCATTTCAGTGCCTAAAGGTATGGTCAGGACTAGTACAGAAATTAATCTCTACTACCTTTAAAGGAGGAGCGCTGACTTTCTGATTGCAGTTTGTGTATATGAGCATTTTGACGCTGTGGTTTTCTAATAGAGGATTTTGTAATTATTGAGTGTGTGTACATTATGTATATTTTTATGAGAGGTCCATAATGTGAGTATGTATATATGTATAAATTAGACTATGTATAATTATGAGAGGAATTTCTCTTTTTCTCCCAGAAAGTTTAAAAAGTTTTAAATTTTCACTATTTTATTAGTTCTAAGTCGAGTAGCGTCTCCCTATTTCACTAAATAATTATACAAATACCCTTACATACGTGTGTGTAATCAGGGGATGTTACAAAGTATACAAATTATGATCCTCCTAGTACTCGACTATGTTTGCTAGTTTATCTAAATATAAAAGAATTTAGAATACTTAACATTAAATCTATCAAGATAAAATACTTGTGTAAGAATCCCTAATGCTGTCACAAATATTCAAGGCATTTTAACCTACCATAGATCACAAGTTACCTACGGGTAATCATGTAAGTCTACAAGTTAAATGTGAACAATTCACTTTAGACAAAAAGACAAATATGTTATATTCCAATTTGCTAATTACCCTATTTATTGGTCCATAAAATTACTAACATAGCTTCTACGGGAGGTTAATAGCATCCTATGTTGAGTATATAACCATCATTTTAATTTACAAGCTTTCTTAAATAATATAGTCTCCTACGAGAGATCAGTACGTTAAGTCTACTTGCAAATTTATCCTAAGAGACTCAGTACCAGTAATACCCAGATGAAAAATTTCCTACGGGAACTTAGTAAGATTCTGAGGCAAGGCACATCTTTAGAACCATTGAACCAATGATAGAGACTATAGATATCTCATACCCGCTCCCACTCAATCTTTTAAAATTTAGGGATTTTGATTTTACCCAGTTATCTAACTTATTTAGTAACTACAAAATCAATTATTTATATCCAATTATGCGATTTAAAAAGAATGAGCTAATTTAAGACATTATGACATACTATAATTACCATGATCAAACAATTATTGTCTAAAGCCAAAGTGCTAACACTATAATATTATACATCTCATATATATAAAATTAGACAATAAAAGCATACATGACGTAATGATCAAGTAAGAAGGTCTGTGGATTGTAAATCATTCAAGCAAAACTTTTCTAGAAGAAAATTCAATTATTTAGTTAACAATCTTTCAACCAAAGATAAATAACTGAAAAGAAAAAAATGCATTTAAACAATTCTTGTATAAAAAATTAGTTTTGAAAAAAAGACTAAGAAACTTTAACCGCTAAATTATTCAACCAATAATTTTAAAGATTCTTAGTAATAGAATTTAATCAAATTAAATTCCAAGGACATTTAGAAAAAAATATTTTGTATAAAAGTTTTATAAATAATTATAAATGCAAATAATGAATATAAACAACTTTATAAACATTCATTAATTTTCTCAAAATTAATCATTTCAAAAGTGAAGAAAGGTTTAAATAATTTTGGATTAAAATATCAAAATTTAAAATCCTCCCACTCAATATGACAATCATATCAAATGTATTTTGAAAAAACATAATTATCTCATAATTATCAAAAGGCCTTTTATCACATAAAATAATACCACAATTATCTCATAATTAACAATATTTTATGTCAAATACTATCGCACAAAATATTACCATAATTATCACATAATTACAACATTTTAATCTCATTAAAAACAAGCTCCAATTTCCTTGTAAATCATGAAAACAAATAATTATCTTTATACTATTATTATCCTTTTAATTAATATAATTAATCTCATTAATTATCAATTATTAATCGTATTAATAATTATTAAATAATAAAAATCAATCAAATTAATAATTATTAAATAGTAATACGAAAATTAATTAAATTCAATAATTATATTTTTTCTAGCAAAACGTATTATCTTAAATGTAAGAATTAAGTTTATAACTAATTCTTGTCTAAATTTAAAAATATCAAATGTTTTTAAATTATTGACTTATTAGGATAATTTAAATAATTAGAAAATAAATCATATTTATTATCTAATTATTAATTAATTAATTTAATCCTATCTTAATCTCATTAAGATACTATCTTAAGCTCATTAAGATCTAAAAAAGGATAATATCTAATCATATCTAATCTCATTAAATATCTAATTAATTTGAATAATCATTATCTATTTAAATTCAAAATTCAAATAATAGAGATAATATAGGAAATCTTATCCGATTTCAAAAATTAGTAGATCTCCTATTTAAATTCAAAATAAATATTAGATTTATCCTATTTATTTAATTAATTCAAATTTAACATTACCCAAAAGAAAATCAAATTTAAAATAGGATAAATAAAAAATAGATAACAATCTTAATCTAATTTGAATAGTTTCCTATTTTAAAATTTGAATTCAAATTGAATAATTATCTAATTAATTAATTTTAAAAAAATTGGTAGTGGCAGAAACATCACTACTGTCGGCCTACGGGCCGTCACCACACAAAGGGGCCGCGAAAAGTGGAGCAAAGGATGATAATGGGGTAGGGCCGCCTGGCTACGGTGCATGACAAGGTCGTGCACGCCAGTCGAGCTGGCTACGTGCAAGACACGCGCTAGACGCACCAGCCCCATGCCCGGGCTCTGCACGTGCCGTGCGTTGGCGCAGCAAGTCGTGCGGGTGAGCTGCGCGCATGGCAGCAAGTGTCGCACGCTGGCCACCTGCAGGTGCAGCATGCCGCATGTTGGCACAGCAGAGGCCATGCCATAAGCACACACACTGGGTGCGGTGGCTGCACGTAGGGTGTGCTGGTCGAGCATGGGTCACGCCCATGCCCTGTTGACCGTGCATGGGCGACGTGCAGGTATAGTGCGAGCTGCGCACGAGACATGAACAGGCCACGCACAGGTGGTGCGTAAGTGTGCTACGCGCTGGTGCGCTACGCAAGCAGCCATGCACGCATGCCACCTGAGGTAGGCTATGCGCAGGCCGCTTGCGCGTGCAGCTTGATTGGCCGCGCCAGTGCCCATTACCCGCGCACAGGCCGACTGCGCAGGTGAGCCGCCCGTGCAGGGCTAGGGTTGGCTGAATTTTTTTTTTTTAATTCAGATTTCCAAACTCTTTGAAACATGTTCATGAATCTATCATTCATAACATTCAAGAACACCCAAACCTAATTTTGCTAGAATCACAATCCAAAATTTTTCTCACTATGCAAAAATCAATAGTATACATAATTAAATATTATTCATCACCATGAATCATTTAATTATCATGAACAAAAATTACTCAAACTCAATCACATAACCTAAATCATATAATTCTAGATTAATATTATGCTATACATATCTACCTACGCTCTGATACCAATTGTAGGAAAAATTGACCTAACACTTACGAAAATCATGCGTGCATGCAGATATAGAAAATACATGACCATATCATGAATATAGCAAAAAAAGCAGATTTAGATTTTAAAATTTTTTCATGAAAATAATTTTTCATAACCATATAACACACATGTATCATATACAGGATCATGTACAACATAAATCAAATTTAGATACAAAATCTCTAGAGATGAGATTAGAATTTACCTCTTGTAGCGTATTCCTCCTTGATCTCCTTGTTGATGGTAATCAAACTTCCAACCCTAAATCTTCTTGTCTATGTTATTGCTTTTGATTAATGAAATGAGTGGGTACTAAGTTAAAACCTATGTAGGAGAATGATTAACAACGCCTACTTGATACTATGGAACACTAGAATGTGAGATGGAACTGTGAGATGATAGGAAACTTTTTCTCTCTCACTTAGCCTAGGTGGTTGAATTCTCCTATCTCTCGGTGCCTTATGTGTGTGACTCTCTAAGAGTTACTATGTACTTTTTTCCCTCATATATCTTATATATATGGGACCCAAAATTGCTAACCCTAATCCAATTAGGATTGAGCTTGTTCTCCAATTTGGGCTTTGAGTATATTTTTTATAAATATGTCCAACTTATGAAACTTATTTATAAAAATACCAAATTTTGTGTAGAATTATTATTTTATACAGTTTAATGAAACCAATTTCACAAATACCACCAATCAATTAATGAGCTTAATTGAGCTAGACAAGGGACTTAATATATCCAAATAATCTAAGCTTCAGTAATATGATAACTACATAATAATTCTTATTATGGTATTTATATAAATATTATAAGTAAAAGGGACACTCTACTAAAGGCCTAATACTGCACTCTTAGATTAAATGTCATACCTTTTATAGAGATTTAATCAACTAACCTTGATTAACCGATCCATCTAGCATATTCTATACCATATATAGAATCCCTATACAATGCCGTAGTTGGATAGGTGGAATTACTGTAATATCCCTCCAACACCTATTTACCTTTAAGTTACCATATTTCTATCAAGGAATAATATTGTCGATAATTTTATTCTCAATGGCAATTCAGACAAAATTATCAACTAATTCACAAAGTGAATACTAAGATCTTAGATTTAATTATTCTATGAATCTTGAAAGAATCTAAAGTGGCATTAATATACCGTATCCTTAACTATTTAGTGTTCCCATCAATTCAATGATTTGAGACACATCATTCCTGTTGAGATAGACAAACACTACAACCTATAGTAAATAAAGTATTGTATCTTTATTTACAGATTGTAAACTGTTTCATTTAGACTTAGATAAAGAAACAAGTCTCCCCATAATTAACACTTAATCATGTTTATTTCTTTATACACATATAAAGTCATGGAATCTTTTTCAGAAGAATAAACTATTCAACTAAGATAGTTTAATCTAACAAATATCATAATTGCATATAAGAGAAAGTTGTTTATATTTAAAAGGGTAAAATTGGAAATATACTTTTTCGGGCAAAAATCCTAACATTATCTTGATCTTTCTTAGAGATAGGATTTAAAGGTTTGGTATGAACCTTAATAGCATACATGCTCCGAGAAGTCTTAACCCCACTAATAGAATCTAAAGATGAAGTAGGTAGCAGTGATTTAGGAGCGACTTTCAATTTCTTTCCTTTTTCTCAAATTCTTGATACATAGCCGATCTTGCCATTAACAAATCACTGGTATTAATGCCTCAAATCATGGAAAATTCTTCTGATATACCACCATGTCTACTCTTACATGGTAAATAGAATAATGAGCGCGAATGTTTTAAAGCTCGAAAATGATCATCCAAGAATAAAGCATATGCTTTCTAAAAAGGAACCTTGCTTTTGTTCATAGGGAACATGTTGATCAAACCTAAACTACCTAGCTATGCAATCAGGATGATATGGTGGACTTGCCTGAGAATTGTAAATGAGCGAGAAAAACAAATTGTGAACCAAAACCCAATACCTCCAGCTAAGTCATTATATGAAGATTGAGTTTCTTCATTAAGTGGAACCATGCCAACATAATATGCTTTCAGAGTAAAGTAACCATCATTTTTTGTAAGGTAGGGGCAGAAGTTAAAGTTCGAGATCTTGTCCATTACACCAAGCAATTTTCCTGAACCTGGCTGGCAAGAATGAACCCATGACAAAGCTCGTGGCTTCCATTGCTCATAAATTTTTCAGGAAGAAGATGAACTTTTAATTCGCTCCTAGATAAATATTCGTAAGAAAAATGTATCAACTAGGCTTTCTACATTTGAATACCTATCCCTTACTCTAGTCACTATGGTGTCTAAATGGTGATATAGGGTCCCTAGGAATATGGTAACTAAAGGTACTCATTTTCCACAAGCAAGTCAACATGCCAAGGGAAATAAATGAATATTCACTACATATGATGATGATGGGGGAATATGTATTTTCTTAACCACAATGCCAAAAAGCTGACAAGTCTAGTCGTTCTGAGGTGTATCCACTGTTGAAATAGGCAACCCACCGAAGAAGCTCAATACCAGCTTTTCCAGCTACTTGCGAGAAAGAAATTAGTATATCCTCCTCATTAGAGAGAGGAGAAACCGTCATAAAGTTATGCATCATTGGGCACTACTGCATGATCAACTAGTTTAAGCTTGAAGTATCTTGATAAATCTCCAAGTCAATAGAAATATGCAATATGTGTAAAATATTGGTTGATTCGAAGAGAGGTTGAAATCTCTCAATAATGGAAGTAACCTATTTAGACTAACCAATAATTTTGACCGATTGAGCTTTGTACTTTATGGACTGCTCAACTTCGGTATAGTCAAAATATAAAAACAACTTTTGATCTAGAAAATTTGGATCTACTTCTGCATCCTTATAAATTTTTTTTATGTCTTTCAGTAACACACTGAAATGCTTCATAACCTACTTCAAAAAAAGGATCATTAGAAAGATACTTCGAGAGGTCGTGAACAAACTTGCCAATATTTTTGAGCTTTTCTCTAAGCAACAAAATTCTTTCTCTTCTAATTTATCGCCATGCAGAAGGAGTCCTAATGTAATAAATTCAAAACAATACTTGGAAGGTCTTTGGATAAAACTAAATAAAACAAGACAAATTCTATCTTTCTCCCTCAAATTATCACCTATATAGAGTTTGCCCCCTAAACTATTTCTCTTTATAAAAATCCCCCCTCCCAAACTATTCAGTTATTGAAAAAACCTCCTTCTATTATCTTACATGACAGAATGGTGATGTGCCTTCCTATTTAGAGTTTTCTAAAGGGTAATAAGGTAATTGTAGTATTTAAGTATTTCTTTTTTTTTTTTTTGGGACTAAAGAATTATTCAGTTTCTATATTTTAACCCAATTCTCCTAAACCTAAATCAAATGAATTCTACATCAAAAAATAAAATTAAAAATAAATAAATGAATGCATTCAAGTCCATAACTCCTTCTTCCACTTCTTCTTCTTCTTCATCATTGACATCCTTCCTTAAAGATTCATTTAGGAAGTGAAATGAAAGATGAGCAACCTTATTATGGTCTGTATATTTTTTTTTATATAATACAATCTATTATTAGGTTTTTAAATTCATGCTTTTAGGTAGTTTGATTTTATGAACTGAGAGTGTATTGAAAAAAATTTTATAATAAATTTTGTACATATAAAAGACTACAATATAGACAGAAGGTAACAGAAGGAGATAGTTTTTAGCTATAATAAAGGTTGTGGGCTAGTCTTTTCGAGAAGAAGACTATATTGCAGGAGGAGAAAATGGAAGAATTTGACGTTTAATTTAATAGTATATAGGTGAGATTATTAAATCTTATAATAAAAATTTCATCTAACCTTATTTTGGGGTCATACATTATAATTCCGTCTGGGTTATAGATGGAAGGTAACAGAAAGAGAATTTTTTAGACAATCGAATAGTTCAAGAGAGATTCTTGCAAAGAAAAATAGTTTAAGGGGTAGAATTCTATATAAATAATAGTTCGGAGGGCAACGATACAATTAGTCCTAAAAAAACTATGAGCTGTCAATAACAAGGTTGGCAATGAAGATGAATGGTGAGTACCAATTATGAGTAGTTAATAACAAGGTTGTCAATAAAGATGGAGGGTAGAGACTAATAAATTACCTAAGGCCCTATATATAGTAAATAACAAGACATATAGTGTTGGAATAATATCTTATAAAGTAGTTTATTATTTTGATATTATAAACAATTTATTATTAAATTATTTGTGATTTATTTGTTGTTAATAAATTCTATGTTATGAATTTCTATTTCATTTATGTCCTATTGATATACATGTGATATGTATATTTATTTTATGCAAACATCCAAAGATTCTGAGACATAGAATGAGTAATAAAGATTTATTTGTATAATGAGTTCATATGTGAGAGACATTATATTCTTTATTTCATTATGTTTAAATTAAATTGTTTGTGTTCTACATATTGAAGATGGAATACTTTACTATGCCATAGAATGTAGTGTTGTCTATTTTCATTATAAAATCTCCAATTATCAAAGTGAGTCTTCGGATAGAAATACTAGTATATTATAAGAAAATTATAACAGTATCGAATAGGACCAAATGAATTAGAATTTAAGGTTAAGTGCCGTAACTTAAATTTATAATTTCACTAATCTAGCACTATTATAAAAAATCTTAATCCTAGTAATTAACTAACTTACTTTTATGTGTTTTGTCTTTTTGAGTTACTAAAAGACTAGTTTCGATTTATAGTTCGAGCTCCAGTATCTTGGAAGATAAGGTGTATGAAATGTCTAGAACGTTTTTCATGATGGATGCCATGCATACAATGTCACTCTGAGTTTTTTCAAGTACTTGGATAATATAAACCAGGGTCTTGGTGTTAACTATGTGAATTTGACTATGTTGGTATAAGTAGATATAAACACCATACTCAACTATTATTCATTCGATAAAAAATGGTAACTCAAAGATAAATATGTACTAGAGGGGTAATATGATAACTTCACCATGCTAATACGACATTGCATTGGAGGTATGTCTATAGGTATAGTATATATTAAATCGATCAAACTGATTATTTGATAATAAGCTTCACAAAAAATAAATGACATTTAGTCCAAGAGTTCAATATTGGACCTATAATGGTATGTCCCAATATTAATGGACAAGATCTAATCATAATTATGAGTTAATTATGATTGTGGGCATATGATCCATTGGAGTTTGGGTTTTATGGATCTATTTGGTTCCATGTCTATTGCCTAATAGTTATTTGACGATCAGTTGAGCCTAATAAGCCCAAAAGCACATTAAGGTTTATTAATCTCTCTATAGTTAAGAGAAAAGCTCTCTAGCTGCACAAAAAAATGAGTTACACGTGAAACACCTATTGAGAAGAGAGTCTCGCACACAAAATAGAGAGAGAAGGAGAGCAAAGAAAATTGGCCTAGTCTGGGATTCACCATCCTTGGTATTTCGGCTATCCCAGAGAAATTGGTTCGAGAAGATTATCTTCTTGTTAGTCTGTATTTTTGTTGCGAATAAAGAAGGTGACCACCATCGGATCAATCAAATAGCTTTCGAGAATGGACAGAAAGACGAGAAAGTTGTGGAGCAAATCTGGGTATTATTCTTGTCTAGATCAAGAGTTAATTTTTACTAATCACGATCTGAAATGTTTTGTAAAAAGAAAAAGTTTAAACGACTAATTTCGTTGCATTTCTGAATTTTACAAAACTATAGTATTCTTGAAAATGATTTTATAAAAATATTTTCTGGAATTTTATTCCAACGAATACCAGCATATAGAAAGTGATTGGAGAAAGAGAGGAGAAGAAAGATATACATATTGGTTCATACAAAAGAAAAAAAAGAGGGGTTGCAATTTGGGATCGTGTATCTGTGATTATCCAATCTGAACAAAGAGGGGGAAAACCGCTTAAACAGGAAAAATGACCAGAGTAGGCAGTAATTGCATTCTTAATATGTGGGTATAGTGCATGGACGGTATGAGCATAATCTGTACTGGGCCCGCCCTGATTTATATATTCACATAAAAAATTATTACACATATAGATATGTATTTAACTTTATACTATTTATTTTCTTATTTCTTTGGTAAAATAATGAGTTTGGAGAGTTATATGTACTTATATATTTAAATTTTAGAGTTTGAAAAATTATTAGTATATTATTTTTTTATTATGAAAAAGAGTATTTTTATCTTACTTTTTTTAATGTATTATTATTATCAGTGGATAATGGATAACCACAGCTTTTCTCGTTATCCGTTAGTTAATACCCGTATCATCCTCGCATCTAAAAGAATAGATAATGAGGCAGGTATGATAATTAATTAGCTTTTGAGAATGGGGATGATAACTGAAAAATCTACCCTGATTCAATCCGTTACTATTCTTAGTTACAATTAACATAAAACAATAATGAAAGAGGCAACCAAAGTACTTCATCTTCTTTATAGTTACGCCTAAAACAAAATACTGAAAATATCTCGTCTTTCTCATTTATCCTAGTTGAAATGCATACTTTGTTCAAGCAAAATGCTCCAATAATGCTCAATAACCATTCTGAAGGAGAAAAAACACCTGAGTACTTTCTTAGACAATATAATCCAATCTCCCTCATATTTACCAGCTGAAATGCAGGTTTTACGCAAATCAAATTATTTTAATAGTCCCCTAGCAACCTTGAACACTTACATTGAAAAAAATCCACCAATTCTATACTAGTTTGGAAACAAGGTGGGAGTTTCTTAACTCTTTGAAAAAATGAATAGGAGATTTTCTTTAGAAGTCACATAAGGAGAAGCCCCAAAGCACTATCCATCTAGACATATAAAGGTATGCTATCAATATATAAGTTGAGCTACAAAAGAAAAAAAAAATCAGGGTGCCATAGACCTAAATGGGAAAGTAGAGTGCAACCCAAAAGCATTCAAATCAATAGAAGATTCGTTAAAACTAACAACACAAAAATAATGAGGTATGAATATTCAAATAAAAAAGGAAGATGAGGAAAATATTGGAATATTTTATATGACTAGCATAATTATTGGCAACTCCCTATACGTCTCAATTATAGTATGTTATGATCATCTATATGATTGTGCATTTAATTTTGCATCATATTACTAATCAAACCATAATGGGATAGACCTTGGCTAAGTAACTAGCTTGAGGTCCCATGGATTTCATCTTTTGCTAACTTTGGTCAGCCCATGGGCAAAGATCTCATCTATAAAGACACACACATAATAAGGCCCATAAGCCCATTATGCTAATATTAAGGAGGCATGGCTTGAAGTTGGAAGCTACAAAAGTGTTGCGTGTGTTGGTGCATAGAGAATGCTAAGGCAGAGAGAAGAGAATTATAGTGCACTTGGTTTGTTGATCTTGTAGGTAATTCTTGAAGATGTTGGCTACAAACTTTTCGTGAAGTCTAGAGGTAATTCCCAAAATTTTCTATATAATGATATATCTCAAATATAAATGGATATTGTTTAATCTTTGACTATGTTTTGGATGAGCTATGCTTTGTGTTTTGTGATTGATTGTATTCATCACATTGTTTTAATAAATTCAATAATTGGTATCAAGAGCTAGTTCTACTTAGATTTGGGGATGTCAATTTTTATTCAACTTTTTTTTTTTCAGATTTTTTTGTTTATTTTAGTAGATTTTATTCCATTTTTTCAAAAATCTAATTTTGGCTGAAATTAATGAGATATTGAGCTTGGTAACGTTGAATATAAGTTATAGGAGATGATTCATTTCAATTTTATGGAATTATTTGGCCTTTTTCCATGATTTTTTGAAGTTTTGAATGTGACTAAAAATGGGTTAGTTTTTTTTCGAAAATTTTCAGGCATTTTGAGGCCATATAATTATCATGGATTGAACGAAAATGAAATGTGGAGCAAAATCCTTCAAGAATCGTTGAAAATGGAGCACCGAAAACCAAGATATAGCCTAATCGAGTTGAACCTACCGACTCAAAGTCAATGATTATGAAAACGACACGTCGTTTTACCACTGTTAGGCCAAAAATAATATGTCATTTTTACCAAGGAAGAGCCGTCATTTTCAATAGATAATAACATATCATTTCTTCTTCTTAGGAAAATGACATGTCATTTATGGGAGTAGATGTAAGTCATTTTTTTAGAACGACACGTCATTTTCTAAATCAAGGAGCCAAAATGACATGTCATTTTTGGGGCCAAGATTTTTATTTTTTAATTTGAAAAATAAATTCCTTTTCCTGTGACATGTGGGGGTGCGTGTGGAGCCTATTTCGTCTTTTTTGTTTTTGATATTTTGCTCCATTTTTTATTTTCTAATTATTCTTGTGATTATTTATTTGTTTTGGTTAATATAAAATGTTTTATTATATTGCTACACATATTTTAAGTATTTTTTTTAGATAATAAATCTCACAATTTAAGTTAAATTATTTCTTGGGCATATTTGTATGCCTATTTTGATCTTGTACCTTATTGAGTTATATCTCAATATATGTAAGTTAATATTATACATGGTTATATGCATATTTTGATAATTTTATACCATTAATGACTAAATTTATATTTTGGAAAATTATATGCTTTGAATTTCAGTTAGAAATTCTTCATATTATGTAGCATAATTAATTGTGAGATTCTGACAATTGTGAAAGCTTATGTGCTTGCCTATCATGAGTCTAAGCTTATCAAGTTATTGAGTAAAGTTGATTAATTGTTCTCACTTTTAGCCAATTTTGAGAATTTTTTTTATACAATATCTTGTTGTTATATGCCATAATTTATTCTTAAAAAATTCATTGTAAATGACAACTAAATTTTGGCATATTATATAGACAATTTGTGATTTATTACTCATTTTATGTGTGCATTTTTCATGGTAATTATTATTGGATAATATAAATGCATAATTGGCCTTGAATTTTATGAGATTTGACCTATTCTGAATGCTTTTGTACTTGCTTATTGTGAGTTGAGCATGTCAAATTATTAAAGAAAAAAAATTGTGATTATTGTTGTTTATTCTCGTCGATAATTTTATTGTTTTGTATGATACTTAGATTGGTGAAGGAGGCACATTGAATGTTATGAACCGCACAATCTTTTCTGTCCTGCGATAATAGATTGATGCATTTGATTATGGCGTTCAGTGTATTATCCTTAGCTGCGAATGAGTTCTTGTTTGCTTAAGGGACTCTAGCATACAATGATTACATTATTGATTGAATCATTGAGAAAGCTAAGACGAAGAGCAAATGGCATGATCTTGGTCTTACACGCATCTTAGTAACATTGCTCTTAGTTATTTCCTCTAGCTTTAAGCAGTCTGTGTATCTCTACCATTTTGATGCTGAATGTGACTATTATGTTTGACGATATAGATCTTGCACCGAGGGTGATAAAGTAAATGAAATAGGCCTTGTGAGTTTGTACAACTCTTAAATCCACTATTTATAGTAAGTTGATACCTTGAAACTCCATGATAAATAGGAGTATTTAAAGAGATGTTCTTTAAGGTTAATGAGGTATTTAGAATAATCGGTTTGTGACAGCTTTTAAGGATAATATCACTAAGGAATTTCTTGAATACATTGGCGATAAATTTAGATATTTTTCTCTATAATAATAAGTATAGACTTTTGAGTATTTTAAATTCCACATCTTGTGATGATGTTAGTGGAATTAAAGATCACATTAATAAGGTAGTTTCTAGTTATTACGGCTCATAAGAATCGGTATAGATTATTGTGAGACCTCTTCAATCTTTACTTATTTTAGTTATGTCAAGTCACAATGCTTAGAAGGAGTAGTTGATTAAAGATAAGACTTGATCGTTATGAGTTATAATCGATTATAGATGAGTTGACAATAATGCTTGTTGGGAAAGAGGATAATATAAAGGAGTATTAATGGGGATAAAGTTTTCAACTAGTTTTGGAATAACATTTGTACTCAGTAGATAATATTATCTTAGAGTGGACACTTTAGAGATAGTCACTTCATGACTAGGCTTATAATATTCTTTTTGGGTTATATGAACTTGTCTAGATTTCTTCTAATCTAGAGCAACTTGATTTTTGATATCTAATTTTGGGTGATTGAGATATACTTTTCTTTCGGAATTGAAAAGTTAATTATGCCATTGATGATCCTAAATGTTTAAGAGACAAAAATATTATATATTGTAATATAAGAATTGGATTATGATACTAGAATTTCAAATAAAAAGATCTATGGTAAGATTCATATGGTGTGTTATATATTTCTCATCCAAGATTGTTGTGTACATACTTGTTACATCAATTGATTAGTAAACTGTCATGGTTATAAGAGTAAGATTGACATATATGCATTTTTTTTGGAATTATCTATACTAAGTTTTGTGGACCATTGATTCCTCTGGTTATAAGAGGTTATGGAAGATTGGAACTTTATTCACTCTTGTTTTGGTCACATTGAGCTTGTTATTGTAAAGGTTTAAATCATGGAAAAATGAATGATAGTGATCGATTCTAACAATGGTGATTGTGGGAGATACAATAAGACAGAACATAATCCTAAACCTTTTGCAAAATGTTTCTAGGAATGTGATATTGATCGGCAGTATGAATAATAATTGGATCTCCTGGATACTATAGTATTGCAATAGGGTATAATCACACGTTTCTTAATATTGTGTAATATTATTTGAGGAATGATTTATGATGATTCATACATGATTAAAGGATTTTGGATTTGATTATTCATCTCATACTAGCATGATGATTGATTCAGATAAAGTTGTCAATTTTGTTGATGTTTATGGTACAAGTTAGGAGCTATAGGGGATCTTATTTGATGAGGAATATTCTGTATTATTATCTTTATTTTCTTTGTTTCCACTGCAATTGTTGGCCCTATGCTTGACTAGAAATATATTGTCACTCGTGTTATATCTATTGATCTAGTGATATGAAATGACTCCATATGTGGATGAATATATGTGTTTAATTTTAAGGAGATCATAGTGTTTTGATATATATGCAATATTTGGAGACTTTATAGTTTATTGGCAGGAACACGAGTTTGATATTGGTTATATCTCTAATATGATTGTCTACCAGTAAGCCATTAGCAGTCCTTAATTCTTATTTGTGAAATATCTTAATGAATTTGTGAGAATTAGTGCTATTTTGACTTGGAACTTTATCAAGTGGAAGTGATTGAATATGAGTGTTTACATGGCTATACCTATTTGTTTTGAGATAGCTGGTAATGAACACCAGGTTTATAAGATCTATATTTTTATTTATGGATTGAAACTAGCATCAAAATAGTGGTATTACAATTTTTGATGGGATTGTCACTATTAGTGTTTATGGAGAATGATGTTGAGCAATGTTCATATATTAGGGTCAGTGGGAGCAGTTACATATTTATGATTTTATATATTAATGATATTATACTCACATTTAATGGTTCTAACATGATATTTGAGACAAATACTATTAATTAGCTATAAGGATATAAAGAATCTTGAAGAAGCCTTGTATATTCTTGTTATGCAGGTTCTTCATGATTGCACTAATGGCATCTTGGATTGTCTTAAAGGATTGATATTGATCAAATTTCTTAAAGAAATCTTATTTAGTATATTGTTCTCCTTTGAAAGCACTAATTTCAGAATGTGACGGAATATAAAGTGCCAAAAGTCTAGTAGATGATATTGAGAAAGATCATATGAGATTAGTCCATATATATCTATTATTAGCAATCTTATTTATACTTAAGTATACACATGCCATATTCCTGTTATTTGTTGTGTGCATATATCAGTTTGGTACTTGAGTGATTCTTTTCGGGTACCCAGGATCATATGTTATCATTGATTTATTAGTGAACCAATGCTCTGGATATAGTCGGATCTTATGACGCCAAGGTCGTAGGCTGCATAGATGATAAAAGCCCAACCCTGTATATACTATTATGATGATAGAAGGAGCTGTTTTGGGATTTAGTATCAGTTAGACACTTATAGCTACCTCGCATTAAGGTAGAGTTTTGTGGTGTGTTATGAAGCTACTTGCTATAATATGACTGTGGAATTTTGTTTCAGTATTCAGAGTAGTTGATGTTATTGAAATATTTATGATTATAATTCTATAGTTATATCTCTCTCTTGGAACTTGAGGAGCATTGTTAGCTAAAATTATATTAATTTATAGTTCTTATTTATTAGAGAGAAAGTTGTAGAATCCTTATTTCTATTGATAACACGCCTACAGATAATATGTTGGCAAATTTACTAGTGAAAAACTAACCTTATAGGTATTTTGAGAATACGCATCTCATGCGTGACTGTTAGAAGCCTTAGTTGTATTAACCTAGTGGGATTTTATTTCTATCCAAGTATGATTAATATATTGTTGATTGATTCAGATTACTTATGTTTTATGTAATACATGCTTCGTATAGATTCTAGTTACTTTTTATGATGTGCGCACACATGCTTATTTGATAAGTGACACATTAATTAAAGACATCCCTTTTTAGTCTCAATATGTGTATTATTAATGGATCTATGTGTGAAAGTTATCGCTATGCTTTATAAATCTTTAGTGCCTGATTGTGTATGATACTTGTATCCCATCGACTCGATATTATGTGTTATTAGTTTTGACTATTTATGTTTGATTATAAGAGATTTTTGTATTTATACATATTATGATTGAGTATTTATTGTATAATTGTACAGTTCAAATGAGAGAATATTGGAATATTTTATACAGACTAGCATAATTATTGGCAACTCATGATATGTCTTGATTAAAGTATGTTATGGACATCTATTGATTACATATTTAGTTATACATGATATTACTAATCATACCATAATAGGATGGACCCTAGCTAACTAACTAGTTTGAGGCCCCATCGATTCCATCTTTTGCTAACTTTGGTCAACCCATTGGGTCAAAGTCCTCGTCCATAAAGACATACACATAACATAAGCCCATTTTGCTACTATTAAAGGGGGCGTGGCTTAAAGCTGGCAGCTATAAAAGTGTTGTGTATGTTGGTGTAGTGAGAATGTTAAGGCAAAGAGATCAGAGCCATGATTACTCTCTAGTACACTTGGCTTGGCCATGATTACCCTCTAGTACACTTGGCTTATTGATCTTGTAGGTAGTTCTTGGAGATGTTGGCTGCAAACTTTTCGTGAAGCCTAAAGGTAATTCCTAAACTTTCCTATATAATGATATACCTCAAATATAAATGGATATTGTTTAATCTTTGACTATGTTATGGATGAGCTATACTTTGTGTTTTGTAATTGATTGTGCTCATCATATTATTTTAATAAATTCAACAGAAAAAGGTAAGAAGCTACTACCTTAAAGCACAATGATGGATGTTATCGATCAGAATTATAGATAAATTGGTAATGTGATTTCAAAGGAAGCCAAATTCAACCATCAAAAGAAGATGTTGTTTTCCATTGCTCCAAGGTATTAAAATAAAGACCTTGAAATGATAAAAAAAAAAAAATTAATGATGAGAACTCAGGAAAGAACAAAAAAAGAAGGAAATGAAATAAATAGAAAATAGGAGAAAAAGCCTTGATTTCTAAAGACTTAGAAGTGCTTTTGAATAGAGATTTGGACAAGAGAAGAAGTTTTTCTTCTAAAAGATGGAAGAAGAGAAGCTTTGAACATACTGTGAAAGGCATATGGAAGGAGAATTGAATAGTTTTTAAGGTCCTGGGCCACTTTTTGGGCCCCAATTGAAGAGAAAAGAGTAATATATCCACTTCTAAAAGCCATTTTCGTGTATGCCAAAATATAGGTATATATATATATATATATATATATATATATTTCATGTCGAACTAAAAAACAAAGAGAGCGAAAGTGGAAGTGAAGAATATTGTTGAATAAAAAAAAGGTGGAAAAATAGAAACAACATTATCAATACATGAGAACAAAGAACTTTGGCGCCGTTTCGTAATACTTTTGTTTTTTTTTTTAAAACAAAAAGATAGAAGTACTTCCTCTTATTTTTTTTTTTAATTTTTCGAAAACTAAAATGTGTTTGATAACAATGTTTTTTTTTTTATTTTTAAAAACAAAAAATAAAAACATGTTCGATAACTATCATTTTTTGTTTTTTAAAAGTGAAAACAAAAAAAGTAATTTAACAATACATAGACAATGTTGACATTTTGAAAATATCATGAATAAAATAGAGAATGATAAGAAAGAAAATTGAGAAAAGTGGAATGAGAGAAAAAGTAGAAAGGAAAGGGATGAGAGAAAAAGTGAAGAAACAGAGAGAAAAGAGTCTAACGGTAGAATTAAAAGGATGACAAAAGAAAATTGGGAGAGACAAAATTAACAAATAAAGGCGTGAAAAAGAAAGTAGAGTATAAGAGAAAGTCGAGAAAGCATACAAATACAAACATAGTGATATAGTTGTAAAAATACAATAAAAAAAGGCAGGTAACAACAGACCAAACCTTCAAGAAAGCTTCATTGAAATTAAAGTGAAAGTTTACAAAATCATAATCTACCCTAGACTCCAACCTAAGGGAGCTGATATAATAGCAACAATTCCCCAAAGCATTACATCCCAAAACATAGTATATTGGCTCCATAAAGCATTAAAAGACAAAACTCTAAAACTAAAAAAGGGAGATAGATATCTGACCACTTTAAGGCCCAGAACTCACAGTTCATGATCACAACCCGTACATTATAGTAATCTGTCCAAAACTAAAGCCTATTGGAATTTGTAATACTGAAATTACCCTTGATAAGCCCAATTCCTCAAGTTTTCCTCCCCTCTCTTAGCAACAGACCCCTCTCTCCTTCTGTAACGAAACCAAAACTCATTTCCCTACTACTCTGCAACTCGATTCTCTCTTTTTGAATTTTCTTGCCCTTTTCACTAAAATCTGACCCATTTTCTTCCATTATCTCGCTCATTTTCCCATCAAAGTTTGAAGCTCCATTACGTCGCCCACTCATCGCCAAAGCCGACATCGTCCTTTACCTGGCCGAGACCCTCTTCTCCACATCCAACATCACCTAGGAAGACATCACGACCACCATTCTCAACCTCCCAATTACCTGTGCTATTCTTTCATATTTGTTTGATAATAACCTTGGTTCTATATTTTTGTTTTTATTTTTGTTTGGTGTCATTCCCCTACCTGCACCATTCCCTCATCTTTTGATATACATGTATATTCGATTCAATATCAACCTGTGAAATTTTGTTCATTTTATATTTATATAATCCTCCAATTGTAATGACCCGACTTTTAAGACCGATATCTACGTATATTCTTAACTTAATTTATTCTTTTAAAAGTCACAAACTTGGACTATGAAAATTCATGATAATTTTTTTATTTATATAATTCTCTTAAGATAGTTAACCAATTATTCTAAACGTCATATTAAAAAATTTACAGAAACTATTGAAGGAAATATTATTATTTTTTTATGAGTTTAAATAATGCGCAACTAAAAGAGCTTCCAAGTAAGGAGGGAGATCACAAGTGGACCTCTTAAATCCCAAACTCTCCTTAGACGGTTTAAGTCTTTTTGACAAAGCTCATTTAGACTTAGATTTATTTAAATCAATATATTAGATAATAAAAAAATATAATTATTTAAAAATCTTTAATTACTGAAAATATACTTCAAGATAATATATATATATGGTATTCTATAAAAGAATATTTAGACAAAATTAGTCATATTGTATATAACAAAATGATTACTTAATTTTAGAGGCATAATTAAACTTAAAATTAAAATTTCATACTTAAACATTTCATCTCGTAATTAACGTAAAGAAATATATGACTTAATCTTACATATTTAAGTAAACTATATCGTTTCAAGAGAAGACAATTTATATAAAAATTTATAGTGGTGGTATCCCAAAGCCCGTGTCTCGCATCCATCCCTGTCTCGATTTTAGTCAACCCATCAATCAAAATAAAAGTTGCTTGTCTTTGGTACCTACAACATGGACATTTACACTACGTGAGCTTTCGCTCAGTAAGTACAATTCATTTCACAAAATATTTCATACAGATAATATTTTATGAAAGTTCAATTTTTACATCCTTGTGTAATGTTTCAACTTGTATTTTATGAAGAAATCCTTTATCACATATGTTATTGTAAAATCTTTTATCTTTATTATGGGCCCTTGTATACGTACCGAATGTACACTTGCCGATTGGGAATCAGGAGAGCGACCCTACTGAAATACCAACAGTCATAAATTTAATATATTTTCCTCATGAATTCTCACCTAGTAGAGGTAGGTCTTATCTTCCCTTAGAAATCCACATCTAGTGGAGATTGGTACAAAACCTTTATATTATTATCTCTTACTTAGTCCTCTTTAACATAAATAGTTGTATCATATTTTAAACTAAAACTTATATTTTATATTCTTGATACTCTCTTTAATTAAAGTATATTTATTAACTTATGAATAATATTGTAAAATAAATTTATCTCTTCTTATTATCATAGGAGGCATGTATTTTCATAGGTACATATACAAGCCAAACAAACATCTTTTGTATAGACAAAATATCACATTTAATCATATCAAATACTTTTATTTCAAATAAAATATTCTTTTAAAACTATCTATGTTGTAGGTGAGATTGTACTTACCTTAAGTCCTTAGAAAATATTCAATACCACACACTTAACCTTGTTGCAATCACGTACCTCTTCTTTATCCTTTTATTTATTAGTCATGCATCAACATTTATTTTATATGTCAACATATGCTATCACTAGTCATATGAAATCAATTTTATATATTTGAAAACATTCACAACATAAATCCTAAAATAATATTTCATATTAAAATTGAAGAATTTTGGTGCGTAATGTGTAGATAAGGAATTTCATATTCTAGTCCACAATTCTATTTATTCTAAAAATTTACATGAATCCATATAAAATAAACCAAAATCTAAAGATTATAGTTTAGAATTTATAAACAATATTTATCACTATTTTTTTTTTCTAATTTAGAATTTGTAATAAAATTGTTAAAGATGCGACTAAACGAGAATGATTGAATTTTTAGGAGTGTTTT
Organism: Parasponia andersonii; assembly: GCA_002914805.1. NCBI lineage: Eukaryota > Viridiplantae > Streptophyta > Magnoliopsida > Rosales > Cannabaceae > Trema > Trema andersonii. Next base: position 793,384 of record JXTB01000004.1, read on the forward strand.
ATAAATCAAACAAACTTAGAATTTTAAAAGCACATCATTAATATTTTATAACTTACGTATAATATTTGAAAATTCTAGAAAGATAATTTTATAGCACTTTAATCACTTGTAATTATACCATTAGAATTTATTTCTGCATTTTAAAATATTGAAGTATTGTAGATTCCGAAAATTATAATTAATTTTATAGACATTAAACAATTATGAACCCTTCTAGAAATGATCTTAACATATATATGAACGTATATTTAAAATTTTAACCCAAAATAAAAAAAATTCCCTTTGAAATCATGAATTAATTATATAAAATATGTTTTACAGCTTTTCTTAACTAACGACTAACTTGTATTAAATAATTTTTATAAAATTATAAGAGTATGGTATAAAAGTAAAACTTTTCAGAAATTTACTACACATATAGAAATACTTTTCACAAAAATTTTAGACCTTAATAAGGTCTTTAACTTTATATATATCATAGATTGAATTTAAACCTAAGTGCAATAAAATATACAAATCTTGAAAAACTAAGAGTTCTAAGAATTATCTTTTTTTTTTTCTTGAAACTTGAAGAACTCTAAGAGAAAATTCTTTAAATCACATGAAATAGAAACTTTGAGAGAAAAATGGATGAAAATAAATGAAAGAACTTGATTCTGTTTACAAAAGAGTGCCCTATTTATAGGCTAATTATGTACATAAAATATAATTAAAAATTAATTCAAAAAGAAATATTAATAATAATCATCACTTACCTAACTTTTTTTATTTGTTATCTTTTCATAATACAATTAAATTAATTTTATTAACCTAACTATGTTTCATCCACTTAAAAAAAATAATGTATTATCTTATCATATCTACATTTACTATCTATAAAATCTATATAATCAAATAACTAATGTATTATTATATAACTTATCTAATTTTTTTTATTTTCTAATGTAATTAATAAATTTCTTTTATTTTAATGGTAATAATATATAAATAAAATATGTTAATGGTCTTTTACATCATTTTCCATTCATATAAGTGAATTGATGAATATATATGTATATTATTAAAATGTGTTAGTGGCTACACTACTAATTCTTCTTATACTATTTATATATATATATATATATATATATATTTTCTTACTTGTGACTATTTAACTTATTACTTGGGCTTGAAATATTTACTTCAACTTGGTCTCTTCTATTACTTATTGGGCCAAGATAAAGGATATTGGGCTAAAGGATTAAAACCCAATAATAATTACGAATAAGAATACTAACAATTTCAAATTTGGACTTTCCTATTACCTATTGGGCCAAGATAAATGATTATTGAATTCAAACAATTTAGGGCCCAATAGTAAACATGATTAACTAGGCCTATTTCATATTAACAACAATAGCCATATATATTGTAAAATAATTTATACTTGCAATTAGGCACATAGTTCAACTTGGCTTTCTTGTGTGTATCTTACTGCAACATATTCACAAAATTTATTAGTGTATAACTACTCAATTTCTATGATCAAAGAAATGAAATACACATAATAAAATTTTAGACAAGAAAATTAACATGATAAATTCATTCTTCAAAAGAATGCACTAATATTAAAAGATCATGATAAATAATTATTAAAATAATTTTTTTTTCAAGTCTAAAGTTTTCTCGGGTTTTATAATCTCCCATACTTAAGAAATTTTCGTCCTCGAAAATAAGAATAGGTGTGGGTACTTTTTCTTCATCTCTTTTTCTCGTTCCCATGTGGTCTCTTCGATTTTGTGATTATGCCACAATACCTTAACCAGGGGTATTGTCTTGTTCTACCAAGTTTTCTCTTCACGTGCTAATATTTTGACTGGTTTCTCTTCATAAGTTAAGTCTTCATGAATCTTGATGGGTTCATGATTTAACACGTGTTAAGGTTCTGAGACATACTTTTTCACCTAAGATACATGAAAGATATTATGTACATTAGCCAATTCTGGTGATAGAGCCACTTTTCCCACCCATTCGAGGATCTCAAATGGTCCAATATATCTCAGACTCAAATTTTCCTTCTTTCTAAACCTCATTACACCTTTCATTGGTGCAACCTTAAGAAAAACTATGTCTCCCACTTGAAATTCTAATGGTGTTCTCCACTTGTCAGCATAGCTTTTCTGTCGACTTTGGGCAATTTCTATCCTTTTCCTGATTTTTTGTACTGCTTCAGTAATCTCCCTTATGAAGTGGGTGGTCTCTAAATGCTTCTCTCCAGATTCATACCAATGGATTGGAGATATACATCTCTTTCTATAAAAGCACTTCATAAGGTGCTGCCATGATAGAAGCCTGATAGCTATTATTATAAGAGAATTCTATCAATGGAAGCTTCTTATTCCATCCTCCTTTAAAGTCTATCACACAAGCCCTGAGCATATCCTCTAGAGTTTGGATGGTTCATTCTGACTGCCCGTCTGTTTGTGGATAGAAAGTTGTGCTAAAAAGTAGCTTTGTTCCTAAAGTTTGTTGAACCTGCCTCCAAAAAGTAGAAGTAAATCGACTGTCGCGGTCAGAAACAATCGATCGTGGTATTCCATGTAGTCTGACTATCTCAGTCACATATAATTCAACCAACTTTTCTAATGAATAAGTGCTTTTTATTGGTAGAAAATGTGTTGATTTAGTCAATTGATACATAATCACCCATATTGCGTCGTATCCTTCACGCATTTTGGGTAACCCAACTACAAAATCTATAGCAATTTTCTCCCATTTCCACTTAGGAATTTCAATTGGTTGTAACTCCTCAGCAGGTCTATTGCGTTTGGCCTTGACTTTCTGACAAGTCAAACATCTTTACACGTACTTTGCCACATCATTTTTCATTCCATTCCACCAAAAGTACTTTTTGAGATCGTTATACATCTTTGTTGTACCAAAGTAGACAGAATAAGGGGTTTCATGTGCTTCAGAAAAGATTTGATTCCTCATTTCTATATCATTTGGTATGCACAGTCTACAATTTAACTTGAGGATTCCATCAGAAGAGATGTTGAATTCTGATTGTTTACCCTCCATAATATCTTCTCTAATTTGTACTAAGACTGGATTGAGCTCCTGAGTTTCCTTCATGTTCTCAAGAATGTTTGGTTTGAGAGTTAAAGTTGTCAATTTTCCTACTATTAACTCTAAACTGGCACTGTTAATATCTTCTTGTAAAGGCTTAAGTAAGGCTTTTATTGACATCAAGGTTTTAGTTGTTTTCCAACTTAGTGCATCTGCGACCTTATTTGCCTTACCTAGATGGTATAGGATTTCATAATCATAATCCTTAACCAACTCTAGCTATCTATGCTGCCTCATGTTAAACTCTTTCTGAGTGAATATATATTTTAGGCTTTTATGATCAGTGTAAATTCGGCATTGAGCCCCGTACAAATAGTGTCGCCAAGTTTGACAGCGAAAACTACAACAACAAGTTCAAGATCATGGGTTGGGTAGTTCTTCTCATGGTCCTTGAGTTTTCGAGAACTATATGCCATGACTTTGCTATTTTGCATCAATACTGCTCCTAGTCCCAACTTCGATGCATTACTAAAGATTTCAAAATATCCTTCATCTGACAGGATAGTAAGGACAGGTGCACTAGTAAGCCTATTCTTCAGCTTCTGAAAACTTTCTTTAGACTTCTCTGTCCATTCGTATTTCTTTCCTTTTTGCGTAAGAGCTATGAGAGGTGCAGCGAGTTTTGAAAATCCTTCTACGAATCTTCGATAATAGCCTGTTAATCCCAAAAAGCTCCTTACTTCTGTCACAGATTTGGGTGCTGACCAATTGTTGATTGCCTCTAACTTTGAGGGGTCTACTGATACACTTTCACTTGAGATGATATGTCCTAGGAATTAGACTTGGTCAAGCCAAAATTCGCACTTGGAAAATTTGGCATAGAGGCGATGCTCCCTCAATTTCTTCAATGCAAGTCTAAGATGTTATTCATGTTCTTCTTAAGACTTTCAATAAATCAATATATCGTCAACGAAGACTATGACAAAATTGTCTAAGTATTCCTTGAATACTCAATTCATTAGGTCCATAAATGCTGCAGGGACATTGGTTAACCAAAAGATATTACTAAGAACTCATAATGTCAATATCGGGTTCGGAAAGTAGACTTTGGAACATCATTTTCTTTAATTCTCAATTGATGGCAGCCAGATTGCAGATCAATCTTCGAGAAAATTATAGCTCCCTTTAATTGATCGAATAAGTTATCTATTCTTGGCAATGGATATTTGTTCTTTATAGTGACCTTATTTAGTTCCCTATAGTCGATACATATTTTAAATGTGCCATCCTTTTTCTTTACGAATAGCACTGGTGTGCCCCATAATGAGTGGCTAGGTCTGATGAAACTTTTGTCTAACAACACTTGTAGTTGAGTTTGTAGCTCCTTCAACTCAGTGGGAGCCATTCTATATGGTACTTTGGAAATATGGGCAGTACCTAGTAGTAATTCGATTTCGAAGAAAATTTTTCGCTCTGGCAGTAGTCCTGGTAGATCTTCGGGAAATACGTCGATGTACTCCTTAACGATTGTTACATCCTCTGGTCTCTTCTTTTCTTCTTTACTCTTATCTAGGATATTAGCTAAATATCCCAGACACCCATTATTCAACATTCTCCTTGCTTGTATTGCTGAAATCATCATCCGAGATTGCTTCATAGAATCTCCATTGTAAGTGAACTTTTTTGCTCCTAGAGGCTTGAATATGACCGTATGACTTTGACATTTAATACTAGCATTATACCTTCCTAAAAAGTCTATCCTTAGAATGACATCGTAATCCATTATTTTTAGGATGACTAGATCGGCATATAGTTCTCTAGTGGCTATAATTATTGGAACGTGCCTAATCCAATGGCTTGCAGTCAAGGTTGTTCTTGAAGGTAGAGCTATGTTAAGGGTTTTAGTCATTCTATCACTACCTTGAGCTATCCCTTTTGCAAACCTAAGTGATACAAAACAATGTATAACACTAGAATCAAACAAAATATATGCATTTTGAGTGGCAACAAATAGCTGACCTGTGACCACATTAGAAGTTCCCACCTCGGCATCGCCTTAGTGATAGCGCATACTTGTGCATTGGTCTCTGGAGCTTCCAATCTTCCTTGACTCATCTGAGCTCCCTCAAGTTTGATCTGCATGTTATGAATCTAAGATCCTTGTGGCCTAGGTATAGTAGGCTGATCCAACTGGTTCTGTTTTCTGTAGCAATTTTTGGCATAATGGCCCTCCTTGCCACAGATATAACAGGTGTTCAAGCCAAAACGACACTCTCTGAGGTGTTTTCTCCCATACTTGGGACACGGTGGAAAATCAACCATTGCTTTCTTTTGTGAGTGAGGCTCTCCTTTCTTGTTTTTTTGATTATTAAAATTATTCTTTCTCTTTTTTCCATTATAGTTGTTATTATTGCTCTAGTTCTTATTTTAGCCAAATTGGGTCCCATATCCTCTTTGGTTGTTATTCTGATTCGGTTTAGCTTGTTCGTGTTGGTTCTTCTTTGCTTCGAAGTATCTTTGTCGCTCTTCTTTAGCTTAAGCGAGGCGATACTCTACTCTGAGTGCTCTTTCCACATATTTTGCCACTGTAGTTAGTGGGTTGTTGTCACTATCGATGATAACTATGAATTCAGGGTAAAACATTTCGAGCATCCTCCTTACTTATTCCTCTTCATTGGGTACCAAATAGGGACACAGTCGTGCTAGCTGGTCAAACTTTCGTATAGCCTCAGTGACTGTCATACTCCCTTGTTTGATATTAATAAATTCATTTTGTTGAACCTTCATCGCCATACAATTGTAATACTTTTGGTTCAATTCATGGATAAAATCATTCCATGACATCTCCTTGACATTTCTTCTCATTTTAACTGTCTCCCACCAATATCTTGCGTTCTTCTACAAAACATAGGAGACGCATAATACCTTCTCCTAATCAGTAAGGTTCATAAAGTCTAGAATAGTTTGGATTGATGACAACCATTCTTCAGCCACCAAAGAATCTGTAGATCCTTCAAACTCAACTAGACGCATCTTTCTGAAGCGTGCGTATAGGGTTTCTTGGCGAACTACTCATTGATCAGGTACAACAGATTCTGGTTGCAATATTGGATCTCCCTCTTAAGGTTGTGGTTCTTCAGCGTCCATTTGGGGTTCAACGTTTGCCTCATATTGATGTCTTAGTTGCTCATAGAGGTCTCTCATCTCCTCTTCTTATGCTTAGAGTCGTTGTTGCAAGTTAGCCATGAGGTTACTTAGGTCGGGTGTTTTGGTAGCATTGATAGGATTAACTCTCGGTCTTCCCCTTCCTCTAGCTATTTTGTGTTAATATATTTCTATTCAATAACCCAGGATATAACTTATTATTAATTACTAAATCTTGACGATTTATGTAAAGAAGAATTATAACACATCACATCTTTTATTGATAAATTTATTCATAGTGTACAAGATCGTAGAAACATCGTTTATGACTTAAACTATATTTAACTTTACTAATTGCTTATTCCCTTATATCATAATTAGAGGGTTCTCTTGAGTCTTCTTCAGGGTCCTCCTCTGAATCATCCTCAGAGTCTTTCTCATCATTATCATTGTGTCCTAGCTCAGAGGGCATAGTACTCTCTGTATCCACTCATGGTCATGCCCTCCTCTGCTATTCTTCCTCTTCTATAGAAATTTCAGCAATGAAGATGACCATTGCCATAAAAGTTCTAGTGGGGAGATCGAGATATGATTGAGGAAGTTGAGTCATTATCGAGTGTGGCAACCCCTGTGCATAAACTACATTCAAAACCCACGATAGTACAGTAAAAGGACTACGATCCAATATATCACGAGTAAAATGCATATTATAATCTTCTATTCCCTCATTGAATCGATGTGTCCAATTACTTATTTCACTGAGAAGGCTATCTCTCCTTCTAAGGGTCTCCCTTGTCGAGAGTGGGATAAAGTTTCTTGTATCATATTTTGGGATGTATCCCTTAATGAGTTTTGAATCAGATTACGGTGTTCTATTTCTCAAAATATGTTTTGATTTGATGATAGAACTCATCCCAACTCATACTAATTGGGGAATGTCCCGATACTTGCCATCAAGCTCGAGCATTATTCTACAGTTGCATAATAGTGAGAATGGTCCATTCGTACTTATGGATACGGCATGCCCACAATATTTGCTTAGTTTCTTGAAGCTAATCTCCCAATGCTCCAGGTTTAGGTTCTCCACGATAATGTGGTGGTAGTCCTGTCCTAAAGGCAGCAACCGCTGTGGCTCCAAAAAGTTCTACTTGACCAATCTCCTGGTCCATTGGGACATCGATCATCCGGGCATCCATTACTCCCTAACACATACTTATGATTAACTAGTAGACTAAAATGAAATTTCTACTTACTTGAGTTGACTGAATCATTACAGAGTGATGGAGATAGGATAGCAGGATACCCGCTCTGATACCAATTGTAACAACCTGACTTTTAAGACCGATATCTATGTATATTCTTAACTTAATTTATTCTTTTAAAAGTCATGATAATTTTTTTTCTATTTATATAATTCTCTTAAGATAGTTAACCAATTATTCTAAATGTCATATTAAGAAATTTATAGAAACTATTGAAGGAAATATTATTATTTTTTTATGAGATTTAAATAATGCGCAACTAAAAGGGCTTCCAGGTGAGGAGGGGGGGTCATAAGTGGACCTCTTAAATTCCAAGCTCTCGTTAGACAGTTTAAGTCTTTTTGACAAAGCTCATTTAGACTTATATTTATTTTAATCAATATATTAGATAATAAAATAACATAATTATTTAAAAATATTTAATTACTGAAAATATACTTCAAGATAATATATATATATATATATAGTATTCTATAAAGGGATATTTAGATAAAATTAGTCATATTGTATATAACAAAATAATTACTTAATTTTAAAGGCATAATTAAACTTAAAATTTAGATTTCATACTTAAACTTTTCATCTCATTATTAACTTAAAGAAATATATGACTTAATCTTACATATTTAAGTAAACTGTATCGTTTAAAGAGAAGACAACTTATATAAAAATTTATAGTGGTGGTATCCCAAAGCCCGTGTCTTACATCTATCCCCACCTTGATTTTAGTCAACCCATCAATCAAAACAAAAGTTGTTTGCCTTTGGTACCTACAACATGGACATTTACACTACGTGAGCTTTCGCTCAGTAAGTACAATTCATCTCACAAAATATTTCATACAGATAATATTTTATGAAAGTTCAATTTTTGCGTCCTTGTGTAATGTTTCAACTTGTATTTTATGAAAAAATCTTTTATCACATATAGTATTGTAAAATTTTTTATCTTTCTTATGGGCCCTTGTGCACGTACTAAGTGCGCACTTACCGATTGGGAATCAGGAGAACGACCCTACTAAAATACCAACAGTCATAAATTTAACATATTTTCCTCAAGAATCCTCACCTACTAGAGGTTAGTCTTATCTTCCCTTAGAAATCCTCACTTAGGGACGTTGGTATGACACCTTTATATTCCTATCTCTTACTTAGTCTCCTCTTAACATAAATGGTTATATCATATTTCAAACCAAAACTTATATTTCATATTCTTGACACTCCCTTTAATTGAAGTATATTTATCAACTTATGAACAATATTGTAAAATAAATATACCTCATCTTATTATCATAGGAGACATGTATTTTCATAGACACATATACAAGCCAAACAAATATCTCTTGCATAGGCAGAATATCATATTTAATCATATCAAATACTTTTATTTCAAACAGAACATTCTTTTAAAACTATCCATGTTGTAAGTGACATTGTACTTACTTTTAGTCCTTAGAAAATGTTCTTCGTGCTCGCAATGAAATACCACACACTTAACCTTGTTGCAACCACGTGCCTCTTCTTTATCCTTTTTATTTATTAGTCATGCATCAACATTCAGTTTATATATCAACATATGCTATTATTGGTCATATGAAATCAATTTTACGTATTTGAAAACATTCACAACATAAATCCTAAAATAATATTTCACATTTAAATTGAAGAATTTTGGTGCATAATGCGTAGTTAAGGAATTTCATATTCTAGTCCATAATTCTATTTATTCTAAAAATTTACATGAATCCATATGAAATAAACCAAAATCTAAATATTATAGTTTAGAATTTATAAACAATATTTATCACTATTTGTTTTTCCAATTTAGAATTTGTAATCAAATTATTAAAGATGCGACTAAACAAGAATGATTGAATTTTCGGAAGTGTTTTATAAATCAAACAAACTCAAAATTTTAAAATCATACCATTAACATTTTATAACTTAGGTATAATATTTGAAAATTCTAAAAAGATAATTTTATAGTACTTTAATCACTTGTAATTATACCATTAGAATTTATTTCTGCATTTTAAAATATTGAAGCATTATATATTCCGAAAATTATAATTAATTTTGTAAATATCAAAAAATTATGAAAACTTCCAGAAATGATCTTAACATATATATGAACATAAATTAAAATTCAACCCAAAATAAAAATGGATGCCCTTTAAAATCATAGAATTAATTATATATAATATATTTTACAGCTTTTCTTAGCTAACGACTAACTTGTGTTACATAATTTTTATAAAATTATAGGAGTAGGGTATAAAAGTAAAATTTTTCAGAAATTAACTACACATATAGAAATACTTTTTACAAAAATTTTGAATCTTAATAAGGTCTTTAACTCTATATATATGATAGATTAAAGTTAAATATAAGTACAATAAAATATACAAATATTGAAAGACTAAGAGTTCTAAGAATTACTTTTGTTTTTCTTGAAACTTGAAGAACTCTAAGAGGAAATTCTTGAAATTACACTGGATAAAATAGAAACTTTGAGAGAAAGATGGAAGAAAAGAAATGAAGAAACTTGATTATATTTACAAAAGAGTGCCCTATTTATAGGCTAATAATGTACATAAAATAAAATTAAAAATTAATTCAAAAAGAAATATTAATAATAATCACCACTTACCTAACTTTTTTTTTATTTGGTATCTTTTCATCATGCAATTAAATTTATTTTACTAACCTAACTATGCTTCATCCACTTAAAAAAATAATGTATTATCTTATCATAATTTGGGTCTGTTTTTTTATTCATGGATTTATAAATATATTACAAACTCTAATCATGCATTTTTGAGTTTGAGTCTGTATAATTTTGGACCATAGATTTTAGGGTTCATCTAATTTTCATCATTCCTTGAAATTTGTTTGGTAAATAAACGTGGCCATCTGATTCGTAGATTGCTATTTGGATATATGGATTCTTATTTTCTTCATGAATATCAAATATTTGATGAAATGCCAAAAGAGAATATTATACCAATCGGAGTTTATTTAGAATATATGGTTCATAGAGATTAAAGTTCATACATGATTTGGTACGTAGTTCATGTTAGTAAGTGCATTATAGTTCTTGTATATGTGAATTTTCTCTTTTTGTTGATTAGAATAGAGGTAATTAAAAAAGTTTTCAAAGTTATAAGAGTTATTTATAGTCCAAAACTAATTCAATTTGGTATATAGATTTGTATTGAGGTACATTGATTCAAAGAAGTAAAGTAGTTTTATCTAGTTGCATCTCCATTAGCTTTATGAATTCCTTAAGTGGTTCATAGATTATCAAGTTCATAGTTTGGGTCTTTTGTTTTTTCAATGGAGATATAAAGTTCGTAATTCTTGAATTTTTATTTGGTGTATAATTTTGGCTAAATGGTTAATGGATTTTAATTTCTTCAGTTTATACACTATAGATTTATTTAATATTATATTTTGAGCAGTTAATGTGTGTTTTGGTGTACATGCATATTCTTGATTCTTAAATTTTTGTTAGGTATATTAATTTCGTATATAAATTTTACAGAATCAATTTATGCATTTTAGAAATATGAATTTTCAAAATTGGTATATACATCTTAGGGTTCATAAATTGGGTCTATGTTTTTATTAATGAAGTTCTAATGTCATTTTCTTTTTCATGGTTATGTTTTCTTTGTTAGATATATGAAGTTGGAAATTTGGTTTATACATTTTAGGGGTCCTAATTTTATTTATTTCGGATATTCATGAACTACTGGGATGACTAGTCTAAATTCAAGAAATCCTCTAAAATATTATCATGATTATTTGATTTCTATTCTGTTCATGAATTTAAGTAATAGTATATAGATTTTTGAGTTCATAATTTAAGTAATGGTACATGGATTTCTATTCCTCTAATATTTAAGTATTTGATGAAATGCCAAAAAGGAATATCATAGCAATCAAAGAGTGTATTTTCTTTAGTTTATGTGCTACAATGATTTGGTTTATAGTTAATACGATAAAATCAGTAAATATAGCATGGCAAGATGTAGTACAAGTGTAATCATTTCTCTTTTATCTTAATCTTTATCTTAATCGAGTTCATACATTTTAGGAGTTCTAATTTTATTTGTATACATGAGAGCTCCCTTTGATTCATGAGTTTATGATTCATAGGCATATTTCATAAACATGTATTAGTTAAAGCATTTGACAAAATGTCTGAATGAAAATTTCCTAAGTTAGCTAGATACAATGAAAAGTTGAAATTAAATACATTAATCTAATATCCAATTATGTTTGGTTTATGATTTTTTCATAGGGGTTCATAAGCATTTCATAATAGTTCATACATTTTCATATCGGTTCATAGTCTTTTTGTCATATGATGACAACTGTCTAAACTTGACCAGTTAGTATTAAGTACTTATTGTTATTCTTTCAATTACTATTTGGTATATGAATTTAGAGATCTAGTATATGCATTTGAGTATCTGCTTGGTTCATTAATTTTCCACTATGGTTCATAAATTTTTCATAATAGTTCATGAATTTTTCATAATTTTATGTATTTTTCAGTATCTCTTTAATTTGTGTTTAGTTAATATGTTTATGTATTTTATTCATAACCTTGTGTATTTAGTTCATATTTTTGCAGAATTCCAATTAAAATAGAGTACATTGTATCAGAAACTAAGTGAGGAGAACGAAATAAAATCCAAATGAATTACTCCAAGATACATATACTACAACTCATCCATGATAAGATGCATGTACAACAGCGGAGCCAATTCAAGAAGACATGCTGTGGACATTTCATCAATATGAGAGTAAGAAGAACTATTTCGAAACATGTTCACCATTTGCTTCTAAGATCGATACCATGCCCCAACAGTGATGAAGCATACTTTAAGATCAATGGATTGAAATATACATTTGGTCTGAAGAAGTATACAACGATTATGGGGCTCAAGACTAAAAAAGTAATTGACTTAAAAAATTGTAATCTACAAGGTATAGGAGGTTTCAAAAAAATTTTCTCCCTAGAAAACAAGAAAAGAAGCAAGAGATAAGAAAAAAATTTCAGTCATATGGTGGCAAAAACAACGAGATGATGATAAAACTCTGTAAAATATACATACTTTCGGATTTCTTAATTGGAGATCAACAAGAACTAATCAAAACAGAATATGTTAAAATAGTAGACATTGTTTGGATATGGGAGGACTACCAATAGGGCATAATCTCATTTGAGGAAATAATAGAGTACATCAAGTCAGTACCTAGCAAGCACTATCTCTCACAATACCCCTTATATGGGTGTCTAATTGCTCTTCAAATTTAGGGTTATGAGATATAATGAACATAGGTATATATGTCGAATTAAGAGGACAATTTTATCTAAGAATCACATACTGGGATTCAACAAAATAATCCAACTTTGATGAGATCTCTGAAAATATTTTCCAAGACCCTCATGTAAGTAATGGGTTCATGATTTTTACATAGTAGCTGATGTTTTTTTTTTTTTGTTAATCAGGTTCATGTTTTTATTTCTAAGTGGTTCATGATTTTTTTTATAAGCTTAAACTATTTCCTTGCCTGAGCTTAAACTATTTCCAGGACCCTAATATAAGTAAATGGTTCGTATTTTCATGAATTTTAAACTAATTCATAACATTCGTATTTTTTTTGGATTAAACTACTAGTAGTTGAAAATGCTAATATGCTAGTATATGAGAATTATATAATTGTTCTTAGGTTTCTATTATTGGTTCATAGATTTTATGAATGTGATTAAAATGAATATACCAGTTCATAGTTTTCTATCCTTATTGGTGCATTTCACTTCAAGAGATTTATCTGATTATTTCAGACTACCTACCTTAAAATGTTCTATACTCCCGATGAGCTGAAGAAGGAGTACGTGGCAGAATTTAGAGAAGAGGAAAATTTTATAGAAGAAGAATATGACGAACCATCTTCAGCCAAAGCAACATCAAAGCATCTTCAGCTAAAGAATATAATTGGGCAGAATGGCCAAATCATCACGGAAAATAAAGAAATGAAAAAGCAGATTGACTTGCTAGAGAGAATGGTTATTGAGATATATGCAATACTTTTTCCTGAATAATACGCACCTGGTTCGAGCAATACAACAGCAGCAGTTGACAAAGGAACGCAAGAGACTGCTGAAAAGGAGAAAGCTGCTGAACAAAGAAGCTGAGCATAAGGATACTATTGCACAACAATATTATAGTGCAGTTCAGGTAAATAATCAAAACTTTCGTTTGCTTCATTTCTTTTGTATCTTAGTTCATTTAATGAATGATTTTTTTTTTTTTACTGTGAAGGAGGTCATTCAAGAGCTTATTATTGATGGAATACAAGTAAAAGAACAATAAAAGAATGACATGCCTAAAAAGGTTATTTCTTAGTATCTCAGCATGGTTCATGATATTTGTACTTAGTTCATGAAATTATGCATGTAGTTCATAACATTATATATTATATATATGATTCACAAGCTTAATATTACTACATCTTTATGCTTATTTATAAATATGCAGAACTTCGGGAGCAAGAGCAGCGAGTCAGCTAAAAGGAGTGACAAAGGAAAAGCTATTAGGGTGAATGAGGTACATATAATATAGTTAAATACATTTATTTTGGTCAACTTTACATTCAAAGCTGAAATATTTTTGATTTTTGAGAAAAATACAATAAATGAAAAGGATGATACAAGCAACTAAGAAAAGGTGAAAGAAGACAAAGACGAAGAAGAAAAATAGGTGTATCAAGACAAGGTATCTAGAATTATTAACAGGTTTTGATTATACTTGGCTCATGACTTTTTCTGTTTAGTTCATAGAATTATTAACTTAGTATATATGATAATGTACTGAAAAGAAAATTCACTTCATTTGACATAATATATTATAATCAAAAAACCAAGTTCATATATAAATAAGCATCAAATCTAAATATGCAGGTACTAGACAGTGGCAATGATAGTGGCAACAAAATCACAGAGCCATATACCGTAGAAATAGACCAAGAAGAGAAAAACTAGGATGCAGATCGATATATTAATCAACTATTTATATTATAAATATTTAGATACACGTATTATACAATTCCAACTTAACTAAATTCAGTTTCATCAATGAGATATGTTTGGTTCATAACATTTTCAAAATGGTACATAGCTTTTTATATGTTGTGCATCAATTTGAATTCTAATAAATGTGGTACAAGATTTTAAAAGACAATAGTATTTGATTCAGTAATTTTTAGATTTTAAAGTTATATAGCTAGTTTTGATCCTTAGTTTATTTGTATAACTATGAACTCTAAAGTAATTTAGGATTTTCTAATAATTTATACCTATTTCGTTACATTTCTTATCTGGTATGTAGGCTTTTATTCTTAGTATATGTAATAATATATAAAGAACCTCAACCCAATGTAAATAAGGACAAAAACTGGTTCATGACTTTTTCTATTTGGTTCATAGAATATTTAACTCGGTATATGTGATAATGTACTGAGTAAAAAATTGATTTTGTTTAACATTATGTATCATAGTATATACTCACTTGGTTCATCATATTGGTTTATATGACTAGGTTAATAAAGAAAAGGTTGAACAAGCAGCAAACAAGAAAAATGATAATAAATAATCTAAAGCAAAGATAAATATTCTTCATTGCAAAATAAAATAATTCTAAAAATATTAGGTACTTATATACTAAATATAAAAACTGATTTCATTGTACAGGAGGCTGCTGAGACCAAAGTAGCTACTTCTAGACCTAGAAAGCTCCCACGAACAACAAAGGAACAAGCCAAAGAGGAACAAGTAACTGCTCAACCAAAATGGAAAAGAACAAAAGCAACAGCAAAGAGAGTTCTTTAAAAGGAAGTAGTTGTAGAGGAGGCAAAGAAGATGAACCTTGATTTCCCTAACATAAAGACATATACATTTAAGCCCATGGATAAGAAATAAATATTTGTTTCATAGTCATAGATTTAGAAACTAGTTTAATAGTTTATGTTCCTAGTTCAAAACTGAAAAACAAGTTTATGTTTCTAGCTGACAGCTAAAAAAAAAGTTAATAGTTTATGTTTCTGGTTTATTGCACTAGTTTGTACTTTATGGTACATTTTTTTAAAAAAATAAACCTTATTTACATAATTTTATATTGCAATGAATATATATTTGATAGGTTTGCTGCATTTGGTGTTATTGTCATGGTTCATATAGAAAACAGTTTGATTGTACTATTCTTACTTAAGTATTTGATCCCTTAGTACATGAGATGTATGTATATCATGAACTATGTATTAAAACTGATGAACTATAAAGGTAAAATAATGTACCCATTTGAACAACATATGAATATACTAGTACATTTTGAATGGTATATGACTTTATATACCAAACATAGAAAATCATATACCTAGCAAAGAAATCTATATACCAGCTACTAAAATATCACTCAATAAGATATAAAATATATGGGTAAGTCAAATGTATTTATGCTTCAACAAAGCATTGTATTTGCTATGTCTATGCTAATTATTTGTCTATGAATCATTGATACAGGAGATGAATGTCTATAGCAAGAGGAAAATTAAAAAAGAGCAAAATTGGAGAGTCAATAATAACTCCAAACTCTCAACTTATATGTGATCTCCCTTTTTTGGTAACTCTATTAAGACAAATACCACTAAATTTATGAAAGGCAACATTCTAACACAACCATTCACTTTGGACTTGGACGAAAAATCAATGAAAATATTGGTAGACAACTTTGAGGATTGGATAAAAAGGGATTTGAACAATAGAACAGGGTAAGAATCTTTGAAAAACGAATGACACAGATATTTTTAGTTGAAAGTGAAAATAATAATAAATTTCTTTGATAAGAAATATAATACTCAAGGTGACCTATCAAGGCCACTAGATTTTGGAGTGGATGAGGCAAAAAAACAAGTCCTAGTTTTATAGCATTTAGAAGTAAACAGAAATAATTAGCAACAACGTAATTTTATAATTATTTGGTGTATTTGTTAGTCTCTAAAGATTAAATACTAGTACATAATTTTTATTGAATGGTACAAGATTTTTATTGTGTGGTACATAACTTATTGAACTAGGTATATACAATAAAATAAATCAAATTTTGACATGGGTTTTTGAATTTATACAGCAAATTAATGTTATTTTCTACTATCTGAGGATATGACTTCATGAAATTATTTATTTGCTTCATAAATTTGTCTATTCTATTCATAGATATTTGTTTTTATTAATTGCACATATTCTTCAAGTGCACACCTTTATGAGTTTGACTACACATTCTTATAATATCCAATTTCGTAAGTTATATAAATTTTGGAGTCTAGTATATAAATTTTAGTATTTGATATATGAATGTAAGTATTTTGTATATGAACTTGGAAATCTAGTTGGTAGGTATATGTATTTGGATATCTTGTATATGAATTTGAGACTCTGGTATATGTATTTGGGTATCTGGTTTATGAATTTGGGAATCTAGTTCATATATTTTTATTTTCCCATATGAATTCTAGAAAAGGAGCATTTATGCCTACTTCTAATATGTGTTGAATGTATCAATTGTATAATGTGTCTACCATTCATTGTGTTTAATATTGTTTAGTTATAAATGACAACTTATTATAATGTTATTTGGTTCATAACTTTATCTCTTTAGTTCATAGTTTTGTGAATGTTGTTGTTTAATAATGACCTGGGTTTATAAATTTGTACAACACATCAATATCATTTTCTACTATTTGTGGAAGAAGATTCGATACAATGCTAACTTGTTCACAAAAACATCAACCACTCTAGATGCCATTTATGACAACTACATTAAGAGAGCCTTGGCAGAATATATTAATGATGAAAGAAAAAAAATATTTACTTGAGATAAGAAACGCCAATCCTTTTCAAGTAAAATGTGTCAATAGAAATGGTATGGCAGTGGATTGGAAAATGGTATGAAGAAGAGTACGTCTACACACCCGTCTTCCTGGAAGAACTTAAACACTGGGTGCTTGCTGAAATATACTAGACAAAACAAAAAATAAATGTCTATGACAGCATGACATCACCAATATCTTAAAACAAGATAGAAGAAGTACTTACTATCTACACAATTATGATCTCATTTCTCTTGGAAGCCACGACATTTTATAGGAGAGAAAAGAGATCAGGAAGGAAGACTTCGCCTTGCACTTTATAGAAGATATCGAAGTACAACAAAATAGATAGTACAACTCTACAAAATCAATACTGGTATATAGGAAATTAGCTAAGGTACATGAATTTTAATATGAGGTAAATAACTTATAAACTTAGCTCAACAATTTAGTTTGGTACATTCTAATTTAAAAGTGGCATATGGTTTATAATGCATGGTATATAACTTATAAAATTTGATAGTTTCTCTGATGAAAATAGGAGTGACTACACGATGTTTGTAATCAATAGAGCAGAGGCGTTGACGATGGACGTTGATATAAAGGAATTCACACAAGATAAAATGGCATTTTTCTGGCAAAAAATGGCAGTTAAACTTTATCATTTGGTAGATAATAAAACAAAAACAGGATATACAAGTGATACAGAAACAGAAATATAACTTGGGTTATTGTACTTAACAAAAGTATGAAAGTGATATAGAAAATATAGTCTTCCTTCGGTTTAAGAAAAATTGTATGACATTTTGATTTTTTTAATTTGACAAGAATTATTGTACTAAATACTTTTATTCTGAATTTTGAATAGTAGAAAATTTCCCCCTTGCTTATAAACTATTACTTACTTACTTCTAGTTATTTACTTTGTGAAGTATACTTGAGTAATCTAAACTGTTTAGGAATGATAATATTTTTTCTTTATGGATCTTACGAATTGAAGCTCAATATATATTCTCAAATACTGTAATATCTATATAAGTTAGTTATTATTGTTCATATAATTTCAAACAAGGTATACGATAGACATATATAACATATTTCTGAATATTTTAATATTTTAGGTGTAATTTTAATTAATTATGAACATTTTTACATGTGTTTAGTTGAATTAATTAATGTCAAATTATGTTCAAATTGAATAATCATATTAATATTGAATACTCATATCAAACAAGTTATAAACAAGTATATGATACATTTCTTAAACAGATTGCACAGATCATGTCATGTTACATGTTTATTATCATATCGTATTTAAGTTTAGATATTATCGTGTTGTGTCATAATTATGTCGATCTGAACACGATACAATAACATAAATTACCATCCCTAAGTGCATATCAACACAATATAATAACACAAATTACTAGCCCTAAATTAGAACTGACAATTCGTATCCACAGATCGGTATAATTTAGGAGAAAACAAGTGGGACACTAAGAAAAATTCCTAGGCTTAAATTCTCTCTTAGGCTTAAATTCACTCCTAGGTGTATCGATGTACATGTATAAGTTTAGCTAGAGGTGGTAAAATAGGCGGGCTGAGCCGGTCCGGCCTAGCACTTAAAAAATAAAATAAGGCCCAATGGGCCTACGGCCTGACCCATTCTTAGCCAATTTGTTTTTATACTTTTTTTAAACATGTTAAGTTTAAACTTTTTAATTGAATTTTTATTTTAAAAAATTGATACATAAACTAAATATGTTATTTTTTTTCTATTGTTAAAAAATTAATAATAATTAAATAGGATATATCATATAAGTTGAAATTGAATAGTTGATTAAAAAAAGTTTAAAACAAAACTATTAAGAAAATTATTTACAATTATAATAAAAAATATTAAAAAAATAAAGAAACAAATAAATTTGAAATATTGAAATTTGATTTTATTGATTATTTATTACAATTCAAATTATTACTTGAAAAAACTAGTATATCATTAATTATGATTTTATGACTCATCATCATCATTCATGTATAAGTTATTGAAATTTTCGGCCAATTATTCGTTATAAATACGAATAGTGTCTTGATTTGGCTTTGCTGCTTTTTCTCAATCTTTAACACATGCTAGTACCTCAACTATTTCAAAATCTAACAAAGTCGTCCACTTATCTACTATCATCTTAGTCGTGCTAAAAGCAGACTTTGAAGAAATCGTGGACATTGGAATTATTAAAACGTCATAGGCTAATTGTGAAAGTACCAAGAATCTTGGTTGATGCTTTGCCACCATTCCAAAACTTTGAAGTTTTCATCATCAGAGTCGATATCAGAGTCTAGCTCAATATACTGGTTCAGCTCAGAGGATTGTTGTAGATTCATTAGTAGTAGTGATTGACTTAAACTTGATGATGTTGATGATGAGCCACGACCATGCCCTTGAGAATGAGAGCCTATCATGCTCCAAAAAGACTTATTCTTTGATTATTCTTCAGTTTGTTGTGGAGTGTGTTGTTGTTGAGTATTGCCAAACTTAGCCTCATATATATTATACACTTCAAAAAACTTGTTACGAGCATTTGTATATTCAGAATTACAATCTATCTTAAAACATATAGAAATATAGCTGATTAAATTATAAAGATCATTTAATTTACTCCTAAAATCTAAAATAAAAGCAAATGAATATAATAAAGGAATTGGAAACTAATATTTCAAAAATACTTCTTACATACGTGTTATAATTGGTTCAAACATAGAGTCATATCTTTCCTTACAAAATATTTCAACAATAAAAAAAATATGACGTAAAATAATTAGAAAAATAAGATAATAAGTACCATATAATATAATAGTAGCTTCAAAAAAAACGTCTAAAAAATTCACAAATTTTTCACAAATAAGTCATTCTTCATCTTTTAATACTAACGAACCTATTTTTGAATTGTAAAACATAGTAATTGGAATTTTATATGGTAATACATTTTTCAACATTAAATAAGTGGAATCCCCCTTACAGGCATGTCAATTTGGAATTTTCTTGGTTTTAATCTTTGAGCTATATAATATCTTTTGAATTCGGCAATACATGGATTAGAAGCATGAATATAAGTAATAACATATTGAATATTTTCAATATATACACTTTAACATCTATACCTGATTTGATGATAAGAATGGTGATGTGGTATGCACAACGTTGATGTAATAAGAATCATCTAGTGTATGAATTTATAATATTGCTAAGTAATTTTATGGCCTTTGTGTTTATGGTAACATTATCTAAAGTGATAGAGATAATACGGTTCGCTATGCCATATTCTTTAACAACATTTAGAATTCTATCTCTAATAATTTCAACAGTATGTTTATTATCAACGACTCAAAAACCAATTATTCTTTTTTGTATTATCCATCTTGAATCTAAATACTGTGTAGTTACACTTAAATAAACTTATTTGGAATTAGCAACCTAAATATTAGATGTTAATATACTACAAAAGTTTAATGAAGTTAATTCAAATATAAAATCTTTGCACATATTTTCATAAACTTTAATCAAATCACTCCTAGTAATGTTTCTAGAAATTTTTTTAAAGTTTGGATAATAAGATCTTCTAATATGATCTTCATAACTATTACAATCACTAAATCCTAATGGT
This sequence comes from Parasponia andersonii, assembly GCA_002914805.1. Classification (NCBI taxonomy): domain Eukaryota; kingdom Viridiplantae; phylum Streptophyta; class Magnoliopsida; order Rosales; family Cannabaceae; genus Trema; species Trema andersonii. The sequence goes on from JXTB01000004.1 coordinate 814,441, forward strand.
AAATCTTTTATAGCAATTAAATGTGCTAGAGACTCCCTAGCTATTAAAGGATCATAATTCGAAGAACTTATTGAACTATCCTTGTTGAATTGAAGTGTTGATTGAGTGGGCTCCTTGTCTCTTTTATATTTTTTTGACACATGCATCACTATGTCTATTTAATTAAGGGGTTTCGCTAGATGGTTTAGCAGTTAATAATGTCTTACAATATTTACATCTCGCCATTTTTGTTTTCTTACTATCGACCTCATCTTTGAATTCTGGATCAAAATGGTCTCATACATTGGAAGTTGTCCTTGCATATTTGAAGGTCGTGGTTGCACTCAACGAACAACTATCTTGAAATTGTGAACAACTTCCACTAGCATTTGGATTAGTTTCTATTTCAGGGACTTGGTCACCCTCTTTAGCTATGCGAATTTGGTCATCATCCTATATTAAAAATTACAAATTAATTGAAGTTAAAAATATTCTAATAAAATTTCTACTAACAAATAACTAGAAATTACAAATTAATTGAAATTAAAAATATTCTAATAGACTTTCTACTAACTTAATTATAAACAATTATAAATTAATTGAAATTAAAAATATTCTAATAAACTTTGTATTAACTTAATTGTAAACTCTACAAATTACAAATAAATTGAAATTAAAAATATAATATTCTAATAAACTTTATAGTTTCTACTAACTTAATTGTAAATAACTACAAATTAAAAATTAATTGAAATTATAAATATTCTAATAAACTTTCTACTAACTTAATTGTAAACAACTATAAATTACAAATTAATTGAAATTAAATATTCTAATAAAATTTCTACTAACTTAATTATAAACTACTACAAATTATAAATAAATTGGAATTAAAAATATAATATTCTAATAAACTTTATAGTTTCTACTAACTTAATTTTAAACAACTACAAATTACAAATTAATTGAAATTAAAATATTCTAATAAACTTTCTATTAACTTAATTGTAAACAACTATAAATTACAAATTAATTGAAATTAAGATATTCTAATAAACGTTTTGCTAACTTAATTGTAAACTACTAAAAATTACAAATTAATTGAAATTAAAAATAAAATATTCTAATAAATTTTATAGTTTCTACTAACTTAATTGTAAACAACTACAAATTATAAATGAATTAAAATTAAAAATATTCTAATAAACTTTCCACAAATTTCATTGTAAAGAACTATAAATTATAAATTAATTGAAATTAAAATATTCTAATAAACTTTCTACTAACTTAATTGTAAACTACTATAAATTACAAATAAATTGAAATTAAAAATATAATATTCTAATAAACTTTCTAGTTTCTACTAACTTAATTGTAAACAACTATAAATTACAAATTAATTGAAAAAATATATAACAAAATTTCTATAAACTACAAATTAATGAACTACATTCTTAATTGTAAACAATTACTAATGAATTAAAATTAAAAATAAAGTCCTATAGAACTACTAAGTTACTAACTAGTAACTATAAACTATTAACTCTTATACTACTAATAATAGTAAACAACTAAATATACTACTAATTAAAAAAATAAAACAAGATAGGCATGATAAAAAAATTAAATTATACCTTGAATTAACTTTTATGAGTTGTAGAGAATTTGGATATTATAAAATATAGTTACTAATAATTAGTAAATAGTAATTAGATAAGAGAGAAAAAGATAAAATTGAGAATATAATTAGAGATTTAGAGAGAATAAGAATGTATTTGAAAATTATAAGTGTGAAAAAAGAGTGGAGAGTATAGGGTATTTATAGTGTAAGAACTTTTTTTTTTAAAAAATAAAAGTTTAAACTTTAAAACGAAAAAAATAAAAAATATAAGACAAGTTACCATTGGAAATTGATGGAAAAATCTGGGCCCAAAATAATTTTTTTTAAAAAAAAAAACAAAAGATTAAGGGCTCAGACTCCAAAGGAGGGAAAAAAAAAAAAAAAAGAAAAAGGGCCAGGCCAGCCCAACGGGCCGCAAATCCCAGGTCCAGTTAGAGTCCTAAAACTACCTGGTGACTCTAAAACTACCTGGTCAGGCCAAGCTACGGGCCGACCTGTTGGCGCCCGGCCAGAATTGGGACTATATATAACAGATAAATACTCAACTCAGATACGAACCGTTTAATAAATGAGTCAGAAATTATAAAGCAAACACGACCCGTTTATAAACGGGTTGATGCGACATAACACGACACGACACATGTAACTCGCTTACTAAACAGGTCATATTAACCCATGACACGTGACCCACGACTTGTGATCTGAATATAACCTATTTAATAAAGGACCTTATAGAAATATGATCAAATTTTAGGTCCAATTTAAGTAAATATTTTTTTATCAAATGTTATAGTAAAATGTCCAGTATATATATTTATATACTAAGTGTAAAATTTTATATACTAAGTATAAAAAATTTTATACCTAATACATTTCATTACAGTAACTGAAATTGGTAGATAAATATATCTACCAAATATAAAAATATATATACCTAGACATTTAGCTATAAAATTTAAAAAATGGATATCTACTTAATTAAATTTAAAATATTGATTATCCACATAAATTTCTCTTTAATAAACTAGTTAGAAATTATGACACGAACACGGCTCATTTATAAACAGGTTAACACGACACAAAACGTTTACTAAACATGTCGTTTTTTGTATTAGTAAGTTCAACCCGAATACAACCCATTAATTAAATGGGTTAATATCTCCAACTCGAATATTGTACGAATATTATTAAGTTAAATCTAAATTCATTAATTTTGTACAGATTTCGAATCATGTTATGGTGTCATACTACTATGTCATGAATTGGCAGCCTTAGGAGTGCATATTTAGTATGAATTGGCAGCCTTACGAGTGCATATTTAGTGTAAACTTTTTGCGCAAGATTTTAAACTCTCTATTATATCATTCCATGAATTGGCAGCCTTTCCACGATTCCTATAGTGTCCTCACCCCATCCATTGCACATAACCAAAGGTCAATCACAACCCTAAGGGCAAAAACGAAAATAAAAATGCAAAAACTAGGTGCCATAAAAGGACTGCCAAAGTCTTAGGCCTCTAGGCACGCGCTTTCTTACCCTCTTTTACTTTCCCATTAATCTGAAAACTCAAACTATTGATACCAAACGGTCCCTGCCCTAAATCAGTGGCCATTTCCCTTGTACTGATTTAAGAATGAGGTTTGCTCTCAGAGGGAGATAAAAGGGCAATGGTGAATCAGGTCGGGTCGTTTTGTCAAAAAATGGCTGCCCTTCCGGCTTTGCTTCTTCTTCTCTCTCTGAAGGTTTGTAGAACCGATGATTTCATAATCCTCATCTCTCTGTCTCTCTCTCGCTAATAATAATAATAATAATAATAATAACAATATCACTTGGGTTCCCAATCTTTTTCCGATGTATCACCTTTGGTCCCTTATCAACTATGAGGCGGTGATGATATCTCCAGGCTGTAGAAATCAGGCTTCAGGAGAAAGGATCCGGTTGCCTGGCGGGTCGACCCGGTTCCTCCGCTGGTAAAATGACGATTCTGTCCATGTTCCATGCGGTGGCCGGCCGTCGGTTGCTGCCATTGGCAGCTGCATGTCCTATCTCTCTGTCTTTCTTTGCCTTGAAAAAAAAAAAAACCCTTTCTGAGCCTCGATCTTATTGACCCTTCTTCTCTTTAATGTAAACCTTTCTTATTTAGATTTTTTTTTTTGGATGTGAATTTGAGAAATTTATGTTTTATTTTTAATTTTTAATTTCTGTGTCCTGCAATGATGAACGAGTCAAGTGGGTTTTGGATGGATGGTCTCTGTTTGGGAGAACTGTACTGTCCGGATGACAGCTTCAACCGCGAGAGCGAGAGATATAAACGACAATGTATAAGAAGACGACAATATATGTGGAACGACATGGGTTCAAAAACACGACAACGAGTAGGATTCAGAAACGTCAAAAGGCTTAAAAATGATTAGTATTTTAGAAAAGGACAATGTAAACCATAATACACGTAAAACCGACATGTATTGAGAAGAACGACAAAAACTAACTGCTGGCGTTGACGCTGAAAGGCAAAAATTATACAACTACATTTGTATATAACTGAGTCAATTGCGAAATAAATATTTAAGTTAGAGTATTCTGTTGCAATAAATACTTTAAATTTGAGTATTTGGTAATTTAAATTTTTAAATTTGGACTCTGCATTTAATATGTTATTTAAACTTGACATATTTAGATTGTATCTAATTAATCTAACACAGCTTTCTAATATGTTTAGCGCTTAGCCTATTAGTTGAACTCATTTTATCTTGTTATTGCTGAATATTTATAACCCGATATACTTATTTCGCATTTGGAATATAACCCGATATAATCCCTATTAACCTAGCATGTTAACTCATTTCACATTTTGAATATAACTTAATGTAATCTATTAACTTGTTTAACATTTCTAATATAATCAATCAATCATAATCATTCAAATAAATATAATATATAATTAAAAGTTTAAAACCCAAATAAAACTTCCAAGTAAGTCAAATCTCAACACACACAATATAATACAAAATATCAAATAATTTAATTATATTAAACTTATCAATTTCGGATTTAGTAAATTAACCTAATTTTAATATATTATTTAATCGTGTTTAATTTGTTTTGACTCATACATGTTTATGATAAACTTAAACTTACTAATTTCATATGGATTTTGAATCATGCCGAAACTTGAATTACCACTCATCTTTTTCACAAATACGAAAGAATCGTCTTCTAAGATGAAATATTCCTCCCCGACACCCCTGTCCAGCGCCCTCCCCTACCCCGGCCCATTTTTTTTTTTCTTTCTCTATTCTATTAACTTTTTTGATAATTGAATTCTTATAACTTTACGTAGGTGGCATGCCCTACCTCCATGACTCCACTCTTCTCTTTCCTTCTCTTTTACCTATGCATAGGTATCAATTTAGCCAATGAAAATTTAGCATGTACATTTTTTTATTGTAAAAAGTAAGAGAGAGAAAGTGCATTAATGATGCACGTCTTTTCATGCATTTCATTATAGCCATTGGATCACTATTAGATGGTGATCCAACGGCTAAAAAAAAAAATACCTACCCATAGGTAAAGAAAAAAAATACCTATTGGATTGGCAACCATATATATATACCGAGAATCTGCGACTAGAAAAGGAAATAAAAAACAATACAATATGATTACGAGTTAAGATATAACCAAAACAAAGGTGAAAAAAAAAATAAAGGAGAAAACTAAAAATCATTTTAGATTTGGTTTTCTTTTATATATTGTAGTATCTTGATCAAAATTTTCACACTTATCTCCTTTTGGGAGAAAACAAATAGACGAAAATGAAGGAAATATGAAAGTAAAAGGCATAGGATAAAATTGGTGAATAATTAAAAAAAACAAAAAAAATAAAAAAACTTTTCCTTATAAAAAATCTTAAAATTTTTAAAAATTATTTAAACGTAATAAAGTTTAATAATAATAGCTATAAGCTCATATATGTTTTTCTTGTTGGGATTTTTGTCCTAAAAAATAGATTTCCAATTTTACCCTTTTGAGTATAAACATCTTTCTCTTGTATAAAATTATGATATTTGCTAGATTAAACTATCTTAGTTGAATAGTTTATTCATCTAAAAAAGATTCCATGACTTTATATATATATAAAGAAACAAACATGATTAAGTGCTAATTATGGAGAGACTTGTTTCTTTATCTAAGTCTAAATGAAGTAGTTTATAATCTGTAAATAAAAATGGAATACTTTATTTACTATAGGTTGTAGTGTTTGTCTATCTCAACGGGAATGATGTGTCTCAAATTATTGAAGTATCTGACTTCTGATAAAAATACTAATACAACATAAATAAATTATGTGTATTAAACTGAACTAGGCAACATAAAGAATTGGAGTGCCATAACTCAATTCTTATATTATCACAAACTAACTCTTAGTATATAAATCTTAATCCTTGATGTTTAATTGGACTTGTTTTCATGGGTTATAGCCTTTTAATTTATTAAAAGACTAACCTGTATGAAGTTAGAGGTGAACTCTGGCATATTAGAGGTTATGGCTTTTGAATTGTTGGGAACACCAAATAGTTAACGACATTATACATTAATGCCATTTTAGGTTCTTTCAAAATTTATGGAATAATTAAATCTAAGATCTTAGTATTCACTTTGTGAATTGGTTGATAATTTTGTCTAAATGGCCATTGAGAACAAAATTATCGACAACATTATTCCTTGATAGAAATATAGTAACTTAAAGGTAAATAGGTGTTGGAGAGGTATAACGGTAATTTCACTTATCCAACTACGGCATTGTATAGGGATCATATATGTGGTAATAGATCGGTTAATCAAGGTTAATTGATTAAATCTCTATAAAAGGCATGACATTTAATCTAAGAGTACAGTATTGAGCTTTTAATGGAATGTTTCCTTTACTAATAATATTTATATAAATACCATAATAAGAGTTATTATATATTTATCATATTATTGGAGCTTAGATTATTTGGATCCATTAGGTCCCTTGTTTAGCTCAATTAAGCTCATTAATTGGTTGGTGGTATTTGTGAAATTAGTTTCATGAAACTGTACAAAATAATGATTCTACACAGAAGTTGATATTTTTATAAATAAGTTTCATGAGTTGAACATATTTATAAAAATACATCCAAAGTCCAAATTGGAGAACAAGCCCAATCCTAATTGGACTAGGGTTAGTAGTTTTGAGTCTTATATATATAAGATATATGAGAGAAAAAACTACACAATAACTCATACAGAGTCACACGCATAGACATAGGGAGAGAGGAGAAAAATCGGCCAAGGTGGAGAAAAAGAGAAGAGAAAAAGTTTCCTACTATCTCACAGTCTCATCTCACGTCCCGGTGTTCCATAGAATCAAGAAGGCGTTCTTGATCGTTCTCTAACGAAGGTTTTGACTTGGTGCCCACTCGCTTCATCAACCGAGAGTAAGAGTATAGACAAGAAGATCTAAGATTGCAGGTATTGATCACCATCAATAATGAGATCAAGGAGGAATATGCTACAAGAGGTAAACCTTAATCTCTTCTCTAGAGTTTTGTTTTTAGATTTAATTTATATTGTACATGATCCTGTATATGATGCAAGTGTATTATATAGTTATAAAAACTGTTTTCATATAAAAATTTTAAAACTTAAATCTGCTAATTTTTCTGCTGTGTTTATGATATGATCACGTATTTTCTATACCTGCATACATGTATGCCTTTTCTAAGTGTTAAGTCAATTTACCAGTATTTCTTTCTATTATTAGTTAACAAAATAAGGAATGATCAAAGTAAACAAGGGTAATTGTGGAATATAATAAATGTACAAAGAAAAAACAAAAAAAAAATAGAACTTTTCTTTTGTGATGTAAAATGAAAATGAATGTATATAGTCCAATTGTTAATGATTTAGAACTTCTTAATAAGCACTTAATTTTTTTGAAAATTAACTAAAAATAAAGAATAATTAGCACAAATTATACAATTTGTACACATAAAGCAGATAAATAAATTTTAAATATAGAGATATTATCTTCAACAAGGTATTTTTTTTTTCAGTTAATGTTTTTAGAAAAATAAATGGAAAAGAAAAGAAGATATAGGAGTTTGCCACAATGTGTAGTTTGCACCTATATATACGAGGCCTTCAGAGCTCCACAACTATCAAAGGAGTGCTATTATTATTATTAATTTTGGAACTATCAAAAGAGGATCTTGACTCTTGCAAAAACAGACAAATCAGATGCAAAAACCAAGTCCGAGAAAGCTTTGGAAAAAGGTTAATGGCCTTAGACATGAAAAGACACTGGTTTCTCTGTTAAAACAGCGGTACGGTTGCTTAACATGGTAGATTTATACATTATCTGAACTGTACTCCGAAAGACTAGCGACCACTTGTCGTTTGATTTTTTAAGGTGGTGTCGTTTGAAGTAGTAACTACTAGTTGTTCATCTTAAAAATTAATTAAAGATAGTTAAAAATACAACATTAATACCAAATAATACTTAAATGCATTCATCGACTGAAATTTTATTTTTCTTCGAAGCCGACTTAGCATGATTAACGTGACATATTTTATTGTTTATGTCAATATTTAGAGTTGAAACTCCAGAAAGTTTAGGATAAACGAGGAAATACCACTCCATTAGTCCATTTCTTCTTAATCATGTTAAATTGACAGGCCTTCAAGACTCAAAGATTGCACCCATTGGATTGGGGTCACAGTTTCCCATCATGAATATGACATTTTGATCTTGAAATATTTGGTTTTACAAGATAACTCCAAATGCTTTTTCTTCTTCACGAAGTTTGCACCCAAGCCCAATTTCTCAAACCACAGCCACAATATCCATTTCTTCCTCCCCAGGCGTAAACTTCTCTTCACTCGTACTATAACAAAATGCAAAAAGTACTAAAATTAAACAAAATAAAATAATAATAACAAAAACACATGCTGGAGCCTAGAAGCTGCTGTAAATGTCTGGCAGCTACAACCCTTATCACCCTACACGTGGGGGGCCAAGAAAGCTCCACGTCCGATTAAAAAACGACGACTTTTTCCACGAACCAATCCAAAACGGCAAAACCCAATCTCCATTTCCACGTCAAAGACAGAGCAAAGAAGGATATAAAGGCAGAAAACCCTCTAATTCCCTCAAATCCCAAAACCCCTTAAAAATTCTCCAATTTTCTTAAACTTCCGAGTGACAAAAAATGGCGAAGAAAGAGATGGAAGTGGTAAAGGGTCTCGACCTAAAGAGGTATATGGGTAAGTGGTACGAGATAGCCTCATTCCCATCATTTTTTCAGCCCAGGAACGGGGTTAACACAAGGGCGACCTACACTCTGAACGGGGATGGGACAGTGAAAGTCCTAAATGAGACTTGGAGTGATGATAAAAGAGACTACATAGAGGGCACTGCCTATAAGGCTGACCCTAATAGTGATGAGGCAAAGCTCAAAGTGAAGTTTTATGTGCCCCCATTTTTGCCCATCATCCCAGTTGTTGGGGATTATTGGGTTTTATATATTGATGATGATTATCAGGTTGCTTTGATTGGCCAGCCTAGCAGGAAATACCTTTGGGTATGCATATTTTTTTTCAATATAAAGCTCTCTTATTATGATAAAATTATTTTTTGTTTTATGTGTCTATGCATATGATTTTGTTATGGCACTTGAGATTGAATATTATATTTATTCTCCACCCTATGTGTCTGTAATATATATTAATAGAAAGGTTATGGATAAGGGTTGGTCTTATCTTTCTAGTTTCTCTTGATTTGTCAGACTTTAGACGAAAATAAGTACAAGAGGCTACAAGATTATTCATCATAGTTGGGTTGGTCGTATCTTCCTTGGTTTTCTTGATTTGTGACAATAAAGAGAACAGCCAGAAGAGGCCATAAGATTACACATATGACAGTTTATGGCCTATGTATGAATCAGTGATAAATAAATAAACGGTGATATATAGTTGAGTTGGTCTTATCTTCCTTGGTTTTCTTGGTTTGTGACAATATAGAGAAGAGGTAGAGGAAGCCATAAGATTGCCCATATGATAGTTTATGGCCTATGTGTATGAATCAGTGACAAGGATGATAAATTTTTACATAAAGAAAGAGTTCCCTTGATTTTAGAAGTTTTTTTTTTGTATATAAGGGAAGCTAAAGCCTTTTATTTAATGTTTTGCTTCTAGTTTTAAATAGCCCTTTGGGTCTACCACTCTTATTCATAATTTGTTATTTAACAATTATCCATGATAGTTATGACCTATGTTCGAAAGAATGACAAGGATGATAACATAAAAATTAAAATTACCTTAATTTAAGAAGAAGTTATATTGTATAGAAGTGAAGCCAAAACCTTTTCTTTAGTTTGTTGCTTCTAGTTTGTATATTTTCATGGGTCTAGACTTGTATTTATTATTTGTTGTCTTAACAATTATTTTTAACCTTATTGTCGGTTTTATTATGTAGATATTGGCTAGGCAGACACATATAGATGAAGAGATATATAATCAGCTTGTTCAGAGGGCCAAAGATGAGGGCTACGATGTGAGCAAACTCAACAAGACTCCACAGAGTGATCCTCCGCCGGAAGGAGATGGCCCCAATGACACAAAGGGCATTTGGTGGATCAAATCCCTCTTTGGCAAATAGAAAAGTAGTGAATAACATTTTGTGATTTAAATGCACAAGCAATAAAAACATAGAATCGTGGTTTGCTTGCAGTATCTGGTTAAGGCATATGTTTTTTATTTCCCTTTTTTTTCTTAAGTCTTTGTAATGTGAATAGCAGTTATAGTGATGCAAGGTTTGATGTTTAATTTTTGAGTCTTGAAAGGTTAAACTTTTGTTGTCTTATCTGTTTGTTTTGATGCGGTTGAATAGTATGTGTTGGATGACTTTGATTTATTTTTTCTTTTGTGGATGAGATTGACATTTTTTTTTTGAGGTTTGTAGGGTTAATAATGGCGATGAACCTGAATTATATTCATTATACTGTACTGGCTCGTGAATTTATATTAATTGTTGCAACAATATTTTTTTTATTATAATTGAATATTTAATAAAAATAAGTTATTGCAAAAAATATATTTTTGATAAAATATGGTCAAGATTTTTATTTTACACATGTCATGAGTATTTTAGTAATTATTACAAAATAATCATTTTTTTCACAAATTATTAAAATTTTAATAAAAATAAATCATATTTGATAATTATATCTAAAAATCATTTATAGAAATAAATAATACTTAATTATATATTTTGTTTATAATCATTTTATGTTATAAAATTAGCTGTCCGTGATAAAAAGACACGTAATTAGAAACTATCACTATACAAATTGAGAATTTGGGGATCAGGTACAATAAATATAATTCATATCATTACTTTTAATAATCCTTAATCCTATTCCTTGTTAGTAACTTGGGAAGAAACAAAGATATCGTATTAGCACATGAGATAAAAGAATGGAATCCAAGAGTAGGGATAAGGGTCATCTTTGGAGCCTTATGGCTTATCTTGGAGGGTACTTTTTCAATTTATGCATACTATTGTTGTCCCGTTGCATTTTTTTTTTGAAAGCGTCCCCTTGCATTTTTACACCTCGATGAAAAGCATTGAGAAGTTAGAACTAGATGTGACAACTTGTCAACATGGATGGGCAGACGTGTTGGTGCCTTGTAAGGTCGTCTTTGGACAGTTCGTTCATTTGTCAATAATTGTCAAAAAATAAAAAATGAACTGAGCTGGATTCATCGTGTTTTACACAGAAACATGCTTTGGATTCGTTACACAAGCAATTAATGCAAAACAGTTCTTTCCAAAAGGTCTCCTTAATTATCTACTTAACAAAGCGGTTATAACACGACAAAATTCGTAACAGTACTTCACGTTACAGTTTTAAGAAACTACAAAATGCCATCATATTTCCTTTCAAAAAAAAAAAAATAATAATAATAAAATGAAATAAAGCCAGCAAATTTATATAATCCTATATCATTCTTTAACCCAAGGTTCAATTGTGAAACCTCACAAAATGTGGGATTTGCAATTAAGAAACTTTGTATGGAAGGGAGAGGAAGAAAGAGTTCATAAATTTAGATGTATCTAGCTTCAAATAATAAGAGAATCTATCTAATAAATTATGAAAATACATAAGAAGAAAGTTACAATACTACACAGCGGAAATAATTAATTGAGCCTGTCGACCACATTCAAATTAATATTATAATAAAGGATATTCGGTCAATACGATCTTGGATCCGTAGAAAACGGGGAACATTCCACATAATTCCCTCAAAGCAAACAATCGGTAAATGGTATTAACATATATTAAGTATATAACAATCACCACTTCGTCATACATTAACTCAAGACACAGTACAAGGGAATGCATCACTCGCCTCTGAACCTTACAAAATGGAACAACACTGATTGGTCTTTTTCGCCTGCTTATAGAACATCTGGATCCAAAAATAACCATCATCAGGATCAAGTTGGCAAAAATGTTAAAAAAGGTTCAAAAGCTTATATGAACAATTCAAACAGACACCAAGATTGCGGATATGGTTCTCTAGTCGGAGAAGTAACAAGTCATAACGTTTATCCTTCCCAGTTCCTAACCTTTTAATCTCTTGTTTGAGCAGTAAGTATCAGTCTTACCTACTAATGAATTTAATAATATGTCATGAAATTCTCCAGTTAAGTATTCAAAAAAAAAAAGAGAGAAAACCAAAAAGAAAAAGAAGAAAAAGCTCGAGATTCGAACATGATACCTGTGCTAATATTTTATGCTGTGACAACTTATAATACAGATCAAATGAACCAACATAGTGAGCTTGTCCGTGTGCAAGTGTAGAGAGATATAGCAGAAAAATTCCAAAAATTTTACTCATGAGTAGTATATTATATCATTCAGATTCACCAGTAATATAAGATTTAGATCTTCTTTCAGCATGGAACTTCCTCCAAACCTTTCTATTTCCACAAACTTCCAGCAATCACAATACTGTAATTCCTGAAGTTCTCAACCATAATAACCACTTTTTGTCTCATAATTGATTTGCAAATCCTATACTTCTAAACCTAACCTCTAACCACAAGTTCCCAGACTCTTAATCTAACAAATTAAAAAGTGAAAGAAGGTTTCTGGTCTATACAACACCAAGGCAGATTTCAAATGATTGGGATTAAAATTCCACACTATATGATGTACACACAACTTCTGTGATTCAAGTCTTATACATTAATAGTGGCAAAAATGCAAGTAACTCACCTGTGATGCTGCACTAAGATCTGAACTCTTTTCAACTAAGCTGTCCAATTTCTCACCTCGTGCAAGCACACTGTCAATAGTCTTGTGCTGTAAAAAATAAACACAAATGAGCCGAGATAGATGTGACCACAAGACACAGAAAAATATCAGATAATACCAAGATATTTAGTTGAAAAATTTGTAAGAGAACGAATAACTAAAAGTTAAAAATTGCATAACCAAAAAAACAGAACATTCAACAAGCACATGAAATACAGAATCCACCATAAAAAGCATGGAGATAAGTAACAAAATAGCATATAAAAAGACAAACTGCAATACACATAAACTCATGCAGAATCGCAGATATACTCACAAGGATAATTTTTGTTTCATCCAACTCCCTCTGAATTTTCATCAACTTATCAGCCTCTGCAGGATCCTGAAAATTAAATCAGGGAAAAAAAAGGTCTTAGTGACAGCTTATTTCGTTTCATAGCAAACATTGATTTAAAATAGCTTAAAGATGTTAGCGCAAACTGTAAAAATGAAGTTGACAATTGGTGGAATTCTAACTCCAGCTAAAGATCCGAGCAACAGAACAGACATACCTGGAATTTTGCTAGAGCATCGTTCAAGTAAGGCCATGGCTGAGCGCTATCTGCTTGTGCACTCCTCCATGAATCACCAAAATTCTTCTGATACTCATCTAGCACCTGCAAGTAATAATCATTTATCGGGTATCCATAAATCATAAGATTTTGGGGTGAGGGGCAAAAGTATCAGGCAACGAAGTACCTTCATGCAGCACTCCAAATAAACAAAGTGCAAACATAAAGTTTTTCAGCCTTTTAGCTAGTTCTAATATTGACATAAAAAATAAGCCCTTCAAGATAACCAAGTCAACAACTTTTAATAACCTAAGAAGGTAGTAGTTCAAGTACTCACTCTCCTCCAATCTTATCTTCACCAATTAGGTTGTCATAATTTAAGTGACAATAATGTCATTTACTATATAATTGAATCAGTCACAAAGTAACAAATCAATTGCTCACATCCGTTGATTTTTTATTTAAAAAAAAAAAAGAGAAAGTTGAGACTAAAGTTGGCACCTCTAATATTATTATTATTATTATTATTTAAAAATTAAAATAGGATGAAAAAGGAACCAATAATATGTTAGGAGCATGAATTTCAAAGGAGTCAGAAGAAACAACCAAAAGATAAAAATCCTTAATCACATAACATACTCTTATTAGAGAAGAGCTCTCACATTGAATATAAACAAAACTCCTAATCGACTTGGCACCTCTAATATTATTATTATTATTATTATTTAAAAATTAAAATAGGATGAAAAAGGAACCAATAATATGTTAGGAGCATGAATTTCAAAGGAGTCAGAAGAAACAACCAAAAGATAAAAATCCTTAATCACATAACATACTCTTATTAGAGAAGAGCTCTCACATTGAATATAAACAAAACTCCTAATCGACTATGGTACGTCTACAAAACTCCTAATCGACTATGGTGCGCCTTAAAAATTGTAAAAGTAGTACCTAGATGTCGAAAAAATGACTGAAAGGACAGGAACGTGAAGTTACCTGGTTGAGCAGAGAAAAGGAGCTCCGAACAGGGTAATGGTCATCCATAAATCCCAACGCAATAAGACCATTTCTGTTGTATGCATGCACCTTATACTCTAAAAATAAACAAAACCAAAACATTAAATTTACCAAAACAAATTTCAGTAATTTCCACACACACACGCACAAACATGTATATCTATATATATATATACATATATATATATATATATATATATATATATATATATATATATATATATATATATATATATTTCCAATCACATGAATAAAAGCGCCAAATTTCCAAATTGATCCAGTTCACGATAGTCATTTAACATATTCTCCAACATAAGGAATTGAATAAAAATCCCAAAAACCCAAATCCAAGATCAGTTTCTCTGTAAAAGAAAAAAGGTTCCAAATTCAGCAAAATTACATTCCCCAAAACACAGTTTCAATTCAATTTTCAAAATCTACCCAATTGTGTTCGGTATTCAGGGAGACCCATTATCAAATCAAAAACTATATACATTAATTTTATTTTAAAAAAACAAATTTCAACAATCAATTCAAGAAGACCCAGAATCAAATCAAACGAAAAATATTCCAAAAAATAATAAAAAATAAAAATCGATCCCTAATCTGGTCGGGAAAGGGAGGAAAAAGAAGAATTAGAAAGAACCTTCATGCTGGACCGACTGGCGCTGCCCCGGAGGGGTGCGTTTGGCTACGGTACGGCCCACGAAAACGATGAACTCCTTGACGCTGGACCTCTGGAAGTAGCCGAAATGGCTCACATCCGAAGCGTTGGCTAGAATAACCGGGTCGGATCCTTCCGGTTGGCACTTCAGGACAAGCAAAGCCGTGATCTTCATCTCTCTCTCTCTCTCTCTTGTTCTTCTCTTTCTCTCTCTAGAAAAACAAAAGCCAAAGCCAAACAGAGAGAATCTGTATTGTGTTGTATCGTATCGTATTTGGGTTTGAAGAAGAAGATGGTGATGACGAAAAGGGAAAGAGGAATTGGGATGGAGTGGGGGGTAGGATCAGGTCCGGTTGGCTTCAATTTCTGGACTTTGCAATCTGTATACGTGGCGTGGAATGGTTGGGCCGATGTCTTGAAAAATTCAACATGTGCCTTTTCGAATCATTCGAGTTGAAAGGCGATCACGTTTACTACAAATTGGGAGCATAGGGTGCCGAGTGGAATTAGGAGATGTATAGCCATATACCATAGGCATGTTTCTTATTATTTATTAACGATTAAAAAAAAAGAGTTAATTTTGAGGCTATGTGATGTGTCCATAGAACTATTTGGGGTATATATCACTTACACTGTACAATACAGCAAATACTTTAACGCTACTTTTAAACAACATGCTAATTTTGTAAATTTAATCTATCAAATACTTAGACATTTTTCGTGCCAGCTATAGGAGGGGTTACAATTGCATCACAACACCAAAATTGGCCTTAAGAAAAAATAAGAGGGATTAAACTTGATTATCTTCCGATGATTATTGGATATATTTAATACTTAATGGAAAGGAAAAAAAATGGGAAATGGAGAGTATACCTTATTTATATACAAGTTTATTATTATAGATGAAAAAAAAATCTTAACATTCCTAATTCATTATTCTTATTCCCTTCTATTTCTTTCTCACTCATTATTTCTATAGATTAATAAAACTATAATGCATAGGAATGTTAATAGCACTTTTTTTATACATTTTTTAATATATTTTTGTGTGTCATTATTTAATGTATGAGTCTCACATTCTAACAATATAAAGTTATTATTTAAGTCAATTTATCAAGTAATGAGAGAATAAGAGTGTTAAAAAAAAAGTAAGCCAATACTCTTTTATAATATCATAATCTACTAAGTTGGAGCAATAATATGAGAAATATTTAGTACTTAATAATATATAATAATAAAGTTGTGAAATTAAATTATAAAATTATATATAAGCCTACATATATGCTAATTTTGGCCAATATGTAGTACTAAGTATAACATATGCTTTTTAGTATTTTCCACTTATTTGGGATTGGTATGGCTAGCAACAATTTAGAAATAGAAATCAAAGTAAGATAGTTATTTAGTGTTGAAAAACATGGTGATGATCATATTTCTAATATGGAGAGTCCAAATTTGAAATCCTCCATTCCTTGTTGTTGTTATTTTCCCCCTCAAAAGGTACTTGCTTATTAAAATGTTTTTAATTTATAAAGTAAAATATTTATTGTCTAAATAATTTCATTAATAACGTTGTCTAAGTTAATTAATTTCAATTTAATGAGAAACAAAAAGTCATATGTTTTACTTGTATGAGATTGTAACACCCTTTATATCCTCCTACTACTAGTGGAAATTTATTAACTTTTTATTTACAAGGCATTACTTTTGGAAGATAATCCTATAATTATTTTTCCAAAATACGGGCCAATTCGAACTTTTTATTTTCTTTAAAACTCTATGGATAGGTGACTTTA
>JXTB01000004.1:837612-857221 GCA_002914805.1 Parasponia andersonii
ACCAACGGAAACAGTTGAATACACAATTAGCAATTTTGGGGCTCTAGGTGTAATCTGAATTCTTTACTTAAATTCTATATTTCCAACAATATATAAGGGTTTCTAGGACCATTATTAATCAAATAATTACTTTGGTTTAAGGGCTAACATAAAAGAAATTAACTATAAGTTCAAAATCATACATAATGCTCACTTTGACTAGTTTGAGCTTTTGTTGGAATTCTTGCCTTCTACCTCCACCAAACTGATTCTTTAGGTTTAGAATTAGATTTTTGGACTTAAAAAGACCTGAAGAAACCATTATTTAAGTAGGAACAAGCAGAGAATTGAAATTAAAAGACAAGACGTAGAAAGAAGAACTTAATAGAATTACCTTGACTAGTTTTGGTGTATCTTGCTTTCTAGGGCTCCAATTTGAGTTCTACCTCTTGAAAACTCTTGGAAATATTTGAGAGAAGTTGAGAAAAATTAGAAAAAGTATTGGAGAGTTTCAAGTCATGGCTGGAGAGAAAGGGAAAGCAAATGACCAGATTTGACCCCAAATCAACACTTAATGGTTAAGAAANCAAGTGTAGCCAAAGTTGATGAATCCTACCTTAGAAAGTGAAAACTAGTCATACTTTGACTTATGATTCTATATGGCCAATCTTATTGTAATTTGGTGGAACCTAGCCCCATAACCAATCATTAAGCATACAAATAAGCCAATTATACTCCAATTAAGAATGCAAATATAGTATTACTTTCATAATTATATTCTTTGTTCTTTTAGCACACCGAGCTCTCTCTCAGAGGGTATTGAACCTTTACACTGCATTGGGACACTTTGACAATTATTAGTGTAATTACATGTACGTAAATGCACATAACATAATGAATGACTATGTTACTATAAAACTAGTATTAATGACTTTTAGATACTTAATATACAATTAGAACATATTTATTATTGGCTTAGTATGCATGTGAGAATCTTGGGCACCACAATTCTCCCCTCATAAAATTTCGTCCTCGAAATTTGCTTACCCAAATAGGTGTGGATACTTAGTTTTCATCTTTTCCTCTCTTTCCCATGTGGCCTCTTCCACTTCATGGTTCTTCCATAATACTTTGACCAAAAGGATTTTCTTGTTTCTAAGTTATTTTTCTTTTGTATTTAAAATCTTCACTGGATGTTCCTCATAACTCACATCTTGATTTAGCTCCAATTGCTCAAAATTCAGAACATGTGAAGGAATTGAAATGTACCTTCTTAACATAGAGACATGAAATACATTGTGTACATTCGACAATGATGGCAATAAAGTGAGTCTATAGGCAGCATCTCCAACTTTGTCGAGTATCTCAAAAGGACTTACATATCTGGGACTTAGCTTTCTTTTCTTCCCAAACCTCATGATTCCTTTCCTGGTAGTAACCTTCAAGAATACTTTATCTCCAACGTTAAATTCTAGTTTTCTTCTTTGAGGATCTGAATAATGTTTTCGTCTACTTTGAGCAGCTAGTATCCTTTTTTGAATCTTTTCTGCTGCCTCATTTTTCTCTCTTATTAATTCTGGACCCAGAAATTTTCTCTCCCCCATCTCGTCCCAATGAATAGGAGATCTACACTTTCTTCTGTACAATGCTTCACATGGAGGCATTTCAATGGAAGCTCAGTAACTGTTATTATAAGCAAATTCTATAAGTGGCAAGTATTTGCTCCAAGATCCATGGAAATCCAACACACAAGCTCTGAGCATGTCTTCAAGGGTCTGTATAGTCCTATCTGATTTCCCATCAGTTTGAGGATGAAAAGCTGTACTAAATGCTAATTTTGTACCCATTGCCTCTTGAACACTCCTCCAAAATTTTGAAGTAAATCTAGAATTTCGATCAGAAATGATAACTTTTGGTACACCATGTAGTCTCACAATCTCCTGAACATATAACTGAGCAAACTGGTCCAAGTTATAGGTTATTCTAACTGGAAGGAAATGAGCTGATTTGGTATATCTATCCACAATCACCCAAATAGCATCATGTCCCTTAGTTGTCTTAGGAAGTCCAACAACAAGATCCATAGCAATCTCTTCCCATTTCCATTGGGGTATGTTCAAAGGCTTTAATTTCCCAGCAGATCTTTGATGTTCAGCTTTGACTCGCTGGCACGTGAGACATTGCTCTACAAACTCAACCACATCTTTTTTCATATCAGGCTACCAGTAATACACCTTTAAGTCTCTATACATCTTTATAGTACTAGGATGCACAGAGTAGGGACTGGTATAAGCTTCTGTCAATATCTCCTTCCTAATAATTCCACTGGGCACACATAATCTATTTCCATATCTGATTGCACCATCGCCAGAAATCTGGAAGGCCATCTCCTTTCCAGATTCTATCTTACTCTTTAAATTCATTATATAGGGATCAGTATTCTGACCTTGTTTGATTTTCTCTAAAATTGTTGGTTGAAGAGTAAGAGCTGCCAATTTTTCTGTTAAACCTGTAGGCACAATCTCTAACTCTAACTTATGTAAATCCATTAAAATCATATCAACATGCTTAACAGTCATAGTAGCCAATGATTTCCTACTTAGAGCATTAGCAACTACATTGGCTTTTCCTGGATGATAGTTAATCTCACAGTCATAATCTTTCACTAGTTCAAGTCATCTTCTTTGTCTCATATTCAGTTCTTTTTGGTAAAGAAGTACTTTAGACTCTTGTGATCTGTGTAGATCTCATACTTCTCCCCATAGAGATAGTGTTTCCAAATTTTCAGCACAAAGACAACTACTGTTAGCTCTAAATCATGAGTAGAATACTTCTTTTTATATTCCTTCAATTGCCTAGAAGCATAAGCAATGACTTTGCCATTTTACATCAGAACACATCCTAGACCATTCTTTGAGGCATCACTATAAACAAAAAATCCTCCTGATCCGGATGATATTGAAAGTATAGGGGCTGTTATTAAATGATGCTTCAATTCCTCAAAACTCCTTTCGTAATTTTCATTCCAGTGAAACTTCAAATTCTTCCTTATTAAATGAGTCAATGGAGAAGCTAGCTTTGAGAAACCTTCAACAAAACGTCTATAATAACTCGCTAATCCCAAGAAACTATGAATCTCAAAAAAATTTGTAGGTCTTGGCCAATTGCTCACAGCTTCAACTTTCGCTGGATCCACAGAAATACCATTTTCAGAAACCACGTGACCAAGGAAGATAACTTTATCTAACCAGAATTCGCACTTCTTAAACTTAGCATATAACTACTTTTCTCTAAGAATTCTCAAAACGGTCCTCAAATGTTCCATATGCTCCTCTTGTGAGCATGAGTAAATCAGAATATCATCGATGAAAACTATAACAAATTTATCTAAGAAATCTTTAAACACTCTATTCATCATGTCCATGAAAGCAGCTGGGGCATTAGTTAATCCAAAGGACATTACTAAAAACTCATAGTATCTATATCTGGTTCTAAAAGCTATTTTTGGAATACTTCCTCCTTAATTTTTAACTGATGGTATCCTGATCTTAAGTCAATCTTTGAAAACACAGAAGCTCCTTGTAGTTGATCAAACAAATCATCAATTCTAGAAAGTGGATACTTGTTTTTGATGGTGACCTTATTCAGCTCCCTATAATCAATGCAAAGCCTCATAGTCCCATCTTTCTTCTTTACAAACAAAACTAGAGCACCCCATGGTGAAAAGCTTGAGCGAATAAAACCCTTATCTAATAACTCTTATAACTGTATTTTTAGTTCCTTTAACTCTGTTGGAGCCATTCTATAAGATACCTTCGAAATAGGAGCCGTACCAGGCAATAAGTCAATAACAAACTCTATCTCTCTATCAGGTGGTAACCCAGACAAATCTTCAGGAAATACATCAAGAAATTCACTAACTATCGACACTTTCTCAAGCTTCACTTTTAACTCTTCTCTAGTATCCACTATGTTGGCCAAGTAACCCATGCATCCCTTTTCTAGTAACTTCCTTGCTTTTATTGAGGAGATTATTGGAATCATCGAGTTTCCACTAATACCAACAAAAGTGAACTTCTCTATACTTTTTGGCTGAAACACTACCCTCTTCAAATAGCAATCAATAGTAGCATGATATTTTGATAACCAATCCATATCTAAGATAACTTCAAAATCTTTCATATCCAATACTATTAAATCTACACACAAATCTTTACCAATTATTTGGATTGGACATGCCTTGAGAACTTGATCAGAATATAAAACTTCTCCTGATGGAATGGTTACACAATATTTGAAATTCGAGTACTCTGGGGTTTTGCCCAATTTCCTCACAAATTTAGGTGATGCAAATGAATGTGTAGCCCCTGAATCTATTAATGCATGAATAGAAATACAAAGATAAGAATCTCACCTGCTACAACAGATGAGTTCGCCTCGGCATCTTCTTTGGTCATTGTATACACACGAGCTGGGACTTTCTTCTGCTCATCTGTAGCATTCAGATAATTTTTTGTATAGTGTCCAGATTTTCCATATAAGAAGCAAGCACCCGAATCCATTAAACACTCTCCACGATGAGACTTCCCATATTTAGGACAAACAGTCCTCTGAGTAGTTGCTGATTGTGTCTGTTGTCCTGTTGTTGGTGTTTCTATGGCTCTTGTCTTTCTCTTTGATTCTATTGCCACTTTCTTTTATTTCTACTAGCCCCTGGTTGAGATCCTTCTCCAAAGGTTGTATTTCTCCTTATCATATTTATATTCGTGTGAATTTCTTGAGCTCTTATAACTCTTAGTTCAGCTTTTTCAGCTTCAAGAGCTTTATCTGCAACCTCAGCATATGATATATCTTTATAAGCAGATATCTTAATATCCCTATAAATTTCTGCCTTGAGGCCTTGAAGGAACTGGTTTACTTTTAGCTCATTGGTACTCACCATGTGCGGAGCAAATCGGGATAACTCTTCAAATTTCTTTATGTAGTCACTAATAGACATACTTCCCTGTTTCAGATTAACAAACTCAGCAGCCTTCATCATCCTATGTGCATTGCTGAAATATTTTCTGTAGAATATTTTCTTAAACTGCTCCCAAGTAAGCCTAGTAGTATCAGTGATGGACTTCATAGAATCCCACCAATATCTAGCATCCATCTGGAACATAAAAGTAGTACATGAAACTTTTTCCTCATCAGAGATTCTAATGTAATCGAAAATACCCTCAATACTCCTAACCCACTCTTCTGCCAGCAGTGGATCAGTTTCACCCTTGAAAGCTGGAGGCTTATTCTTTCTAAACCTCTTACAAGTAGGTTCATAATTTTCTTGTCTAACAATGGCATGTGGTAGTGCTTGATCTCCACGCCTTTCCTCCCTTTCTATAAGCCTTTCTGACTGTCTTTCTTGTGTCTCAACCAACTCTATCAACCTTCCTATAACAACATCGTTGTTGATCTCATTTTTAGTAGTACTTGATTTATCATCCCTTCACTCACTTGTTTGACCCTTAGCCCTTGGCATGATTCCCTGTATAGTTGCCATTTCACTTATATCCATGCATAACAGCCAATAAAAAAGACATAACATATGGTATCAAAGTTAATGCTAACACAGGAAATTAAAACTTACTGGTTGACTGGGCTTTTTGTCACATGATCATACCTATGTGGACAGTCTTTAGAAACGATTAAACCTCTACTTTGATACCAACACTGTAACACCCCCTAGTTTAACCATATTATCATATACAGTCAAACTATGAAGTGTTATTCTTTCTTAAACATTATCTTTTATTTTGATAAAAAGGTGGGCAAATTTTGAATTTTCTAAAACCTTTAAACAAAAGCAACTACATGGCATTTCTTGTTAAAAGTGTCTTTATAAAATGTCCAATCAAAAGAGATTTTCACTAGTCTATTTTACCATCAATAGTAGTATTTACATTATACCAAATATCTCAAAACAAAAATATCGCCCACGGGTCAAGCTCGTCTATATCTGTATGATCATAGTGACAAAAGTCAAGCCAGACAACCAGCTAGTCAATACCAAAATATGCCTCCTCATCTGCATCACAACACTAAAATGAGCTAAAACTCAGTAAGTAAAAACTATGCATGCTTATGAATACTTTAAAATCTCATAAAGTTCCAATTGTACCCTTTTCTTTTCTAAATATTTGAGTCCATACATTTTCCTTAAAAATTATTCTTAGTTAGGCCCCTTAGCACATTGCTTGTCCTGTAAGTCGATAGGCTGTGATAACATTGGGCAGAAACTCTAGCCAAGAGTAAAAATAAGGCGCGACTGTCGTGTGAGGTTTTTTTTTGAAAACTCCTTCCTTCATTAAAAGGGCATCCCACACCGCGCTAATATTGTCCTGCTTCAACGAGACACATTATAAGATCCGCAAATACCGCTTCAATGGGAGAGTCTGCATCAAAATACTTACCTATCCAACTCTGACAGACTAACAATTACCATTAAGACCGAAATCAGAACTTTCACCAATTTTGGAAACTTAATCTTAAAATGACTCAGGAGTGTATAAATCACTTAAGGTACTTAGCAGCCAATATCTAGCATTGAAAAACTATTCAAAAGTAATAAAATATGAATGCTAGTTCATTAGCACAAAAATGATCCAAAATGGCACCTAATTTTGTAAAACTAATTCATTTGCTTCTAAATGGTACCATTTGATTTTAAAAATATTTGGACAGCACCTCCCCTATTTTTAGGACATTCCCACATGATTAAAATCATGGTTTAAGACCTGTGGTAGCAATCAACAAACCAATTCCCACATATACAAATCAAAAGAAACACCTAGGATAACATAGAAGCACATTTTAAATCTTTTTTGGTCTAGATAAGCTTAAAACAATTTGTGCACTTGTCTATGGCTACAATCAGTAGCTAAATTAATGGAATAAAGAATAGAATCCATGATATATCTATTGTAAGTTGAGAAAATCAGATTACAAGTATAGAAAGCTTAATACACCCACAGAAACACTTGAATACACAATTAGCAATTTTAGGACTCTAGGTGTAACCTGAATTCCCCACTTAAATTATATATTTCCAGCAATATATAAGAGTTTTTAAGACCATTATTAATCAAATAATTACTTTGGTTTAAGAGCTAACACAGAAGAAATTAACTATAAGTTCAAAATCATACATAATGCTCACTTTGACTAATTTGAGCTTTTGTTAGAGTTCTTGCCTGCTACCTCCACCAAACTGATTCTCTAGGCTTAGAATTAGATTTTTGGACTTAAGAAGATCTAAAGAAACCATTATTTAAGTGGGAACAAGCAGAGAATTGAAATTAAAGGACAAGACCTAGAAGGAAGAACTTAATAGAATTACCCAGACTAGTTTTGGTGTATCTTGCTTTCTAGGGCCCCAATTTGAGTTCTACCACTTGGAAACTTTTGAAAATGTTTGAGAGAAGTTGAGAGAAGTTAGAAAGCATTGGAGAATTTCAAGCCGTGGTTGGAGAGAAAGGGAAAGCAAATGACCGGATTTGACCCCAAATCAACACTTAATGGCTAAGAAAAGGTATAACTTAAATTCTAAGCGGTATTTTGGATATTTTACACATTACTTTCCATGTGTTCAGCTATGGAACATCCTTAGCATAGTCACCACGTTACTGGTCACTCTATACACCCAAGTGTAGCCAAAGTTGGTGAATCCTACCTTAGAAAGTGAAAACTAGTCATACTTTGACTTATGATTCTATACGGCCAATCTTATTGTAATTTGGTGGAACCTAGCCCCATAACCAATCATTAAGCATACAAATAAGCCAATTACACTCCAATTAATAATGCAAATATAGTATTACTTTCATAATTATATTTTTTGTTCTTTTAGCACACCGAGCTCTCTATCTGAGGGTATTGAACCTTTACACTGCATTAGGACACTTCGACAATCATTAGTGTAATAATATGTATGTAAATGCACATAACATAATGAATGAGTATGTTACTATAAAACTAGTATTAATGACTTCTAGATACTTAATATACAATTAGAACATATTTATTATTAGCTTAGTATGCATGTGAGAATCTTGGGCACCACATAACGTGGTGTCTCTACTACGTTGCTCAATAAACGACGTAGAAATGAATGACGTGGTAGGTCCCCGTAATACTACGTCGCTTATAAAGTGATGTGATATGAGAAGCTACCATGTCTCTTATACAAAAAGTGATGTGGTAGGCCGAAATAACTGATAACTTGTCAGTTATTTGGGGCCTACCATGTAGCTTGTCATGGGATACTACGTTGCTTCAGAAGTGAAGTGGTAGGTGAACAAACCATGTCACTTTTTAATCAAATAACATGGTATAATTGGCCTACCACATCGCTTGATATGGAAGCGACATGGAATCCCTCCACCGAGACCAATCGCCTTAAATTTATTATAAACTAGAACAAAAAATAGCTTAAAATAACCTACAATCAACAACCAACAATCCAACATATACAAATTCCAGTAGTCTAATATACAAATTATATATTTTACACAGCTAAGTTCTACATAAAACACCTAAACTAATTGAAATTATAATTCTAGTCACCTAATTAGACTACAAAAGATATAAAGTTAACATAAATATATAAGTTAGTAGTGTGAGTCACCCCCATCATGATACATACTCCATAAACTCATCGGCCCATTCCTCTCGGACTTCGTTGATCTTGTCCATAGTGTATATGTCTTTATTACGACACTACAAATTTAAATGTGCATAAGTTATATTTGAATCATGTATTGATAATTAGTATACTTATGTAATAAAGATAAGTGTTAAGTTATAAAGTTATACCGAGGTAGTAATATATTCATATAGGTTAGCATCCATGACCATTTCTCTCATTACGCACATCACGTAGAAACCATACTCTATATTATTTGGTTGGTGTGGGCACCACAATTCCAATTGAGTTTTCAATTAATATTTTTGAGTAAAAACAAATCAATCTAATCCAATAATTTAAATTAGTAAAATAAAAAATGTACCTTAACGGACTCCCAATTGGGACCATTTTTCTTACCACGTCTCTCAATTGATATGTTAAATAACTGAAAGGCCCTATAAAACAAAAACATGTCAAAACATGTCGAACATGCATAAAACATTATATTAAACATTGTTATTAATTTTAAATAGTTTTGATCATTCTTACAGTTTGATGAGAGTTCTTGCATCTCTTCGAGGAGGATGTTCGAGTGGATCTAAAAAGTATATCACTTCATGAACCACATTGATCACTAGTAACATTCAATGTCTCCTATAAAATAATATAAATAAATACACATATATAGTACATTTATTCCAATAATTATCAAAAATATTAAAAAGAAGAGAATTACCCTGTGTTATATGGCGCTACTAACAATGTACCATTCATGCCCAGAGTCAAGCAATTCATGATTACTCTTGTATGATTCTTATCGTTGCCATCTCCAATAGTCGATATAAAAGAAGGTTTAATAAAAGCTATGATATGCGTACACTCATATTCTATAAGCTTGTTATATAATATCCTAAAATAACATAAAACATATTTAATACAAATCATTAAGATATGAAAGAAACAAATAAAACGAGTAAAGATACGAAAACTTACTTAATATAAAATATGATATATGGAGAACCAATCTCGATGAAGTTGGTTACATGCGATATATCCTTCTTAACCAAATATGAGAATTGCCCAAGAATTCCGCACATGTCATTGTCAAAAGTGACATGAATTAAGAAGTCATCAGCTTTTTTCATCACATATTTGTACAAACTCCTCAAGTCTCCAAGAACATTAAGAGGAATATCAATCTTGGATCGTGAAGAGGACCCAGTTGGTCATGTACTAGACGAGGATGAATGTCTGGATTCTTCATGCTGTGGTTGAGTAATAGGCGAATTTGGTTCATTTTGTGGTTGTTTCTTTTTCCCTTTGTCTTTTCGTAATGGTAACTGAGATCAAATATTTGCTTAAATAAAATAAAAGATTAGTTTAATTGTCAAAGTAATAACTGTTAGAATTTATATCTCAGATTCGCTTACAATGAGTACTAACTCTTTAGGCCATGTGACAATTGATCCCACAGCTTCCGCCACTATATCCATTCCATTGGCCATTGGAATAGGCAATGAAGCTTCAGGGATGTGTGTTTCAATAATAGATACTCGGTAATTTTTCTCACCTAATAGTATGCCATGAAACATAGGCCCTCCTATTTGATTTATGTAACCCGATGTAATAACATCTAGTGCTAGGTCAATCAACTTGCATCGAATATCCTGAAATGTATACCAAGGATGTGAATTTCTTAATATGTATTAAATTGACATAGATACAAAAGTTATGAAACTAAGATAGTACTTCTGAAATTCCCACTTCTGGAATTGGAGCACCAGGGGCCGTAGCATGAATTTGAATTTCTGGTGGCTGAGGCGGCGGCTAGGGAAAGTATGACTCAGGCGGTTACTGTAGAAAATATGACTTAGCTGCATGCTTAGGAAAGTGTAACTCAAGTGGCTGGGGAGCTGACTCTTGAGAGGTGGTATCGAATAACTTAGCCTCCAATTCCCCGAAGACATCTTTTTTGATTATCATATGTACTTTGTATATTTTGAAATTGCATCTTCCATTGATTTTTTTTCTCATGTTGGAAAGTGAATTGTTGTTCTGACAATACTCTTAGCCCTCCTTGAGATTTGTTGAATACATCTTGCTGAGTTACATAGGCTCCTACAGAATGTACACGACCAAAATACTAAGGTGTCCACAATATTTGAGTTAATATGTCATGTGAGCTGATTTCCTAAATCTCTCATCGAGGCCTCATGTCATACAACTCATCCTAAAAAAAAATACCAAATTAGTTAAATATAGAAACAAATATACAAACTTAGTTTTTAAATAAAAGAAAAAAAAACTAACAATTCATTCTCCTGTCGCTTGAGCCACAGGATTGAGATATCATCCCTTACGGTCCTGACGTGTAGCTTTCCATAATTTTGCCCATTCTAATTTATCAATCGTACGTATTTTCTTAAGTTCTTCTACAATAGTTATAATTTTTTCCTAGATATGTGATAAACATACTCATTATATTTTGCTCTTCTCTATTGTTAGACCATCCTTTTTGCCTGTGCACACAATATCAAAGATTAGTTCAAACTAAAATAGACAACAAATTGAAAGTACTCCGTATATAACTTATCATATCATACCTGAAATGCAAGGGATAGTCAATCTGTAACAATTTTAACCCAATCATCTGGAGATATGCTTGCAAATGATAGTAGGTGAGTTAAAGTCATAGGATTCTCCTCTCTATATTTAGTATCATCCTTATACTTGTATATTATACCAGAGCTTAAGTAGTTTTAAAATTAACACCATTTTCCTCCTATAGATTACATTGCAAAGGATCTACATTCTTTTGCTATAATATATGTACATTGTAAATGATTCAAATTAATAGTTATAATAACATAAAAGACTCGTCGTATAGAATTGAAGACTAATAGGCATATTATCTCTTACTACAATATTGTCCCAAATCTTTCCTCGGAGATCACCTCTACCTTGTATCATGTGACAATAGTGATCGGAACCATAGTACGATCTAATACACCTAAATAAGTCTCTAGCTCGGTGGCGATGTCCCCGGTTAGTTGGCCAAGGGCATTACATTATACCGTAAGTCGATTCCCTTTGGATCTCCTTTTGATAATTTGTTTACATGATGTTGTCCCTCTTCATGCCTTTTTTTCATATGCGTCCATATCTTCTTCCTCTTCATTTTTTTCATCATAGACATCATCTTTATCATTTCTTCTCCCCATTAATCTAAAAATAAAACACAATAGTTAGAAATGCTAAACAAGATAAATATAATAAAATTAATACTCACACTTATACCATCAAGTATTTATCTATAGCATAAAATTATTACTCACAATTATATCATCAAATATTTATCCAAATACCATTGATGTCATTGCGAGTATATGACCCTGATGTTGAAGCAACAATATCTACTGTGTTTGTCTCTCTAAACTCTATACCCATAGTTTCGAGGTCAGTAAATGAGTCATCATCAATTAAGTCATTATTAATGGTGACATGTCGTGGTTCATGCATAAGCACAATAGACCACCATTTTTGTAATAGATCATCAACATAAAACACTTGTCTTGCTTGAGTTGCCATAATGAAAGGATCATCTTTATATATAACTCTATGAAGATCAACTAAAATAAATCCTAACTTATCATGCTTAATCCCATTATTATTTTCCACCCATTGACATTTAAAAACTGGGACTCTAAATGCATGATAGTCGAGCTCCCATATTTCATGTATCACCCCATAGTAAGTCACGTCATCTAAATTGGATTCTTGTCTTTAGCACTAATAGATTGCATGGTTTTAGCCATAATACTAATATCACTATTTTGATTAACTCTTATATCATCACATGAGCTAGTGTTAAAACGACGACCATTTATGAAGAAAGATTCGTGCAAAATAGGCATATTTGTTAGACCTCAAGCAAGCCACTTCAATTGTTCTGGGAATTTGTCACCTCACTTGCTTCGTTCAATGTCCGCCTAATTAATAATTATCTATACGGTCAGAATACTAAAATTCAGTATCAACAAATAATTAGTTAGTATTATAACTTACTTTTCTTTGTAACTAAAGTGTAAAGGTTTTGTGGTGTTCATCTTGTATCTACTTCTCTCTTCATATTGGATTCTCGCTTTTCAACTATTGTATATGCTCTCTAATAGAACAAATATATTATTACGTATAATGAAATTTTACTTTCAACTTAATTAACATTGAGAAGTTTTGTTATACTTACTGAATGTATTGTTGGATTTCTGATGAATTTTCAAGAACATTCCTATGTACTAGTTGTAAATCTTTATCCTCTATACGTATAGGTTTGCCACCACTATACCTCTACTTTCACCATTTGAGAGTATCGAGCCTTTGGAACACTAATTATCTCTGCACTTGCAATATATTCTAAACAAAATTCAACAGCTTCTTTAGCTATGTAACACTCCACAATACATGCTTCTAGACGATATCGATTTCTCACATACCCTTTTAATATTTTTATTAATCTTTTGAATGGATACATCCATCTCATGTAAGCTGGGCCACCCAATTTAACTTCTCTAACTAAATGTGCTATTAAATGCATCATTATGTCAAATAAGGAAGGAGGAAAGTATTGCTCTAACAAATATAGGACAATGACAATTTCTTCTCGTAAACATCTAACTTTGAAGCATCTATTGTTTTCTTATAGATTGCATTGAAGAAGAAATACAATCTTGTAATAGCATATCTTACATGTTTTTATGAAATTGAACGAATTATAATTGGGATTAATTGTTGAATAAATGTGTGACAATTATGTGACTTGAGTCCAATTAGTCTTAAGTCCTTCATTGATACCAAATTACGAATATTTGACGAAAATCCTTCTACTACTCTCAGGTTTGCCAAGTACTCACACATTTTACATCTCTCTTTTTTATTCAAATTGAAGCAAACTGGAGGTAGATATGCCCGTTTATCACTCATTATCAGAGCTAACTCTTTCCTCAATCCTATTTCCTGAAGATCTAAGCGAGAGGAAATCCCATCTGTTGTTTTTTCAGGAATATTAAGAAAAGTCCCGATAATACTATCACAAATATTTTTCTCTATGTGCATCATATCTAAATTATATCTCAACAATAAAAATTTTCAATACTCTAATTCAAAAAAAATTGACTTTTTTTTTTCCAACATTCATATTCCTTTTCTCCTTCACCCCTTTTCTTTTTGTCTTTTTTCCTCGATTTGTCTATTTATTCCTCATCCTGATTTTGCTTTTCATACTAAACATTAAGTTCACGAATTTTCTCATAAATTATTTTACTGCTCGATGGTTCTGAGGTAACACTAAATTCTTTTTGACCATTAAATAAATCCGTGTATTTTTGAAATGGGTGACTTAAAGGTAGAAATTGTCGATGACCTACATATGCTTCTTCCCTCCCATTTTTCAATCTTATGGCATAGGTATCCTTACTACAAATAGGACACGCTTTATAGCCTTTCACACAATCTCTAGACAAGTTTAAATATGTAGGAAAATCGTCGATTGTCTATAATAGATCAACTCATAGTGTAAAATTCTCTTTTCTAAAGGAATCTTAGTATTCAATCCCATCCCATAAAGTTTTCAAATCATCCACTAAGGTCACCAAATAGACATCAATATCATTACCATGTTGTTTCTTTCTTGATATTAGTAATGTCAACATTATAAATCTCTTTTTCATGCATAACCAAGGAGGAAGATTGTAAATAGTAACAATGACCGGCTAATAACTATAATTAGAACTTAGTGAACTATGACGGTTAATATGATATGCTAAATTTTGTTTGACACCCAGCTCCTCAAAAATTAAATAGTCAATAATAACACGACTTTAGTTCATTTATATTAAAGTTATATGTGTATATAGTTGAGTATATTTTTTATTAAAAAAAAAAGAAAAGAAAAAGAAAAGAAAGAAAAAAAAAAAAGAAAGGCCAAGTTAAGAATCTTTAATACTTATTATAATTTTCTTGTTATTATCAACCTTTGCTTGCTAAGTAATTTTGTAGTGAAATACTTAGGAAATATTATTGGTAGAGGTTGACGTATTCTAAGTGAACTAGTCGTAATTGTATATTTGATTTTAAGTGTGAAATATATTATTATTTTTAATTAATATTAATACCAATTTGCTATTATTTATTATGCTTAACCATATTTAATTTAAGAGAAAGATTCATATTATTACGTGCTAATGAATCTAACAAA
Organism: Parasponia andersonii; assembly: GCA_002914805.1. Classification (NCBI taxonomy): domain Eukaryota; kingdom Viridiplantae; phylum Streptophyta; class Magnoliopsida; order Rosales; family Cannabaceae; genus Trema; species Trema andersonii. The sequence goes on from JXTB01000004.1 coordinate 852,510, forward strand.
GGTATTTTATTATTGTTTTTAAGGAAACAATAAGGAATGTCAAGTTTTGTATCGATTTACTTGAGAAGCTTCTTGAAATGTCAGGATACTTATACATATGTTTTTGAAACATGACTATCTCTTAAGATCTTTACTAGCTATTAATTATTTCCTCTATCTTCTTATTGAAGTTCGCTTTTATCCCTTCTCTCTAGCACTTTAAATCTAGTTTGATAATTTTAATATTTTGAGCTTCCTTCATTGTAGCTTTCTTAAGGTATGCTTTTGGTAATTCTCTTTTCTTTTACTTCTACTTCTAATTAGTATGAGAATATGGAATATTTGTGTCTATTTTAATAATTGTGAATTGCAATTATAAGTGTTCATATATAATACCAAGAGAAGTTAGAAGAAACGAGTTTAATTGTATTTAATATCTACCCATATATTGCTAAGTTAATTATGACTTCAAAGATGCATGTGACATTTATTAATGGCTACGATGTGCTCTATTTATATGATAAAGTTAGTATTTGGCTTTAACTGATAGAAATATTTATATGATATAGTGTGTAAGTCATGAGTACTTATATTTCTCTTCTGCATACGTGCTTATGAAGCTGTATTGTTGAATTATAACTAAGTGATTCAATATTAGTATTTGTTATGTTAACTAATCGGTTAGGCTTGGGTTTAAATGTTCCTATGTGTTCATTCACTACCTGAATTTTGTATATATAAATATATACCTTATATGTACAAGAAAGAGAAAATTTGCTAACGGTGCATGTGTAAAATGAAGTTGGGTTTCGATTTAATTACCTTAACTGCTATACATATATACATGTACTTGGAGGGAGATTTGATTTACTAGTTGCGGTGGATAGTCTTAAATACCTTTACACTGATCAAATCATTCCTACTTCATATAATAAGTTATTTGTGTAACTATTATAATGTAGGATCGTGTTAATTTGTTAAAAAGAAATAAAATAAATTAGAATAATCTTTTACGTGACCAAGTCTTATTATTTTAGAACCAATCTCGGACTGTATATTAATCAATGATTGTTTATATATGAAATGATTATTTAACTTTATACGATGAAAAGTTCTTAATTTTAAGTCATTATTAATATCATTTGAAAAATATTAGGAGCAAGTCAACTATACTAAGAGCCAAGGGCATTTCATAGAAAAACAAAAACACGAAGAAACTCAAAATTGAGATAAGTAACGTCATACCTGCAATGTAAGAAATTCTTTACTTTGTGAATTTGTAGATATATGTACATACGTATTTATCATTCAGCTTTGCATGAGATATGAATACATGGTGTATTTATGTTGTCTGACGAGTATTGATGAATAGAATATGGTGGGTTAGTGCCTAAATATATGATATAGTTCCTTCGAAAACACTTTGATTCCTTTGGGAATATTTTGATCCTTTCAGGGACATTATAATTCCTATAAGAACACTTTGACGGTGGTATGGGGTGGACTTCTACTGTACTTAGAGGGGATTCTCTAGAGCTCGAGACCTCCATATAGCTTATGATATGTTATACGTTCTTTGAGTGGCTCAGTATACAATTCGCAGTCTTGTTAGATAATACAATATACATTTCTGTCATGCACACTCTGTAACTACATACGTTATTTTTTGAGTTTCATACTTACAAATATTCTTACATTGCAGAGGGTATTGATGATATGTGAGTTTAGAGGAAGAGCACCAACTTTCTGACCGAGGCTTGTGTATATAAGTATTTTGATATTGTGGTTTCCTGATAGAGAATTTTGTACCTATTTTGAGTGTGTGTATATTATGTATATTTATATGAGAGGCCCATATTAAGAATATGTATATACGTATACATTATACTATGTGTAATTATGAGTGGAGTCTTCCTTTTTCTTTTAGAAAGTTTAAAAACTTTTAATTTTTTTATAAGTCCTAAGTCGAGTAGCATCTCCCAATCTCACTAAATATTTATACAAATATCTTTTACACACGTGTATAGAATCAGGGGATGTTACAGTTAATGCCATTTGCCGAAAGACCAAGATGAAGGTTTCTAGGATCTTCTCTAATTTTTGACCACATTTCTACCTTCTTCCAAGATGGTGAATCAATCAGATGCCGAAGCTTGCCATATTTTATTCTTCCTTCCTCATGCATATTAATCGTTTCGTATGAGTAAAGTTCTGGAATAAATGTTTAAATCTTGATATTGGAGAAATATACTATAAGACTTTTAGCCAGTATTCCAACTTTCACTTGTTTACAATTCTTTTTGTTTTTCCATCTTGAACGTTGGTATTTAGGACAAGCTTTAGCTTTAGTATACTCTTTTCGGTATAAGGTGCACTCGTTCAGACATGCATGTATCTTTACATACTCTATGCCTAAGGCACGCAACAATTTTTTGGCATCATATAGAGGAAGGAATTATTACTGTCTGGAAAGATTTCTCCGAGAAATTCAAGTAATTGGAATAAATTAGAGTCACTCCAAGCATTTCTAGCTTTTAAATTGAAAATTCTAACTAAGAATGACAATCTTGGGACTTTTGACTTAGGAAAAAGGGGACTTTCAGTATCTTCTAACAATTTTACGAATTCTTCTAGACGATCAACAAAGTGTTCTTTGGCATCATTAACCATATCAACTATGTAATCGTCTTCTAAATCCATAGAAACATTTTCTATACGAGCTCTTTTGTGAGAAACATATTCACTCTATGACTTTTCCTCATGCCATATCCACTTTATATAGGATATATCCTTCCTATTCATACACAAATATTCTCTTACGTCACTAAGTGTAATTTTTTTCATGTTACCACACTTGATACATAGACAAGGCATCATATTGGGATCAAGACCATTTTCAATAGTAAATTTCAAAAAACCTTTGACTCCTTCCTCATACTCTTTTGTCAATCTATTTTTTGTCATCCAATTTCTATCCATCTTATCTAAATTTCTAAAAAAATTCGACAGAACCTCCCCTTATAAATGGACTAATCCTCCCTGCAAACAAATACCAATACAACCATTCTAAACACCATAATCAATTCAAGGTCATATACCGCTATTTCTCAATTATATCATTTTCAATGTCAATATATTAATACAATTATACAAACATATTCACATTTAAGGTACTAATATTTCATACAAACTTTCATCTACTAACCAAGTATCTAATTGATATAATTATTTCTCAATTAATAATAATTAAGTACATTATAATCACAAGAACTATAATCAAGAGTTTCAACTCTTAAATCATCAAAACCAAAAACTAACTAAAAAATTATTATATATTCTACTAACTAAGTCTCAAAACTTTATATTTATCTCTAAATTTACAATACTCTATGACAATATAATCAAATTCATCACTAAAATTACCACTAAAATTACATTAACTGTACTATAAAATATTATAAACATTACACATTATCACAAATTATAACCTAATGAATATAGAAAATTCTTAACATACATTGTACAAAGTCCTCTCATATAACAATTACTAGTATAAAGGAATTAATTTAAAACCTAAAATTTTAATTCAAACTAACTAGAAAAATAAATTTAAAAATTCAGGAAAATAGAAAAAAATTTGGATAAATACATAATTACTCAAAATACTATGTTTGAAGAAAAAATTGAAGGAGAATCCACAACATCGATCAAGAACGGACCTAATATATATTAAAAAAAAAATCACATAATGGTCGGATTTTGCAGCGGTAAACCGAGAAAATTTAAAATCGTTCTAGAATAAAATAGAGCTACAAGCACTTACAAATCTAAGAAGAAAATCCTATACAAGTGTTGGCTTGTCAAAAAGAAGAAAATACAATAAAAATCACCCAAAATGGTGGTGATTTGTCTGGAAAACTCCAAGGTGGCAACGGAGGAGTCGTTTTCCTGCTCTCGGTTTCTATCAGGGCTGAGAAAGTGCTGGTGTTTATTGGAATAAATTTCCGGAAAATGTTTTCATAAAATCATTTTCAAGAACACAATAGTTTTGTAAAATCAAGAAATTGGTCGTTTAAAATTTTCTTTATACAAAATGTTTTTAATCGTGATCTAACATAAATTAACTCTTGATCTAGATAAGAACGAAACATGTATTCGCTCCACAACCTTCTCGTTTTTCTGTCTATTCTCGAAAGCCATTTGATTGATCCAGTGGGTGGTTACCTTCTTGATTCCTAACAAAGAGATCCGTAGATGAACAAGAAGATAATCTCCTCAAACAGATTTCTCCGGGATGACCAAAACACCAAGACAGTGAATCCCTAGTGGTGGCCGATTTTCTTTGCTATCTCTCTCTCTATTTTTTGTGTTATACTCTCTTCTCAAGGGGTGTTTTTATGTGTAACACTTGTTTCTGGTTGCTAGAGAACTTTTCTCTTAACTATAGAGAGATTAATAAACCCTAATGGGCTTATTGGGCTCAACTGATTATTTAATGACTATTAGACTTTAATTTGAGCTAGACAAGAGACCAGATGGATCCATAATGTAAAAACCCATTTTTTAAAAGGGCAAAATGGTCTTTGACCAGATTTAAAAAAAAAAAAATTTATATATGCAGATCACTCTCTCTCCTCCCTCACGTCCCCCCCAGAACATACCCTCTCTCTCTCTCTTTCTCTCCCTCGGCCAAATCTCTGCACAGCTGCCGCCTGCCGCCGACCGGGCCGCCC
>JXTB01000004.1:858059-870419 GCA_002914805.1 Parasponia andersonii
GGTTTGGATTATATATATACATGTGTGTATGTTTTGGATTTGAACTAACCATGCAGGAGATTCCCATCACTGAATTGTTTTTCCCCGAGGTAACTATTTTCCTACTGGGCATTGTATGCTCACCCCCCTTACCTTCCTCCTCAGGTGGTGTCCAGTGCGATCTTGGTGATCAAGAGGAGTAAGAAGTCATCTTGATTGCAGTTCGCCTCTTGGTAATGCTAGGAGTTTGTTGTCATAGTCTTTGGACTATTTGGATTTTTGTGTTCGTATTGAACCAAGATTACTGCTTTCTAATTTGTCTGCAAACTTATGCATGCCATTCTGGTATTGGAGATCTGTTATGAATGATGATGATGCGGGGTTTGGTTTCTTTTTAATTAACTTTATGTTTTCAAGTAATTGTTCAATTTATGTTTGGTGGTGTATACGAACTGTGGGAGTGGTTCACGGGATGGAATTCCGAATATTTTATTTAAATGGACTGTTTTTATAAAAACTAGAACTTTTGACACTTTTCAAATAAATTAAGGAATTTCCTACCTTTGTGAAATTCCCCTTCTACCACTAGCCTGGGTTTTGGGTCGTGACACATAAAGCCCAACTCCAATAAGCCATATACTTATTATCATAATTAATTCTTAATTATGATTGGGTCTTGTCCATTAATATTGGAGCACACCACTATAGGCCCAATATTGAACTCTTGGACTAAATGTCATTTATTTTTCTGTGAAGCTTATTAACAATTAATTAGCTTGATCCATTTAGTATATACTATACCTGTAGATATACCCCCAATGCAATACCGTACTAGTAGGGTAAAATTACCATATTACCCCTCTAGTACATATTTACCTTTGAGTTGCCATTTTTCATCTAATGGATAATAGTTGACTATGGTGTTTGTATCTGCTTATACCAACATAGTCAAATTTACATAGTGAATACTAAGGCCCTGGTCTATATTATCCAAGTACTTGAAAAAACTTAAAGTGACATCATATGTATGGTGTCCATCATGAAAAACGTTCTACACATTTCATATACCTTATCTTCCAAGATACAGGAGTTCGAACCATAAATCGGAACTAGTCCTCTAGTAACTCAAAAAGACAAAACACATGAAAGTAAGTTCGTTAATTACTAGGATTAAGGTCTTCTACAATAGTGCTAGATTAGTAAAATTAGAAATTTGAGTTACGGTACTTAACCTTAAATTCTAATTCACTAGGTCATGTTCGATGCTGTTATAACTTTCTTATAACACACTAATGTTTTCATCCGAAGACTCACTTCGATAATTAGAGACTTTATTAATTAAATAGACAACATTACATTCTATGGCATAGTAAAGTATTCCATCTTTAATATGCAGAATGCGAATAATTTAATTTAGACATAATGAAATAAAGAATATAATGTCTCCCACATATGATCTCATCATACGAATAATTCTTTATTACTCATTTCATGTCTTGGAATCTTTTAGATGTTTGCATAAGATAAACATACACATCACATGTATATCAATGGGACTAAATGAAATAGAAATTCATAACATGGAATTTATTAATAGCAAATAGATACTAAATAATCCAATAAATATTGTTTATAATGTCTAAATAATAAACTGCTTTATAGGACATTATTCCAACAGAAAGAAGAAGTGCTAGGGGCCACGGCGGCCCCAGCTCTTTAAATGTGGCTATCACGTTGCTTCTGGTTAAGCAACGTGGTATGTGGTAACCGACATTCCACGTCGCTCTTACCAGAAGCGACGTGGTACAAATCATGCCATGCCACCTATTTGAAAAGTGATATGGTATCATTACTTACCACTTCTTTTTCTTCCACACGACGTGTCGTATAAACCACATCATTTTGCCCAGCAAACGATGTGGTTCAAGCGACATAAAACGTCATTTTTCTACTAGTGAATTGTTTTGTATATGTGGCCCAATATAGGAAATATAATTTCTTAACAATCTCCCATTTGGATCACTTATGCATCGTACACAATTGTATTGTAAACTAAAGTATGGCCATAAAATTGCCATATTATTCCTGAATATCCTCAAAGTTGTAATTCCATCCATCAGACATATCAGTATGAAATTAAAGCACTCATTATTGCACTTATTTAGATGGCAGCTAAAACCCTCAATAATCATCGTACTAATGCATCCGAATGACATAGATTGAGTATAGAATATGGCATGGAAATTACACATAATGTGATTCATCGTGCCTATTTCCAACTGGTCTTCCCTAAACTTTATTGAGATTGACCTTAGTCTTTCTTCTTTAGTGCATTACCACATATTTTAATGTTAAACCAAAATAGAAAAGCAAGAAAATATGAAATACATATAATAAAATTGAGAAGAGTCTACAATAAAAACGATCATTAACCAAAATTTGTAGTATACATACAAAAACAAGTGTCATACAATAAGTTTCTAAACCAGACTACAAACTCCCATTAAAATTACACACCATCCAAAAATAATACACTCATATGAGTAGTATGCTCATGAAAGACTTTAGGTTTACAACCTTTGGCGAGTGGATCCGCTATCATAGAGTTTGTACTGAAATGCTCAATTGATACTAAATGACTCTGAACTCTTTCTCTTACAGCTAGGAACTAAATGTCAATATGCTTTGACTTCGATGAACTCCTGTTACTGTTGGAATATAAGACTATCGAATTATTATCACAATAAAGCTTCAATGGCCTTTTAATACCATTTACTACATGTAGTCTGGCGACAAATTTTCGTAACCATATTCCCTGATTGGATACCTCATAACAAGCTATGAATTCTACCTACATATTTGAAGTAGCTACGAGTATCTGCTTGGCACTCTTCCAAGAAATAGCTTTTCTAGCTAAAAGAAAAATATAGCCCGATGTAGATCTTTTACTATCTAGACATCCCGCAAAATCAGAGTCAGAGTACCCAATGTTCTCCAAAATATCCGATCTTTGATAAGTGAGTATGTATTCTTTTGTTCTCTGTAAGTACCTCATAACCTTCTTTACTGCCTTCCAATGATCCATTCCAAGGTAACTCATATATCTACCCAACATGCCAACTGTAAATGCTAGATCTAGACACATACATACCTGAGCATACATCAGACTCTCTATAGCTAAAGCATAAGGAACCTATTGCATGGCTTCTTTATCAATATCATTCTTGGGACTTTGACTGAGGCTAAATTTATCTCCCTTAGACACTGGGTATCTGTTGGTGCACATTTATCCATATCAAATCTACTGAGCGCTCTCTCGATATAGCTCTTTTGTGATAACCAAGGATACCTTGAGAACGATCTCAGTGTATCAGTATACCCAATATAAAAGAGGTGAATCTAAGATCTTTCATTTTGAAATTCTTCACAAAAAATCTCTTGATGTCGTGGCTAATATCACTACTTACCAATAGTATATCATCAACATAAAGTACTAGGAAGATAAACTTACTCCCACTAAATTGATGGTCTACACAATCATCAACAGGATTCACCTCGAAACCAAACGTAATAATTAGCTTATGAAATTTATGGTACCATTGATGGGAAGCTTGCTTGAGACCATAGATGGACTTCTTGAGTTTGCAGATCATAGGCTTTAGATCTCTCGATACAAGTTTTCTGGTTGTACCATATATATCATCTCATCAATGTCACCATTGAGTAACGCTGTCTCAACATCCATCTGATAAAGCTTAAGGTCATAATGAGCCACAAGTGTCATAATAACTCCAAAGGAGTCCTTAGAAGCAACTGGAGAGAAGGTCTTTTTAAAGTCAATCCCTTCCTTTTGAGTGAAGCCTTTAGTGACAAAACGTTCCTTATATCTCTCAACATTATCTTTCAAATCTCATTTGGTCTTAAATATATATTTGCAACCAATAGGATTCGAACCTTCAGGCAATTTGACGAGATCCCTAACATCATTATCTCTTATAGACTTCATTTCTTTATTCATGGCATCAATCTACTTTTGAGAATTGGAACTTTGTTTGACTTATGTGAAGTTGATTGAATCATCTTCTATTATCCCAATGTCAAACTCATGTTTCTAGAGATATATGATATAGTCATCCAGAATCACATTTCTTCTTTCTCTAGTGGACCTTCTAAAAGGCACTATTTCTTGAGGTTGTTGAGTTTACTCTACAGAAGTATTTACCTCAACTGGGACAATAATCTCCTAAAAATTGTCTTAAACTGGAGCGATTACATCTTAAACACTGATATTGTCAAGAATAGGATCATGAATATCCTGACAATTATCAATAGTAACCATGGGAAGAGAAACAAATTCCTCTTCAAAGACAATGTCTCTAAACTTATCTTCCCTCCCAAACTCAATATTCTTAAGAAATTGAACATTTCCTGTCTCAAAGAAAGACTTAACTATGGGATCATAAAACTTATAACCTCTAGATCTTTCAGAATACCCAACAAAACAGTAACTTACGGTTCTTTAGTCTAGTTTTTTTCATTTGGCTTGTAAGGCTTTGCCTCAGCTGGACAACCCCAAATGTGTAAATAACTTATACTAGGCTTTCACCTAGTCTGAAGTTCATAAGGAGTTTTAGCTATTACTTTGCTCGGTACTTTGTTAAGGATCTATGTTGCAGTTTTGAGTGCGCCTACCTATAGTGATTCTAGTAAAATTGAATGACTAATTATACTCTTTACCATATCCTTAAGTGTCTTATTACATCGTTTAGCAATGCTATTCATGCTAGGTTTTTTAGGCGTAGTGTATTACAGGATGATGTTGCACTCTTCTAAATACTTAGCAAAGGGCCCTGGATATTGCTCACTTGATCTGTCATATCGACCGTAGTACTCATTATCATGATCAGATTTGACAATGTTTATTTTCTTAACAAGTTAATTTTCAACCTCAGCTTTATAAGTCTTAACTAAGTCCAGTGATTGTAACTTCTCATAAAACAAGTATATGTACCTATAGCGAGAATAATCGTCTATGAACATGATAAAGTATTGTTGTTCAATCCAAGAAACTATAGAGAATAGACCATGGATATGTGTATATATTAGTTCTAAGACACTAGAGCTCCTATTGGCACCTAACTTCCTAATGTTTGTTTGTTTGCCCTTTATACACTCAATGCAGACTTTAAAGTCTACCAAATCAAGGAGACCAAGGATTCCATCAAACATAAGACGTTCAATTCTTTGTTTAAAAATGTGTCCTAAGCATTTGTCCATAATATCGATGAGTCCTCATTTGTTAATTTTCATTTTATTCCTCTTAAATTAACATGCATAGTTTCATTACTGGAAGGTTGGGTATTTAATATCTATATATATATATACATATAAGTTATCACTAAGAAAACTGGTACTAACAACAGTTGAATCACACATAAGACTAAATAAATTATTTTCGAAAAAACAAGTAAATCCAGATTTGTCCAGTACAGAAATAGAAACTAAATTTTGCCTTAAAGATAGTACCACAAAAGTATCATACAAATCTAAATGTATCTCATAATTCAAAAACAACCTGAAATTCCATATGGCCTTGATCTCAGCTTTTTGGCCGTCACCCACATAGATGACTCTTTCATCATCACTTGGCTTCTAACTCTATAGATAACCCTGTATGGAAACACTAGCATAAGTAGTAGCACCAGAATCTACCCACTAAGTGTCCTTAGGTACATGAGTTAAATTAACTTTAGAACAAATATAAATAAGAAGAGAAACTTCCTCTTCTTAACACACAAAAATTTGTACGTAGAGCATTCTTTTTTTAGGTATCTACCCTTACTACAAAAGAATCAACCTTGCTTATTCTGTGCCTTAGCAGGTAGAGCCATTACAGCTTCCTTACTTTTTTTCATTTTCCTCTTCTTTGCCTTAGAGGTAGTGGTCAAGTTAGCACTTTCAGGCTTTTTGGCTTTGATTTTCTCTTCCTCCTGAACACAAATGGCTATTAACTCATTAATATTCCATTTGTCCGTGTTGTATATAGTTTGTAGGCTCCCATACTGATTAGGAAGAGAAAGCAAAACCAAGGTCATAAGCAAATCCTCATTAATATCTAACTTAAATTCCTTAAGCTTGCTAGCTAAATGAGACATCTGCATGATGTACTCCCTTATATTTCCTTTGTCACTATACCTCATTGAGATGAGTTTTCCTATAGTACTATATCTCACCTTTTTCATTCTTGAGATATAATTTCTCAAGAGTAGCAAAGAAATCCTTATCATTTTCCCCTTTTGACAAAGAGTCTCATATGATTTCTAGAATAAAACATTTTATGATCATGACACTCATTCAATTGGACTTTTCCTATAGTTCAAAGTTTCTTTTATCTTCAGTGGAACTTTCTTCTATAAGAGCAATGAGGTTGATCCTTTCTAAGTGCCAGGTCAAGATCCATATAACCTAGTATAATCATGACATTTTCTTTCCAGGCCTTAAAGTTTGTGTCCGTAAGTATAGGAATTATTCTCAGATTAGAAGAAATACTTGTAGTAAAAACTTAACAGAGAACAAAATAATACTATAAATTAAATATACTTATAACTTAAATGTCATATATAGGCATACAATTTAATCACAAAAAATATATAAATATGACATATATCACATTATTACATAAAGTGGGCTACCATCACAAGATACCTAGTGCAATATTAACAAGCCTTCTTTTGGGCCAACTCATTAACTTGCAAGTGGTACTCTCAAGTGCAATGATCAAACACTAATAGTAAATCCTGTAAAGCAACAAACCTTTCTTTGCACAATTTATTACTCACATGGAAACCAAACAACCGTCACGTATTTACCATCACATGTATCTTTGTTGTCATGCTAAATGATCACCTTCCCTTAGGCTAGTAATCACCCGTATTAATAACAAATTCACAAAATCTGCATATGTCAGAATAAATAAAACTATGCAGTAGAGATTGTTTTGGCAACTTATTGGTTTATCGAATCTATCCAAACATACAAGACAAATGGTATAATGAAAATCATCTGAAATGCCTAAGCTAAATAAGGTTTTCATAAACATAAAAAAAAAAGCAATTGACTTTATAACATTTATCAACTCTAAATCCAAACAGAGTTTTCAACGAATAAATATGGGTCATTACTTAAATTCACTTTGAGATAATTAATCTTTATTGGCCATGTCTTTGAGATAATTAGGTTGAAAATGACTTATTCTATTTAAAAACGGACCGAAATACTAAAATTAGGTTAAAAATTGACCCTTGTACCCAAAAAGTCAATGTTGTGGTACTAGAAAGCTAGTGTCGCAGTGTTGGCCAAAACTAAAGAGAGTGCTGCGACACTTATTGTTGAGCACCGCAGCGCTGCATATTCTAGTCGAAAGACTAGAACCTTTATTCATTGAGCGTTGCGGTGCTGTATTTGCAGCACTGCGATGCTTGACCGAATATTGCCTAGCACTGTAGTGCTATGAGTATAACACCATGGCGCTGGGTAGTTTTTTGCAAAAAAAAATATTTGCGATTCGAAAATCGCTTAAATCACCATAATACCTCAAAATAATGAATCTATGCCTTAATATTCATATTTAATGACCCTAAAACCCATAAATAATCCCCTAAAATATTATAATATTCAATATATCATGAAAATTATAGATCATGCATGAACAATCTAAAACCTAGAAAATCTAATAGGTATAGATTATCAAAACTAAAGTCATACATGATTAACCTAATCAATTTAATATGAAAACTTGCTATGATACCACTTATTGGATGATATTATGATTGCAAATAAACCTAATAGAAACCCTAAATCATTCATGCTAAACTGACAGATTAGAGTTTGTTAAATATATCTGAATCTATGACTAATCTGTAGAGCATTAGAGATAGAGAGACTAAAGGCAGAAGCGTGAACAAGAGATAACGCTTTGAGGGTTTTAGTCTTTTGCAGCCTACTGCCTAATGTCACTCAGATGGAGTTCTCTGTAACTGATAGTTGGCTATAAGAAATTGAGCGTACGTGATATTTGGCTGCAAGAATCATAATCCTAATAGGTTCTTTAAATAGTTCTTAGTGGGTATCTATCAAACTCAACTGGCTGACTGACAGGGTATCCATACCCAATTAGATATTTAGACTCAGCCTAGTTAAATCAAATTTTAGGTTCTTATGAAATAATATGGTCCAATATAGTTGTTTTGTATATATGACCTAATATAGAATATATAATTTCCTAACATGATGAACCCGTAGGGAGACTAGGTGATGCAACAAAAGTACAAAATCTGGATTTTAGAGAGAGAGAGGTAAAAATGGAAATTGAAGAGTAAAGAAAAGAGGTTTTAGAATATTAGAACCTAAAATGGAGAGGAGAGAGGTAGTAGTGGCGATGACAACAATAACCCGATGACTATGTCGACAGGATGCTTATTAAAGAAGGAAGATCAAAGGTTGAGGGAGGAGTGGAGCAAAACTCTATTCGATTCACAACTTTTTTTTATTGAATGGGTTAGGGTTTAGATAGTGGGTAATTACAAAATCACCTGTCGAGAAGGGTTTAATTTTGACCCACTGAGTAAGAAAATAAATGATTTGTGGTTCCTTTTCCTTGGCTTGAAAAAAAAAAAGTAAAAATAAAAACAAACATGGGTATCTTTCATATTCCTATTCTCATGTCTGATTCCCCTTATACCAAACGGCCCCTTAACGTATTCTATACTTGGTTTCAAATATAATATCATATATAATATATTGTTCTACTTTTAAAATATGAAAATCTCCATATTTCAATGCTTGATCGATTACTAATTCCCTTTTTTAGTACATAGGCAATAGACTTTTTTAATACTCAGCCAATTATAAAATTAACTTATTAACTATTAAATAATAAAAAATAAAAAAATATTTTAAATAATATTGCACATTAGAGCAAATTTTTAAAGTAGTCAAATTTACCAAAAAAAAAAAAAAAGAGGAAGGGGGGTGGGTTTCAAATTTAACAATAACACTGGCATTTGCATTGAAAATGCTCTAAGGCAAAAAGGAAATTATTTATGCCTTCGCAAAACTAAAAAAAAAAAGTTAAAAATTTATAGCGTATCGAATTCAATATGAGATTTTTCTTCTTTTCATGTTTCTTGTTTTCTAGGTAAAGACACATGAAATGGGAACTCTCTTTTTTCCTTTTTCTTTTATGCTCCATGAAATAGTAGTAAACGTGACATGTCCACTTATTCATATTATTTTCAAATTTAGAGAATATTATGCTTCTTTAGACTTTTCAGCTTTCCAAATTAAACTTTCTTTTGAATTAAAAAATGTATAATTATACATAGACGAAAAGAACATATTAGCTTGAATTGAACTTCCATCCTAGGAGATCCAAAGATAAATGAAATTTTTAAATATTATTTGGCTATAGTCCCCCTTAGAGCATCTCCAATTGGGTCGCATAATACCATTTTTGTCAAAAATAGAGTACGGATTCGACTCCAACCAAGCTGCATTTGATGCGACCAAATACCACTGTACTACGGTGTCACGCTATTAATAGTGTGGTAATGTAGAAATAACGCATCAACGCTATTTTTTTTTCTTTTTTGTCAAATATCTTAAAATACTCCCTTTAAATGTATAACTCCCATGATATCCTTAGGCTTATTTTACATCTAAAATGTTTTAATTAATGTAAATAATTTTATATTAATTGTTAAATTAATTAAAATAAAGATTAATTAATTTAATAGTTTCAATTTGATTATAAAAATTGTTACATATTTAGAAATAATTAAAACTGTATACATCATACTTAAAAATTAATAAAATAATCAAACACTCAATTAATTTAACAAAAACAATTTTCATTGCAACATAGTAGATAACAACTTAAAATTGATGAACGCAAAATTACAATTACATAGAGTTTCGAAAAAAACATACACAAATTATGTTAAAAAAAATATGGCTAATACAACATGCATAACCTAAACATATGATTTAATATGGGTGGAGATTATCTCTAGAACTTCCAAGATTAGTAAAAAATTACCCAAAAATGTTAGATGTATTTTGAGATTCTTCTACTTATTGTGAGCTCTTTTACTTATGATTCTTGACTACTCAATTCGCATAAACTCACGTTAGTTCGAATCCTTTATAAAGTCTAAATCAGCAAAAAAAGATTTATTCTCCTCGTTTTGACTGCTAAATTTTTAGACTCATTTTGAGTATGTAATGTTTGAATTTCGTAATTTTGTTACCTATTAGAGTTAACTTTTTAAAAAATTTCAAGAAATTTCTGATTATCTCTATGTATAGTCTCAATAAATTTTTAAATATCTTCATTATTTTTCCTTTTACCTTTGGTTTTCTTCACTCTAATTGGAAGATGCGATGAATTACTACCAATTTCCCTTTCATTTATATTAAGATTAAATGCAGGAAAATCAGGATATGTCGATATAGGAGACTCTGTATGGAATGACTCAGACTGTAAAGATTCTAAGTTACTAGTTTGCCTTTTAAATACTAGTATTAGATTGTTAATATTATTTGAAAATTTTTCTGTATCCTTGAAGATTGGCCACACATGAACAAATCCTTTCTTAAAATTCGTATCTTGTGCTAGTAATATTTTTATCTGACTTAATTATAACAAAGAAGAAAAATAAATTATTTTGCTAAATAAACTTCAGTATAAAGATAAATTTATATATAAACTAAAATAAGAAATACTCACAATATCTTGTTCAAAAGCTCTATTTGGATTGAGATTTTCAATTGTCGTGCGTATCTCCTTAATTTTGACACAACTATTTTGATAGTCTGCCATTAACTTTACAAAGATCTTTCACTTCGAGTTTCAGTGATAGATTTCTATAGGTTGCTATTTTAATTATTTTCAATTCTAGACCAGGAATGATCGCTATTTTGGTTTATACCTATGAACGTGATATTGATACACCAATTCAGGACTTTATAGAAGTGCTAAATCCAGAAGTTGAAATGATGGTAGATGAAAATGCTCAATTTGAAGAATTTCTTTTGTGATATAGACATATCAAGGATAATAAGGCTCATATTTCATTTAAAAACATATTATTTGATCATTTATGGAATGAATAAAGTAATTCAAAAGTTTAAATGTTGATCAATACGTAATATGATTTTGTATTATAGTTTTTATATTTCATGTAATTTTTAGAAGTTTCTTAAGTACAATGTGTTCATGTATAATAAATAAAACTATTAGTTTGCAATTAAATGTAATTTATAACTTTGTCATTTATATTATATTATTATTTATGCAATTTTTCAAATAATATAATTTCGTAATATATTGTTAAATTAATATGATTTATATAAGTATAGTAATGAAGTAATTGTCTAAATAAAATATAGAGAGAATATTGGGGTAAAAAAGAGATTTGTGTAAAAGATAGAAATTTTTTTTTATTTTTGTTGCAGAGAACATTCTTTTTTGGTACAGAATATTTTTTTTAGTGTAGTATTTAGAGTAACGAGTTAGTAATGGAAAAATATATAGAGCTGTATTTTAGAGTTTTGTTACTACAAAATAGAGATTCTGTAAAATCCTGGAATTTTTTAGGGTAATTTGGACATTTTACCAATTTTTCGGATAAAATATTATGGGGACTAATTTGCAAAAGTTTTGTTTAGATGGACTAAATTACAAATTTTGGGAGACTAAATTGATAGAGATTTGAAATTTTGGGGACTTATGTGCAATTTTTGAAAAATTGCATAGCCCTATAAGAATGGGCCACGTGCCCATCCTCTTTCCTCTCTCTCTCTCTTCTCTCTCCTCCCTCCCCTGAAATCTCTCTTTCTCTCTGCTCTCTTCTCCTTCTCGACCGAACCTCAGCAGAGCCGCCGCCAGCCGCCGTCTGGGCCGCCCACCGACCGGCGTCGCCTCGCCAAGCTGCCACGAAGCTCCGCCGCCCTTCGCCGCTCGCCGCCGCCACCTGTGTCACCAGGAAACACCATCGAAGCCGGTTCGACCCACTTCGGTTTTTCCGTCACCGGCGACGATTCTGGCCACCTTTCGGCCTCATACCGGTTCCGTTGGATTCGTATCGTCGCAAGGATCATCAATGTATATATATCAACTCCGTTTTGCCTGGATTGAAAGTTGCCATTATTGGTCATTTCGAGTTTTTGGTTGTTGTTTTTGATCCGGCTGTTGGATTATGTTTTTGATTGCATTTTTGGAATGTACTCGGAAAATGGAGAAGTTTGATATATATATTGTGTAGTTTGGTGATCGGCACAAAAATCGAGATCGGACGGTCAAGATTTTGTCTCGTTTTGTGT
>JXTB01000004.1:877779-897779 GCA_002914805.1 Parasponia andersonii
GTTCACGGGATGGAATTCCGATTATTTTATTTAAATGGACTGTTTTTATAAAAACTAGAACTTTTGACACTTTTCAAATAAATTAAGAAATTTCCCAACTTTGTGAAATTCCCTTTCTGCCACTAGCTCGGGTTTTGGATCGTGACAGATTCTATTGAAGATGGCCATACAAGTTTGAAACCAAATTTAGCTGCTTTTCTACTTGGAAAATTTAGTAAAAAAAGAATAAATTTCTATGAGAAAATTGAATAGACGAAATGAACATAACAGTTTGAATTGAACCTCCATCCTAAGGCACCCAAAGATTAATGCAATTTTTAAATATTATTTAGCTCTAATCCCTTTTAGATGTTTGACACAAAATTTAGCTGCTTTTCTATTTGAAAAATTTAGTAGAGAAATAGAAGAAATTCTACAAGAAAATTGCAAAAGACTTAATGGGTTTAGGTGAAATGTTCAATTTATCTATTATCTATTTGGTTCTCATAAATAACAAAAATATCTCTTTGGATAGTTTATCAGTATAAATTTCACGAATTTATTTAACTAAGCTGGAATTGATATTCGAAAAAACATATTTATCTTTACTCCAAATCTGTAGCAAAAGAAATACTAACCGAAAAAAGAAAAAGCAAATGCCAGTGGATTAAAGGGAAGGAAAAAAAAAGAATAAGAAGATTCAATGCTTATTTTAATTTTTTTTTAAGTTTTATTAATGGCGTTTGAGTAAGGTGACTTGGTACTTTTAAAAATTAATTTCTTCATCTTAACCAAATTAAATAGAGGGATAGAATTGGTATCAATTTGTTAATTCAATAGCAAATGTTTGTTGTTTAAGAAAATTGAGTGGATAAAATTTTATATTTCACCTGAATTAGAGGATATTTTTCTAATTTCCGATGTCCAACATTTGTTCCATTACTACTTGAATTAGTTGCTATTTGTAGAACAAATTTTAAATGGAAGTTTTAAATCTATCAACCATTGGACTAAGTATATTCATTTTTTTTACATCACAAAAAATTTATTTTATCATTTTGTTTTTTCTTTATACATTCATTATATTCCAAAAGTACCTTTTTTTTTTTATTTTATGCATTCCTTATTTTATTGTACTAAAATGGAAACAGTAAAGATTTGCCTAAGCTATTATTAAATCAAATTTTATTATGTTTATCTAATGTTGAATTTTCTTTATAAATTTTAAGTTCTTCCATTTTATTTTGTGTGTATAATTACATGTATCATGCTATTTTTGCTTCATCCTTTCTTCTTTTCTTCTATTTTATTTTTCTCAAAAAGATAAGTATAAAAATTTTTTCCTCTCTTTATTTATATATATATATATTCAAAAGTACTAAACAGCCGTCAAGTATATTTCCTACTTCTAAATTCTAATATATATATATATATATATATATATATATATATATATATATATAAGAGTTAATCACGTACCAATACCTAAGTTTTAACGTTTTAGTAAAAAAACTCCGACTTTTGAATATCTACAAAATAATACTCTCAATTTTAAATTTCTATAAAATAATATCCTAATTTTTGAAATTCTACAAATTAATATCCTCACTTTTGAATTCTATAAATTAATACCATGACATTTACTATTTCTAGAAATTAATACCCTGAGCTTTTACTTTCTTTGTATATTTATATTATGAGTAAATTAAAAGATGCTAACATCTCTCATTAACTTATTAACAACGTTTAAATATTAGTATATTATCAGAAATTATTTTATAACTACTTTTACCTCTCATGTTTCTTTTTTTTTTTTTTTACAATTAACTACTTTTACCTCTCATTCTATTTTTTTATTTTTCTTTTTTAAATGAAAAGTGAAATAAGCTAATTACAAATATTTTTTCAAAAATTTTATTATTGCTTAATAAGTTTTAATTCAGTTGATGATGGCTACTACCATCTTTTATTATTAAAATGAACTAATTGGACATTAAGGTCATTAATTAATATGAATTTTCAAATCTTAGGGAATTAATTTGCAAAAATTTTAATTGTTAAGGTATCAATTTGCAGAATCCAAAAGTGAGGGTATTATTTTGCAAACATTCCAAAGTCAGGATTTTTTTTTACAAAAAAGGTTAAAACTTAGGGTATTTTAATGTTATTGTCCCTATATAAAATTCGTAATTTAATTTTTTTTGTTGCCTTTTTTAAAAATCTCCTTTATTCCATGTATATATATATTTGACATTTTCTCTTAATTTATTAATAGAAAATTGTATATTTTTGTCCTAAAAAAATTATATATTTTAATGATTTTGAAGAATAGAAAAAAATATCTTTCTTCTAAGGTTTAACCGTTTAAGCGATTTTTTTTTCTTGTGTACTGCTAGCATTCTCACAATATAAATATAATTGGTGTATTTAATTCTTAGATAGTCCTTTTTGGTAACTCTAATTAAGGGTAAAATTATAACTAAAGTTATGAATGTATTTAATTCAATTGTTGATGAATTTAGAATTTCCTAGTTTTTAATATGACATAGAAAAAGGTCCAAATAAAAAGTAAACATTGACCTAACTATTTTTGCCAAATTTTTTTAAAACAATAATTAAATATTACAACATTTTAACACAGCTAACTTTCTTCCTATTTAATACAAACATGTATATGGGCTAGTATGACTACAACTCTTAGCTTCCCTGAATTGCACCGCCAAGATGAAAGAATAAACAAAACAAAACAGTAGCACACAAATTGAGGCATTAAAGCAGAGTATAAGTTGACCGAACAGGTCTAGAACCTTGGCCAGTAATAGTATTGGATTCTGCAGTAATTAATTTTATGGTGCAATTAGTTGTTGTTAACCTATTTGTGCTCTCCATAGACGTTAGCATATGAAATGGTCAAAGAATTTTACAAGAATGTTTATCTTTGGTACAATGACAAGGGTTTATATAAAGTAGGTAACACTTACCGACGACACATGTTTGATGTTTCTTAATATGCATCATAACAAAATCAGATTAGAAACAAATCAAGTTCAAAAGTATTCAAAAAGAAGCAAACAGTATGACTTTTCAAAAGGTATTTAATATATGTGAACTTTGTTTTTTGTGTCATTTTAATATTGTTCTAATCCTTTTCATTTGTGCAATGCCTTACAGAATATGTGTTGCTTAGATTCACGCAGTCATAACACTGTGGGGCTTAATTTACATGCAGGTCATACATGCACCACGTGAATATTTTTGTTTTTAAAATCACTCTCTCATAGTAAAGTTTTTTTTTTTTTTTTTTGACTACTATAGGCTCATTTGATTGAGGAAAACAAATTTTGTGTTCTCGAAAAACTCACTATTTTTATTTTTAAAACATATCTGATTTCTACTTTTTATTTTTTATTTTTTGAAAAAAACTAGTTTGGAACTAGGAATCATAATTCAGTTGCTAAAAATTGTGAATACGAGAGTTTTTTTTGGGGGGGATAAACAAATATGCTATTAGAAAAGTGGAAAATTTTACAATAGTAGCTTTTAATGGATTAAGATATTTCTCCAACTGAATAAGCTCACCCTCTACCCTTAAAACAAACCTAAACAACTTGTGATGTTTGTGGTCACACGACATGAATGACTCCCTAGGATGACTCCCCAAGAGAATGGAGTTTAAAAAAAAGTGAAGTTTTCAGAGAAAAAGGACGGCTAGTGCAGATAGGAGAGTTTGACAACAGTAACTATAAGTTTGGAGAATCTAAAAACTTTGTAATGTATTCAATTTTCTATTTTCAAACAAAATATAATATGATAGGTGATCAAGGATGAAAATGTCAACAATATTATCTATATTTTAAAATCTCGACATCGATACGAGGGGTGAAAGATTTTCTTCCCGGACTATCCGCGAAATATCCACAATATCTATGAATATCTAAAATATTTGTGAAAATATTCACGTAATATCAGAAATGATCAGAAATTTTTTTATCTTTTTCAAAAAATGTAATATATGACCAAAATTTTTCTTTTTTTATTAAAAAATAGAAATATTATTATATTGTTTACTTTAAATTCATTAAAGCACTAAAATTCAAATTGCGGGTTAATAATAGAAATAGATCAAAAGATACACATGCAGGAGCGTAGCCAGGAATTTCATTCACGGGGGCAAATGAAAAATTACATCGCTGTAAAATAGTACAAGAAAATTAGAAATTTCTTCTTAAAAAGATAAAATTAAAAATTTGTACTATTCTTAAACAAGTCCATAAATATATTATAATTGCTCTCAGTAATGTCTCATAACCTGAAATCACTGTATATATAATATCTTTATCATTATTTTTATCAAAAAAATTTTTCTCAATATAAACAACCAAATTGTTATTCTTTTATTGATCTCTCATTCGAATAGTTAATTCTTCACGATGTTCATGATAGAAAATACTTAGAGTAGCAATAGGTAAAATCAAGATGGTACTTAGTAGCTTAATTATAAGGATCAAACAAGAGCCCTCCTAGCCTTTTTTATAACACTTAGTTCAGATATAGACACACTTTCAAATTTTCAATATACAATCTCATATTTATAATCTTCATATCCTCACAAAGCCCAAAGAACTAATTCATTAACAAACATTATGCAGATACATACATATAATTAGAGATAGTCTTTTGTTCACTGACAAATATTATATACTATATATATACAACTAGGCTAAGTCAATTTCTAATTATTTTGTTTATGGGCTACAATACACACTTTAAAAGATAACTAATGAGCTTTATTTAACATTTAACAGAAATTATTGAAATGGACTTTAATAATGGGAAAAAGCCCAAATTTTCAGGGGCAAGTATAAGATTTTATAGACTAAAAGGAAGCAGAATAATTTTTTTATAAAAATATTATATAATATTTTTTTTTCAAAAAGTCAAGGAGGACAACTGCCCTTGGACCCTTAACAACTATAGCAAAAATTATTCCAAATACTCAGTATCTTGATAAATGTTTTGTTTAGAATTTTTAAATCATGGTTAGAAGTTTAGAATCTATCCAATGTTTTCTAACCTTCTAAAAACTCCTTTTAACTTATTCTCATATTAAAAATGCTAAAACGTTTGATATCTTTGTTATTTAATTAGTATGTTGCAATTTATATTATTTTATATATTAAGTATATTTAGAATATTGTAAAATTATAGTCAATGTATAATAATGTTGATTCTCTAATATAATTGTTTTTGTAATGGAATCATTGAATATTATACAATACATAAGAAAATATTATCATATTCAAGCAAATATGTGTTATTTTTGTTATTAATCTAGTCCAAATTAACTAATATTAGTTGTTTTAGCATTCTATAAAGTTTCTTCAGAAAATTAGAGTTATTTACGAAGTATCTATTTCTTCCGGAATATCCATTGATATTGACATTTCTATTGACATTATCTGTCAATTAAAACCTCGATAATTTCATCGACATCTACATTTTCATCTTTGCATGTGATTGATTGACTTTTTTCTAAAAAAAATTAAAAAAAAATGAAAAGAAATAGTTGAGAAGAAACCTCAAAGACAATAAACATGAGGATATAAGATGGTTTATTATTGTGTGATTTAAGTAGTGACATGATTAGGGTCATCGTCGCTCGGTTACAAAATGCTTTTACATTATCCTATGATTTTGGTAGCAAGCTAGACTCTGGATATCAATAAAATAATAACAAAATAAATTATGTACTTAGTAAATAATAAAACTCTTTGGCTATAACGTTTCTTTAAATAGATTTAATTCGCTTTTATTTCATTTGAAATGGTAGAATTTCAAAATAGGAGGTTTTACATTAATTGTATGTATATAAACTCTTTTTTACGGTGTTCTTCAACATAATTTGATTTGTTGCTTCTAATAATATTCATTTATATATAATATACTATGCGTTATATTTGCCACGACCCAAAATCCGAGCCAATAGCAAAAGGAGAATTTCACTAAGATGGGAAATTCTTTGATTTATTTGAAAAAAGTCTTAAAAGTTTCAAGTTTATAGAATAGTCTATTTGAATAAAATATTTGGAATTTTATTCCGTGAATCTCTTCCATAGTTTGTATATACCATTAAACATAGATCGGATAGTAATAGAAAAATATAGTTCAAAATAAAGTTCAAGTATCATCATCATCACCCATAATAAAATATCGAAAACTAAAATGGCATACATAACTTCATAGACTTAAAGAAAGTAGTAACCTTGGTTCAATACAAATATAAAATACAGATAATCCAAACACCGCACCAAGCTTCAAGCATTATTAAGATAACGAGCTATAATCACAGATGATCTCTTAATCCTCTTGATCACCAAGGTTGCACTGAATACTACCTGAGGAAGAAAGGTAGTTGGTGAGCATGAAATACCCAGTAAAAAAATAGTTACCTCGATGGAATATTTTAGTGATGAAAAGCTCCTGCATGGTTAGTTTAAATCTAATATATATATATATAATTATCCAAAATAGGAAATTCATATATATATATATATATATATATATATATATATATATAAACAGTACAAGTAAAGTCATGTAATTCATATATACATGACACAAATCAACTCATACCCATGAGCTCACATCCTCTTATTTATGAAAACCCAGAATGATGGCACTAAGTGTACCTAACAATCTGCTTGACATCTAAGCTCATACCTGGAAGGGACACTCATGTGTCGCCTGCCATACTTGGAAGGATAACTGAATTGCTTACGCTTGTTAAATGGGGAGGTAATTAGAAGAAATAAACCTCGTACGAGTTTACGGACTCTACACTGACGATGGAGCACATAGTGCTATACTGTAAACCCATGATACTAGCATAGTGCTCATGTATAATCGTAGGCTACGTGCAATATGGAAGTGAAGTGTGAAAACTATCGTGCTCTGAGTTTTTCAATAAAATAAACATACTAAGTTCTATAGAAAAACGGACAGTATAACAATCATATTTTTTATATACCTAAAAATAACATGCACTCAGAAAATTCCCAAAGTAATACAATATATATCATACAATCAAATTTCATTACAGACATTCAAATAGCTCTAAAATTATGTTTGTCATTATATATTGCAGAAAATAAGTTTTATTAAAAATTGATATAAAATAAAGATAATCGAATCCTTATCTCGCTAGAATAGCGATACCATGTTGTTGGATCTTCAAGGTGTTGCTGGATGATTACTCGAAGAGTCGGGAACCAATTCTAAGCCCTCGATCATTCTTTTGTGAAAAATCAACTTCTTAACAAAACTTCAAATCTGCAAACAGACCCCTTCACTGAATTCATGGTATCCAAAATAACTAGGTTAGATATATAACTCGTCTAATTCAGGTATGAACTGAAACCAGACTGGTGGCATGCAAAATAGGGTAAATCTTAGCCGTCCGATTTTGTTTTTCATATTGGTCACTAAACATAGTCAATATATATATGTATATATTAAACTTCTCAATTTTCTGAGTACATTCTAAAAATGACATCAAAAACACAATCCAACGGTTCAATCAAAAAGTCAAACTTAAGCTCAAAACACTTAAAAATGACAACTTATAAATCAGGAAAAATGGGATCATGAAATTATATATCTTGAGGTTTTTCTCGATGAGACGAATCCAATGAGTCCAAGAACATGAGCTAAAACGATCTGAAATGACGCCGGAAATTCAAATTTCCTCATGGCTTGTAATGGTGTTTTCGGGCAAGGGAGGTTCAGCAACGGCACAGTACAGGTGGCATGGCTCCCTAGCGACAAGGCATAGGCTCGCTGGTGGTTTGGCTAGTCGAACGGTGGCCATGGTGGTGGTTATGGCTCCTCGGTCCTTCGGCAGCTGAAAACGAAGGAGAGAGCAGGGGGAGGTCGAGGGAGAAGGGAGAGAGAGAGAGTAAGGGGGAAGAGAAAGGGAGGGTCACATGGCCCTAACAAAATGGGACTGTGCAATTTTTTAAAATTGCACTATCGTCTCTCATTTCCAAATTTCTCTCACTTTAGTCCCTCAAAATATTACAATTTAGTTCCCACTTCTTAAAACTTTTACAAATTAGTCCTTCTATTAATTAATTTGAAAATTAACAAAATGACCAAAATGACCCTTAAAAATCTTGGATTTTACAATAGTACCATAATACGTTACACATATGTTAGTATATGATTATGGTGTGTATATATTCATCTTGTTGACATATATATATATATATATATTCATCTTTGTAGATATTACTACTATTTGAGAATATTCTAGACCATTTATAAGATTATGTCATTTGGTATGATCATAACCATTGTTTCGTTTAGACTTTACCTATATAAAGGACTCATTGGGTTAATTTGTATACAAGTCCTATTTATGAGAGTTGTAAGCATTCTAAGAGTAATACAAAGCTTTCATTCACCTAAACTCTCTTATCCTTACCACTTTGCCTCATAGCTTACTCTAAGTCCATTTTTTGAGTGTTGGTAGGCTGACTTAATACGACAGACTATGCTAAGTGTCGCACGATTGTCTAGTTTGAGGCTAGGGATGTGACATTTTGCTACAAACACTGTCTTCACTGATAGTCATACTCCGTCATGAGTACACACTTAAAATTAATAAATTCTAAGAATTTCACCTCGACTCATGTCGAAAAAACTTTGCTAAAAAATTATGGTGTAACTTCCACTGTTTGGCTTTTCTTATAAGCTCATCAACCATCGACACTATCCATCACATATCCTACATTAATGCCAAACAAATACTCATGTACAAACTTGTGAACCCTAAACCTACCGCCAATAATGATACATCTTTTTTTATGGCATCTTTGGATATCAGTGGTATGTCATGAGGATGTACATATCCTAATCAAATAATGAGATCATTATCTCTACCATAGGAGACATAAGCAGCTTCATCAGACTTAGAGCTTTTAGCCGAACCCGCTCCACCTTTTTGAAAATTTCTTTTAAGGTATCCAGATTGTCCACACTCCTAATAGATCATATTCTTTTTCCCGGAGTTTTTCTTCCTAGTGTCAACTGCCAATGCCGAACCCTCAGATGGAATGCTACTTCCACCATCCATCAACTTTCTTTCTTCAAACAAAAATTTACTAGTGACCTCAGAAAAAAACTACAGTCTCCTTTCCATATACCAAAATAGGTTTTATATGCTTAAAGGAAGGTGGAAGAGACTAGATGAATCGTAATGCTTTATCTTCATCTTCAATCTTAACTCTAATAGCCTCTAGTTCAGAAATGATACTATTCAAAATACTTAGATGATCAGAAATTTTTATACCGTCATTCATACACAGTGTATGAAACTGTTCCTTTAAGTACACTTGATTTGAAATACTTTTTACTTGATACAACTTTCTGAGCTTTCTCAAGAGATTCTTGGTCATCGTTATTCCAAGCACATTAGCAAGAATATTTTTAGCCTAACACATGCGTATCATACTTGTAGCTCTCTCTTCCAAATCTTATCAGTCTTCATCACTCATACTGAATTTTTTAGAATCTATACCCTTTAAAGCCTCTCTTCCCTTCAAAGCCTTGTGCATTCCCGATTGAATCAATAAATCCTTGACTTATATTTATCACAAGTCAAAATTGATATTTCGATCAAATTTCTCCACATCAGCCTTAATCGAAGTTGAAAACTTGACTCCTGACATCTCGTGTTTCACTCCTAGCATGAAAAAAAACTAAAAAAGATTTCTTAGACTACACCAAGCTCCAGCATACT
The DNA here is from genome assembly GCA_002914805.1 of Parasponia andersonii. Lineage (NCBI taxonomy): Eukaryota > Viridiplantae > Streptophyta > Magnoliopsida > Rosales > Cannabaceae > Trema > Trema andersonii. Next base: position 887,558 of record JXTB01000004.1, read on the forward strand.
AAAGAACCTACCTACTTTGATACTACTTGTTAGGACCCTAACTGACTCAGATTCGTTGTTCCTAGGATCTTACTTCTACGAATATCAGAATAATAGAGAAATAAAAATAGGAAATAGAAACAATCATCATAACACAAGAATTTAAGTGGAAAACTCTCAAATCAGAAGAAAAACCACTACTCTCAGAAAATAATTTTACTGTATAAAAAATTTCTATAACCACATAGATTTTTCTCTTTTTTACTCAAAGACCCCAATACACTTAACACTCTCACAAATACTCTCTCACGTATACTTTTCACCACCACTCTTTGAACATACTTCTTACACAAAGAAAAAACTCTCCTTAAAATAAGAAAATACAAAAAGAAAAGAAAAGAATTTAATCAAAAAAAAAGAAACATTTGGAATGCTTTTGATTTAGGATGATTAGAAACCAAGGAGATAACCTTCTTATATAAGACTCAAGCTTTCATTTCTCTCCATCTTCTATCGATGTAGGACTTTGGCTACTTTCACATTTTTAATATTTAGCCAAATTCCAATAGATATAATATAATCAAACATATGATGCGAAAGTCTACCTTTTAGAAACAATGTTGGAAATGACTAGTGAAAGATCTATATTTGTATATAATACACCATAGTAGGTCCAACAACATCTGACCAAAGGTAGAACACATAATTCTTTGTTATATTTTTCATGACTCCTAAGTGTAAGTGGTGGCCTAACTTAGTCTATTTTACATTTGGAGTTTTAACGCACACAAAATTATTACTGCATATGATGAAGTAGGTTGGCTTAAGTGGTAAGAGCACTCACTATCTAAGATCTCGATTTTAGATTCGAGTCACATTGGAAGTAAGCGTGAAAATCTATTATCTTTAATGGGATAGGGTAAAGATTGGGTAGTAGTAAGTATTTTCATTTAATTTGTAATAAGCAGAGGTCATTAATTAAGTCTCACCCTTTTAAAAAAAAAAAAAAAGAAAAATTACTAGTGCATATGATGGCAAGATAAAGGTACGTGCATGGGTAGGTCTTTAGTTTTATTTATTTATTTTTATTTTTTCAAATGTCATTGCTCTTTTCTAATTAAAACTTGGGATATTTTCTAAAACGACCTAAAAAAACGTTTTGGGTAATGTAATTAAACAAACGAGGGGGTTTCGAAAAACAGTTGAGCCGTTAGAACTTGAGCTGTCTCATTTCCCGGGAGGGAAACAAACACCGAACCAAAACTTGTTGGTCTAGGAAAAAGGGGAGCAAAAAATAGTAAATAAATGGATCAGAAATCAACCAAAAACTTCTCATTTATATAAATAAATCCTAGCCAGCTATAATTCCGAGAAAATGGATGGAAGTAATTAGACAAAATTACAAATAAAAAATAAAATTAAAAACTCATTTTCTTGGAAGAACATAATTCTATTCATAGCCTTTTATTTCTACCTCTCCTTAAACAACACTCTTTCATTTGATTCTCTAGAGAGTTTGCATGAGAACCTTGACAGGGGATGGTCTTTCGTTAATTTGTTCTAAGAAGATTTGAGTAAGGTTTTTTCTTCTGTTTTTCTTGTTTTCGAGAAAATTTTGGTTTATTTGACTCTAGAAATAATCATCTTTTTTTTTTTTTTAAGTGTTTTCTACATTATGTTGATATTGTAGGAAAAACAGACATGATTTTGAAATGGAATTCAGATATACTAGAAATGAAATCTTTGTCACAATTTTAAGTATCTAGAGGTTCAATTATGATATCAATTCTTTGTATGCAAAGCCTTTGATCAAAATCCCAAATTATCATATAGTTTGTTTGATTGTTAATAATTGCTGGGGATAAAACCTTGCCTGCTGGCTCTATTTTTGATTGTTGACCGTGTTTGTTTATGATCTTTTAATTGTATACTTTTTTAATGTGTCATAAGTGACTTCTAAAGGGTTTTCTTGTCAATTAGGGAACTATTGCTTCTACGTCTTTTAAATTCTTTTCAATGCTATGATATTACAATAGATCCCTATATAATATATAACATTTTGTACTTTTTACATTTTATTAAATTTCTTGGTTAATCATTTTGTTAACTCTAAACATCTGTGACAGGACAGAGAAAAATGATAAGGTGTACGCTTTTTGTTTCCCTGTTGTTACACTCGACTTTAGCACAGAAACAACCTCCTGAGTCTTCTACAACAAAGTGGCTGACTTTAAGTGGTAATTATAATGTGCAGACAGAATGGCAACAAGCAAATTCTGCAAAAGAACTAGTTTGAAAAACACAGTTTTACAAAAGACTTCATAAAACATTTGATGACATTGATTTTTTTTGTAGAAAGGGTAGAATGATTCTTCTTTTCCTTTTATCTTCCTGGCAGGTGAGCAGCCACTCGTTATAGCCCGTGGCGGGTTTTCAGGGCTTTTCCCAGAATCCAGCAGCTTTGCGAATCAAATCGCAATTTCTACAGGTTTGGCCGACGTGGTTGTGTCCTGCAACCTGCAACTCACAAAAGATGGCATTGGACTTTGCTTACCAGATGTTCGAATTGACAATTCGACAACCATTTCATCTATCTATCCTAAAGGACAAAAGTTCTACAATGTAAATGGGCAAGATCTTCGTGGGTGGTTCACTTTGGATTATACATCTGATCAGCTACTGAACAATGTGACATGTAAGTCTGAAAGGAGAAATTTCATCCATGTGTAGACAATCTTGTTCGATTTGGAACTAACCAGTTTTGTGACCTTCTTGATTTATAGTGACACAGAATATATACTCCCGATCAAGTTTGTTCGACGGTCAATTACCTATCTCCACTGTCGAAGACGTCACAGGAGTTAAGCCATCAAAGTTTTGGTTGAATGTACAGGTTGTGTATTTCTCCAAAAGCCAAATTGTCCTGGAATACACTATCCCAGTCTGTAATCAGTGAAACTAACTATTATATATACACACATATATATATATATATATATATATATAGCATACTGCACAAACATGAATTGTGACTCATTCTTCTTCTAAATTTTGGTGCTTGGTCATTTCTCTATGGCAGTATGACTCGTTTTACAACCAGCACAAACTCAGTCCAGCAGCATACATAGAAGCAACAACAAAACACATCATTATAAACTACCTTTCTTCTCCTGAGATAGGCTTCTTGAAAACCATAAGTGGTAAAGTAAACAAACTGAAGACAAAGCTTGTCTTTCAATTCCTGAGCCCAGATCAAGTTGAGCCCACAATCAATCAGAAATACAGTTCAATTCTGCAGAATCTCACCACGGTCAAGTCCTTTGCATCTGGGATTCTCGTTCCAAAAGAATACATATGGCCTGTAAACTCAAATGGATATTTGGGGGCCCCAACTAGTCTTGTAGCTGATGCCCACAAACAAGGGCTAGAAGTTTATGCTTCTGGTTTTGCTAATGATATTCCCGCAAGTTATAACTACAGCTACGACCCAACAGCTGAGTACATCCAGTTTGTAGATAATTCTCAGTTCTCTGTTGATGGGGTGCTCACAGACTTCCCTCCTACAGCCTCAGAAGCAATAGGTGAGATTATTTTTCATTTCCCATAAATAACTCAAACCCATTAGCGTAGAAAAAACATACTGTATTGGAGCTGTGAACTAACCCTGCCAATACTTTTCTCCAATGCAGCCTGCTTTGCACAAAACAAGAATGGAAGCAAGCCAAGAAAAGGTATCACTCTAAAACATAATTCTATCCAAGAGAACAGAAAAAACTATCACCACGCCTAATTACAAATAAGTGACAAGAGTCACAACTGACTTTTATTTAGAGAAATTGATTTTTGTCCAATCTTAGTCATAAGTCTCATGTGGAGGCAACACAAATTAACCGAGATTCGACACGTATATTGTCTTGATTGTCAAATCAGAGCTTCCTAATCTGGACTCTCGGTACTCATGGTAGCAGAGTTCTGTAACCCTTGCAGGAAGCGCTTTGATCATAAGCAACAATGGAGCAAGTGGGATTTATCCTGGCTGTACTGACCTTGCTTACCAGCAAGCAGTAGAAGACGGGGCTGACATAATAGATTGCTCAGTCCAATTGTCAAAAGATGGAGTGCCGTTCTGCTTAGCAAGCGCAGACCTTACTGGAGATACTTCTGCCTTAGTGCAGTTCATGGATCGGAAAGCCGTTATCCCTGAAATTCAACAAGAAATTGGAGTCTTTTCCTTTGCCCTCACATGGAGCGAGATTCAAACTGTGAAGCGTAAACTTATTTATTTTATAATTCTCCTGATAAATATTAATCCTGCAATTTGAACTAGTTAGAACCTCACTTCTGAGCTTTCCTTTTTCAGCTCAAATCGTTAGTCCTTTTTGAACTAGTTAGAACCTCACTTCTGAGCTTTCCTTTTTCAGCTCAAATCGTTAGTCCTTTCGGGAACAGTGGCATTCTAAGAAACCCGGCAAACAAGAACCAGGGTAAATTCTTGACCCTCCCTGAGTTTCTGGATTTTGCAAAGGCAAAGGCAGTTTCTGGGGTTCTGATCAACATTGAGGTAGACTCCTATCAGGCGAAACAACATTTTTTTAAACTTCACCACATGACTTTATGCGTCTCTTTACAGCTTTCAAATCAGATGACATAAACTCACACTATATTTGCTCATATCTCCTTTCTCAGAACGCAGCCTACTTAGCATCAAAACAAGGTCTTGACATTATAAGTACAGTAACCAGTGCATTAGCCAATGCCACCTTCGACAAGCAATCAACTCAACAAGTTCTGATCCAATCAGACGACACTTCGGTTCTATCCAAATTCAAAGACATCCCAACTTACAAAAGGCTCCTGCGAATCAAGGAGAAGATAGGTGATGCCCCTAAGCCTTCAGTGGATGAAGTCAAGAAGTATGCAGATGCAGTGACCATACCCAGGAGCTCCATTGTTAGAGTCAGCGATTTCTTCACCGTGGAGTTGACCAATGTCGTCAAGGAATTGCACGCAGCTAACCTCTCCATCTATGTCGATCATCTCAGGAACGAGTACGTCACTCTGGCATTTGATTACTTCAGTGACCCAATTGTGGAGATTGCTACGTATGTTCAAGCAGTTGGAGTTGATGGGTTCCTGACTGATTATCCAGGAACTGCAAGTAAATATATGAGTAAGTTTTCCCAGCCTATGAAAGGTTCATAAAGTCGAAGGACACAATTACGAATCCATAATAAAATAATAATAAAAAAAATCTTAACGAGAAAATAAACAAGAACGAATGAGTCAATGAATCAAATGTCGTGTTTTCTTTACTAAATTTCACTATCACTAAATATGTGTAGCCCACCAGAGGTTATTTCCTAATTGTGCAAGTAGACACAAGAGTCAATAGAACATAAAAAGCATTCCCTACATTTACTATGGTTGATAAGTAAATGTTTTCAGCATAGTAAATGGAGCACCAAAAATCTTGACTCACTCTGCTTTCTTTTGAGATTTTGCAGGGTGCCCATGTACGGATACTGATCCAAAAGCCAATGTTCCATATCCCATATTGCCAGCTGAAGCAGGCTCCCTGCTCAGCTTAATCCCACCTGAGATTCAACCACCGGCTCAAGCTCCAGCGGCACCTCTGGAAGCCAATCACATTGTTGACCCGCCGCTTCCACCAGTGGCCAAAGTCAACGAGTCCGGGGTCGCAGGTGGACCAGCTAAACCAACTGGGTCTAGTGCTTTGGCAAATGCTGCAAATGTTGGTCTTTCTCTGGTGGCAGTAATGGTGCTTAGTTTGCTCTATTTGGGATGTTAAGAACAATCACTTTAACTCACTTTGTCCTCCCTCAACTTCTTTTCCCATTTTTTCTGTTTCTTTTTTTTTTTGTTCACATTAATTACTATATAAGGTCTGTACAACTAGTAAACACCTGATTTAGCTTATACCACAAGAGAGATATATATTCAAGTAGTAGACCTATTATTAAGTTTTTGATTCACAACTTTTTCTTTTGAAGACTTATTTATTCAAGTATTGAGTTTTTCTTGCCTCATCAAGCAAAGTAACAATCTTTTCAACAGTAATGATCAATTTAATCTCCAAGCCATACTGTTTTGCTACTGGGTTTTTTTTTTTTTTTTTTTTCAATACATTGTAACACCCAGAATTATAAAAAAAAAAATAAAAAAAATTCTTAAAAATCACACCAAAAATTTAAAGGGTTAATGGCACATTTGGCCGCTTAAACTAAGTATTTGGAGTTGGAGGCTCAGATTCGCCTTTTCTCAGACAAAGAAAGATTAGAAAACAGCTACCGATGGCTGCGACCGACGACGGACCACCACCGTCTGGAAAAGGACATAAGCGTCATTTTCACTAGCCGGTCAACCGGGTCGACCCGCCAAGCAACCGGATCCTTCTTTCCCACGTCTGATTTGAACAGACTGAAAAAAACATCATCACTGCCTCATATTAGGGTTTAGGATTCAGGGCTTAAAGAATGTATATATATATATATGGTTGCTAATCCAGTAGGTATTTTATATGCAGGGCACCACTCCAGTAGGTATTATATAACCACGGAGAGAGAGAGAGAGAGTTTTCAATAGAATCCAGGTTCCAAACAGAGCCAAAGATAGGTATTTTTTTTTTTTCCCTTTTCCTTTTTTTGAGAGAGAGATGAAATCACTGGTTCTACAGACATTCAGAGAGAGAACCAAGTAAATGGGTAGCCATTTTTAAAAATTAAAATAAAATAAAAGAACCAAAATCACCAAAACTGCTACTCAGCATAATTTCCGCCATTTTTGAATAAAAATGACCAAACCCATCAGCTGGCTCTCTCTGAGAGCAAAACCTCATTCTTTAACTAATAATCCTCTCTCTCTCTCTCTCTCTCTGAATCCATGATCCCTTGAGCTCCATTTATATGGGCCCAAGTATGTTTGCATTTTATTCCTTTTTTGACCTTTTGGATAGCGTCAAGTCCTGGCCCGTTGAGGTCATATCATCAGAGAGCATTATTGTAGTTCTAGGGACATGATTGTAATTGTGCCAATTCGTTGCTTTCTTGGTTTTAACGGAGCTTCCTACTAATTTTGTTTGTTCGAATACTTTCGTTATTTAATTTCTGCGAATATTTTTATGGCTGTATTGAATTTGATAATTTAATACTGTAATTAGCTCATAAAAACCGAAAATTTTTCCTTCACAGTTTTAAAAAAATAATAATAATTTACTTGTTTGATTACAATTTAAACAGCAAAGGAAAAATCTGAAACAGATTTTGTTTTTTGAAACCAAAAAAAAGAAAAAAAAAAAAAGAAAGAAAAGAATTTAGTAGTGGGAGGGTGTTGGAGTGGAGACTCAGATTAGGCTTTTTTTTTTTTTTTTTTCCAGACAGAGAAAGAAGACGCGGCTACCAATGGCTGGGACCAACCGGGTCGACCCGCCAGGCAACCGGATCCTTTCACAGTGCATGAGTTTTCAGGCCTCAAACATCATCACCGTCTCAGATATATATATATATATATATATATATATATATATACACACACACATACACACACAATAGTGTATTTTTACACCCAGTAGGTCCACCATTTGTGGACATAGAAGTGGAGAGAGAGGCGGAGGAAATCATCGGTTCCGCATGCAATCAGAGAGGAACCAAGCAAGCAACAGAGATGGGCATTGGGCGGCCATTTCTTCCTTCCGGGGAAACGACCAGACCCGACCCGATCCGGCTGGTTCCCCCATAAGAGCAAAACCTCATTAATCTGAATCTGAATTTTGGTAAAGAACAAAAAAGTCATTTTGGCCCAAATTACTACCAGTCAGGTCCATTTTCCCTTCCTCTATGTCTCCATGGATCTTATGTATATAGCTCGGAAGTCTTTGATTTCCATTTTTGCCCTCGGAAATTGCTCCAGATTTGGGGGCCGTGTAGGGGAATCTTTTGGGGGTGATACAGGAATCGTGGAAATTGTGGGGATATGATGGTAAATGTGTACGCGACAAGAATGGTTCGGCCTGGAGGGGTTATTCTTCCTGGAAAGAAACCCTATTGTCTTTTATTCTACATTTTCTGGTTTTTATTGTCTTCTTAAAAAAAAAAAAAAAAAAAAAAAAAAGACCTATTTCCAGATGAATATTAACCCAAAAAAAACAAATGTAGTTAACGACTGGCCAAATTATCAGTAGTCTTCTTAATTTATTTAATTCATTTTAAAAGCAAGTTATTAGTGCTCAAAAAAAAAAAAAAAACAAAACAGAAAACAAAGCATCTATACAAATTTATTCGAGAGTAGAATTATTTAACACTTTTGTTATAGCTAAAACAGGTACTACAGAATGGAATTTTACATGATCAAAAGAAATGGAAAAGGAAAATTTTAGGATTTCAAAGCAGCTGAAGAACATCATGGCAATGTCGAGATGGTCCTCTCTTCAAACTCCTAACACTGCCTCTGTTGAAGCACGCTTATGTGAACAACTTCAACAGCTGAGGTGGCAAAATGTGTTCATCTGCCAACAACAAAAAGCACAAGATGGTACTCATAAACGAGTTCAAGGGCATTTATGCGTCTCTTACAGGTTTGAACAAGAATTATTTTGCGGAGTAAAGTAAACAAAACACTCACGGTCGGTGAAGCAGGGACCTATAGGAGAAAATTCACTAACCAAACAACCCCATAAGAGTAGAAAATTTGTAAAGTAATACCAGAGGCACCAAATTGTGCCCCCATTTTTTGAGTGAGGCATGCGTATTATAAGATTTGTGGAATGAAAAGAGAAACTAAATATTTACTTGGGAAATGAGATGAAAGGTCCACAACCAATGGTTCGGAGTTGGTGTTAAATGTTTTCGTGTCATTTTGAACTGATTCAGATCTTAAAATAAAAGAAAGTAGGTTATGTAACAATTTCACCCTTAAATTCTGATGATGAAGAGTCAATTTCTCACAGCTTCAAATTTCATGAGAATCTGCTAAAGAGTTTCATTTCATGAGAATCTGCTAAAGAGTTTCGAAGAACTCAGCTTGTCTCCATGTCTTCGACCCTTTCTTCACCGTTGGCAGACAACAAAAGAGTGAAATCTAGGCAAAAGAAAATATGGACTTTTAACCGTCGGAACAGTATATGAGTAAGAAAAGAGTGGTAACAGAAGTTAGGGAACCTATTATTAAGGTTTTGTTTTGAAATAAAGAGATAACGTGCAACAATAAAGAATGTCTAATCCATATGGTATAAACATTTCATTCTCTTTTTCCAGTTTAAACGACTATAAACTTGAGCTTACTAACTATAAACAGCCAACAGAGATCCAATTTTACCAAAGCAATAGATGTCTTTGACCAGCTGCTTCCTCCAAATTGGCAGTTAGTAAGGGAATGCCGCTGGACCAGCCGAGCCAACTCAGTCAAGTGCTTCAGCAAATGCTGCAAATGTTCGTCTTTTTTCGGTAGCAATAATGGTGCTTTACTTTGCTACTTGAATTTAGCGCAGACCATGAGAGAAATCTAACTAGCAAAACTCATATCAAATTTCTAGAAAAAATAAAGGATGGGAGGTGGAGGCTCAGACTGGCCTTATTCCAAAGAAAAAGCGAGCAGAAACAGCTACGGGCTACCAGTAGCTGCGACTGATGATGGATCACCATGCGGAAAAGGATATATACATAATTTTCCAGCAGAGAAATCCGGATGACCTGCCAAGCAACCAGATCCTTCTTTCAGCCTGATTTTTACATGGGGGAACAAAGAAAATCATCTTACTCATACAAAGTTCAGGATTCAGGACTGGCTAGTTCTGATTACCATATTTTTGGAACTTTTTTACCTTTAAACAATCTCATATAAAACAAATACAGCTGGCAAAAACTAGCAATCTCCAAAAAAAAAAAAAAAAAAAAAAAAAACAAAGGTAAGGTATCGAGTCTCATTTTCACCAAAAAACCAAATGAGAAATAGTTTTCAATTTGACTTTACCGCCACCATTCTCTAAATTTCAGAAAGTTAATTGTCAAAATTAAAATATTAGGGACCAAAACAATTTACATAGTCAATGAACAAATGCGAAATTGCCCAAAATAAAGCATTCTGGAAGGAGGAGAGGCTCGAGGCTCAGATTTGGCCTTTCATTGTGAAAAAAGAGAACAAAGGCCGCCACCAATGGCTCCAACCGACTGTCACTTGAGTGGAAATGGACAGAACCATCATTTTCCCATCGCAGAGACAGGATCAACCT
>JXTB01000004.1:902779-913541 GCA_002914805.1 Parasponia andersonii
GGACGAAATCGATTTGATGTTCAATCCCTCGGATGGGTGGTAAACCATATGGTACCTCCTCAGGAAACACATCCTCAAACTCCTACAAGAGAGAAATAACAACACTAGGCAAAGAACAATCAAGTTGGTTAGTGTTTAAAAGAGCCTCCATGTACATGAGTAAAAACACCGGCCATTTCGAAATCATTACTCACTTAATCTCACTTGTTTCTGCATAGAAATTTCTTTGTTTTCTCTCGACTTTTACCTCATTGACTGAACTCTTCTCTTTCTTTTTTTTCTCAACAAATTCAGCCTGATTCCCTTTCTTTTCACTCTTATTATGCACAACCTCACTTCCCTTCTCACTCTCGTTCTTTTGTTCTCTCAAGTTCTTTTGATCACTCAATTTTTGCATTCTCACTTGATCTTCATAAACCTGTTTTGGTGTCATCGGAACTAGTGTGATTGTTTACTGGTTGAACATGAATAAATATTTGTTGGTGAAACCATCATGTTGTACACGCTGATCATATTGCCACGGTCTTCCTAGGAGAAGGTGCCTAGCTTGCATTGACCAAATCGCACAACACTTCATCTTCATATTTACTGATTTGAAACGGTACAACAACCTGCTTTGTAACCTTCACTTCACCACTATCATTCAACCATTGCAGCTTGTATGGACGAGGATACCTAAGTGTTCTGAGCCCTAGTTTTTCAACTATGGAAGTACTAGCAATATTTATGCAACTACCACCATCAACAATAATACTATATACCTTGTCTTTCACATGGCAACGAGTGTGAAAGATGTTCTCTCGCTGTACTTCTTGTTCCTCTTTAACTTGTAAGCTTAAGGCTCGTCGTGTGACTAACCCAAGCATCTCATCCTGGTCTGCTCCAAACTCCTCATCTCCCAATGAGGCATCCTCCAACGGCAGCATATCATCATAATCAGCCTCATCCTCAGATTCAAACTCACCATTATCTCGGATCACCATAATTCGCTTGTTTGGGCATTGGCTAGCTATGTGCCCTCTTCCCTGACATTTAAAGCATTTAATCTCAATATAACGAGTCAAAGTAGGAGCTGATTTACCTTGAGAAGCCGTGTTAGGGGTGGCCATTTTGGGCTCGGATTTGACCTTGGAAGTGGAAGAGCTTTCTTCTTTCCTTGGGTAACTCGACCTCCAAGGTGCGGTACTAGATGTTTGTGGGGCGGGTCTTGGCTGGGTTCCACCCCTCTTAAACTGCCTCTCTGCCTTGATTGCCATATGAACCAAATCTTCCAACTCCACATAATGGTGTATTTCAATCATGTCAGCAATCTCTCGGTTTAAACCATTCAAAAATCTGGCCATTGTCGCTTCCCGGTCCTCCTCCACATTGGCTCTAATCATAGCCATCTCCATTTCCTTATAATACTCATCAACACTGCTGTTACCTTGACAGAGGCCTTGAAGCTTCAAGTATAGATCCCGATAGTAGTGACTTGGCACAAATCGTCATCGCATCACTCTCTTCATCTTATCCCAAGTTTCTATAGGATGTTCTCCATTCCGCCTCCTATTAATGCAAAACTGATCCCACCACACAATAGCATAGTCAGTGAATTCGATTGCAGCAAGTTTTACCTTCTTTATTTCAGAATAATTGTGACAATCGAAAACCAACTCTATCTTCTTTTTCCACTCGAGATATGCTTCGGGATCGCTTTTTCCTTGAAAGGCGGGGATTCTCATCTTTATATTTCCTACGTTGTTATCTACCAAGTTCCTAGCATCTCTATCCCTGCCATATCTCCTATTGCTGCCCACTGACATCCTATCATATTCTTCTTCTACATCTTCCCTTTCATCTTCATCCACTTCCTCCACTTTTCTTTGACGCACCCTATCCCTCCTCAGGGGCTGTCTCCGTTGTGTTCCTCCCTCTTCTACCCTATCCAACCTTTCATGTATTTGTTCTAATTCTGCCCTCATCATCTGCATTTGTAGGTTCAGAACAGCTTGTTATTAAACTTGTTCGTTTGTGCTTTTCTCTTAATTTTTAGACATGAAAGAAATCTGCAAAACAGAGTTAGATTGATATGGAAAAGGACCTCGCCACACTCCCTCACATGTTTCACTCGATATGATACACTCAATGTCACTCGTGTTTTTGCTCAACAAGTTCTGGCTTTTACCCTCTTATGATCTCACACACACTGCCTTTTTCCACTCGTATTCTTCTTTGAGTTCATTTCAAAACTAATCAAGAACTAATATAAAGGATTCAAGTAGCCAATCAACCCAAGAACAAACCAAATGAATTAGATTTCGTCACGGATTTGATGAATTTTGGCACTCAAGTGTGGGGTTTTGGTAAAAAGGGGTTTTAGGGGATAAGGAACAAGATTGAAACGCAAAAATTTAAGAAGGGTTCTGGTCCTTTTTTTTTTTTTGGACCCTCTTGATTTCTCTCCTTTTTTTCCTTTTCTTTCCTTTGAAGTTGTAGAAACGTGCGAAGTGCACAAGAGAATCGGAACTTAAAAACAACAGGTAACTAGAAACGAATAACAACAGATCTGGAAAACTTAGAAAAAAAAGATCACGATTTTGTATTTTTTTTTTAAACTGTAATGGATGCAAACATATTCAAACCTGATGAACTTAGGCTCTAATACCAACTGATACGATCCCTGCCAATGATGTGATGAAACCCGTTACCAAATCTGAAAACACAACCCCAAGACCTTTCAAGTTTGATGGAAAACCGCGACCCATTGCTTAGCAAAGCAAGAACCTTAGTATGGTGAAGATGCCACAAACGGGATGGAGAATCCGTTTGATAAGTCGGATTGAACGCCACAAGGAAGCCCTTGATAAGTTCAGAAAAGTCCCTTCAAGAACTCAAGAAGAAAACTCTCTATCTTTCATTAATATCCAAAAAAAATCTCCAACATAATGTTGTAGGCGGCACATATATAGCCGGGCTACCCTTCTAGGGTTTTGATTGCAAAATTACTAATCTACCGTTAATGAAGAGAAAGAACAAACAAGTTTAAAATAATCCTAGAAACACTCAAAAATTAAAACATAAAAATTAAAGATAAAATTACAAAGAAAACACATCTACATCAAATTATAATTCCCCCTTGCACGTGTATGATGGATTAGACATGCAATGGCTCAATGGACATGTATGGCTGATTGGTTCTCTCCCGGATCGACTTGGATGAGCAAAACCAACCCTTGTTCACCTTCAGTAGTGAACACACTTTCTTCTTGTTGTAGAACTCTCTGGACTAAGTTATTCAGCTCTTCTTTGAATCTTTTAGCTCAAGCCCTCGTCACTGGACCAACAGGAACTTGTACTGGACCACGAGTCTTGACCGCAATGATGTCCTCATCACAAGCGACTCTTGACCCTAGGTCATGAACCGCTTTAGTTCAAGTGTAGAACAATATTCAACTCAACTTATTTCAACAGTTTTCTTTGTTTCCTACTAGTAATATAATTGTGCTTATTTTGCAGGCGTAGAAGAGATATGTCTTTGAGAACCAGATGACGAATGAGAAAATAAATATGCGCAAAATGGTTCATGAGGTGATGACAGTTATAAATAAAAAGTTAACAGAAAAGCAAAAACAATTATTTACACAGACATGTTTCGGCTAATTTTTAGATGTGTCGTATGTGACACAGTCTGGATAGATATTATGCAACACGATAATGAGGCAATTGTATTATAAGGAGTCTAAGAAATGTAATAACGAAGACATTGAAATTGATGTATGTGGCATCTTGGTGCCCTTCACGAAGGTGCACATGGCGCTTATATCCAGATTAAAAATTCGTGGAGACAACAATATCAATATGATGAAGCTCGAAGATGATATCAATGTCAAATACTTCAACACAGAAAAGAACATCAAGCGAAAGACACTTGATGTTGTTTACCATAGTATCCAAGCTACAACAGATGAAGATGTCGTGAAGCTTGCCCTGTTGTACTTTCTTGCACTAGGGTTGTTGTCGAATGCAAAGAGCCCCTTGGTGCCTGACATGTGTTTTAGAATTGTGAACAGCCTTGATGCTGTCAATGGTTAACCTTAGGGATCCTACGTTTGGTCGGACTTGAAAGACCAAATGAAAAAAAGAGCAATGAATTTTATGGTGACAGGCAAGACGGGTAAGGACTTGATTTGTTATGAGATGAATGGATTTCAGATTGTCATTCAAATCTAGGCATATGAATCCTTTCCTAAATTTTCTAAGAAGCATGCAATTCAAGCTGATGAGGAAAAGTTCCCTAGAATATTGAACTAGAGTACAATGAAGGAGAAGAAGCTGTCACAAGACGAAATTCAAGAAGTATTTTTGAACCCCGATGTAAGAAAATTGCTTTCATTCAATATATGTATTTGTAATGCTTTCTCTTCATTGTTTAGAATAGGCTAAGTATCACTTGACAAGGGTGAATAAGATCTTAACCTTGGTCAAGATGCACTTGGCTCTGGGTCAAGATCTATTTGACTTGGGTCAAAAGCCAGTTAACCATGAGCTTGACCTGAAGGTCAAGAATCAATAAGACCTTCGGCCAAGCTATTCTTGACTCATCACGAGCTCTTTGACCCTGACACATGGTCCTCAGGTGAAGAAGGTTTTGACCTAGGTCATGAACTTCTTAACAACCAAGAGTGCCTTGACCCCAGGACAAGCAAGACTTGACTTATACACAGTTAAGAACTATTTGACTTGATTTATTTACTTAGTATTGATGTCAACATTATGATTTATTTCAGTGTATGATTAATGAAATTGAACCAACTAAGGAGGAGTCTAATGAACTATGTGAAAGAGGCCTCATTGATTTTCAGAAGGCTTTTTTGAAGAGAAAGCTGATTGTTGAAGAGGAAACTGAAGTTCGCCAAAAGAAGGATGATGATGTGATTGAGGTTTAGAACATTCATCCTTCCAAACGTCAGAAAGTAAAGCTTGGTGTTGTTGCAACGGAACGCGGTTTCTATGAAATTGTGTTACAGGAGCTTCAACATATTAAAGAAGAGGTCGTTGGAGTAAACGCACAATAGTATAATTTGACCTAGATGATGTGCTCCTTAATGGACATGATACAGTCTACTGGCACTGGTAGCGGACATGTGGACAATGTTTATGTCTACGAGTTTAGACCTCGACCCGAAACCACCCAACATGCCAAAAACAATGACCAACGCTAGCCTGATTTCTAGCAGACCAAAGATTTGGAAAAACAAGGTGTAGAAAGTGAGAAAGAGGTAACATTTTTTTTTATGTTGAAAAAGATATTTATTACCATTGTTTACGGTCAGCAACTTCTTGACCGAGGGTCAGGAAGTTGTTGACCACAGGTAGAGAAGTACTTGATCGTGGAATAAGAAGTGGTTATCAAGCACTTCTTTACTCAGGGCAAAGTGTTTCCTAACCTATGGGTGAAGCACTTCCTGACTCTAGGTCAAGATATTCTTGATTGGACGTTAACCATTTCCTGATATTGGGTCAAGCTCTTCTTGACCTTAGGTCAAGCACTTCCTAACCTAGGGGTCAAGGTATTCTTGACTGAACGTCAACCACTTCCTGGAATTGGGTCAAGGCCTTTTTGACCCAATGTCAAGCATTTCCTGGCGTGGTAAAGAAGGGTCAAAAACTTCCTAATATGGTCAAGCTCTTTTTAACTAGAGGTCAATCACGTCCTCACCTTGGTCAAGAATTGGTTGACTTGAGTCAACTACTTCTTGACATTTGGTCAACACATCCTTCATTGAGCTAGGGCAAGATATAGTTAAACCACCTTAATATTTGTTTTCCCTAATTATTTATTTAACATAGGGACAAGTACAAGAATTCCAACAAGTAGAGGCCAATGAGAAAGAAGAGAACAAAGATGAAGAGAATGAAGAGGGGAGGAAAAGGGAAGAGAAAGAAGACCAAAACAAAGAGGAAGAGAAAAAAGAAGAGAAGACAGAGGAAGAGCAAGCAGAGAACAATGAGGAAGAGACGGAGGCAGAGAAAGCTGAAGAAAAAGGAGAAAACGAGGGTGATGACGATGACGATGCAATGATGGTGAAGATAGAGGAAGAGCTGAAGCAGAGAAAAAAAATGATGGTGAAGTGGGAGATAAAGCTGAGGCTGAGCAAGAAACTATATTGAAAGATGGCGAAAATAAGGAGAAGAATACAGAAGAAAAAGACAAGGGCACTACTCCAGCTGAGAACATGGATATCGATACCCATTATACAAGCTCCATGTTCCAAGAATATGAGGAACAAAGCATGGATGAAATGAAGGTAGACGATAACCCCATATTTCCTACTCAATTCAGAAAGAAAATGGTATCTAAATCTGAAAAGAACATTATTGAGAAAGGGATCAAAACTGTTGTTAGTCTTAGAATCGATAAAGAGGTATTATACGTATGTCATTCACTACTTCACCCCAAATCTGGTACTGCTTGACCTCAGGTCAAGTAGTGCTTGATGCGAGATCAAGTAACGCTTGACGCGAGGTCAAATCAAGTTAGGTAGTATTTAACCCCAAGTTAGCTAGTACCTGACCTGACTACGCCAAGTAATACTTGACCTAGGTCATGTAGTACTTGACCCATGGTCAAGTTCTACTTGACCCCAAGTCAAGTAGTACTTCACCTCATGCCAAGTAGTAGTTCACACCAGGTCAGGATATACCTGATCCATGCCAAGTACTACTTCACCCCAGGTCAGGTGGTAGTTCACACTAGGTCAGGATATACTTGACTCATAGTCAGGTTGTACTTCACCTCATGCCAAGTAGTACTTCACCCCAGGTCTAGTAATAGTTCACACCAGGTCAGGATATACTTGACCGCCTTGCAAGGAGTACCTTGATGGTACTTGACACGAGATCAAGTAATACTTTCTATATTGGGTTAAGTACTACTTGAAGTAAATAGTTCTGTTTTTTTGTGTCTTACATATCTGGCCGTTAAGCAAGTTGACAAATTCTCCCCTACTAAAAAGAAAAAGATAATTCAAAAGACTGTCCAGAAGACAACGATCAAAAAGCCTAAGGCCCATGAGGATCGAAGAAGCAAAAGACTATGGCAAAACGGTCTGAGAAGAGTGACCCAAATTAGCTTACAAAGACGATGCTTTATTTTGGTTCTAATGTAGACAATTATTATTATTATATTTTTTTGTTGTGGATTCTAAAATTGTTGAACAATTTCTACTTTAATACAACTTGTTTAATGTTTATTACAATATCTAATTGAGTAAATTTTAGCATAATATCAAGTTAAGTAAATTTTGTTTAATTTTTAATACAATATCAAGTTAAGTAAACTTTTCATTAAATTTCATTTTATACATATTTCATTATACTACTCATCAAAAACAACAAGTCTTTAGTGTTTGTACTACTCAGCAAAACTTTAGGTCATAAACATCTTGACAATGTGTTTATACATGGTCAAGGAAAACTTCATTCCATGTCAGAAAGAACTTGACCCCCATACAAAAAGCACATTGACTCCTACTCGTGTCGTCTTCTCGTTGACTGGTCCGCAGATTCAGTAACCGTATTGTGGAGTGAAATCGGATTACGACAGATTTGCCTATTGTGGCCTGATTGGCCACAATGTGAACATTTTTCCCTCTTCAATGAGTCCTCCTCAATTGATTCAATATTTTTTGGCCTACTAAGCATTTTTGTCACGACAGGTGGTTCGTATACCTAGTTTTTCACTTCATCAGGGAATGCAATACTGAATGGGGAACCTACAGGATGCACAATCTCTGTATACGTCGCTTTTAATGCCTCCTTCTTGTAATATGGGGAAATAAAATCGTAGACAAATAGGCCTTCAACACCACATGCAGCTATACCATATACACAAATAAATTGATTGAGTTCGAATTCGCGACATTAATAAGTTTGTTTGACAAAAGCTATGGAACCTATTCTTAAGGTTTTCTTTGAAATAGAGATAACATGCATATAATATAGAATGTCCTGACGGAATCACATTTCATTTCTCTATTTCCAACTTCTGTCACATACTCTTAAGGTTTTAATTGGATGCAAAGATAACACATTTCATTCTCTTTTTCCTGTCTATTAATCTTGACAGTTTATAATACAATAAACTTGAGCTAACTAAATATAAACAGCCAACAGAGATCAAAGTTTACCGAAACAAAAGATTTCGTTGACCTGCAGTTTCCTCCAACAGCCAAAGTTAATGAGTTTGGGGTTAGTGGTGGACCAACTGAGCCAACCAACTCAGTTGAGTGCTCTGGCAAATACTGAATATGTTTGTCTTTCTCTAGTGGCAAATAATGGTGCTTAATTTGCTACTTGATTTAGCTTAAACCATGAAAGATACATTTAAGTAGCAAAACTGATATCAATTTTTTAGAAACAAGGGTTGAGGGGAGGGGGTTGGAAGCTCAAATTTGCCTTTTCTCAGACAAAAAGAGAGCAGAATCAGCTACTAGTGGTTGTGATCGACAACAGATCACCGTGTGGAAAAGGACAAGGCCATTTTAGCCAAATAGCCGAATTTTGGATCGCTGTTTGAAACATGGCCATTTTTCAAACACTGTTAAAAAATAGCCAAATTTTGAAAAGTATTGGAAAAATGGCCATTTTTTATATTTACTAGATCAAAATACATTAATATATTTTGTATGAAATTGATTTATTTTTTAAAAAAATACAACTAAAAGACAGTCCATTTATCAAAATAAAATTATAAAACTACCATTTATTGAATAAGTGTAAAAAAAAAAGGCCTTTTTTTTAATTGAACTACAAAAAAAGGACATTTCTTATAAATACTCAAAGGACAAAGGTGTAATTGTGCTAGGGAGAAGCCGGCACAATCTGCCAAGCAACATGATCCTTCCCTCGGCCTGATATTTACAATGACCAAAAAAATCATCACAGCCTCAAAAGAAAAAAAACAAAGTTGGTGAAAAGTATTTTATACAACCAAAAGATATGCACGTGTACGATACATTTTCCGTGAAGAGCATTCTTAGGTATGTTTGACAAAAATATGTAATTCAACCGCATAATTCAAAAGTTCATATTACTTAACCATAAGAGTGATTTTTTTTCACCTTTTTGAGATGGAGGTAAAGAAAATCATTGATTCCGCATACAATCAAAGAGAAGCAAGCAGCTTCTATGGGTGGCCATTTTTCACAAAACGACCTGACGTGACCCAGCTGGCTCTCCATGAGAGTAAAACCTCATTCTTGAGTTAATGAGAAAAATCGGAACATTACCACTTCTTGGACCCAACTTATTATTGTAGGAGTAAATTGGGCCCAAAAAAACTCCTAGATCCATTCATTTCACTTGCTTGAATTTATACAACCAGATCCTAACAATATAGTGAAATTTAGGCTTAATACCCGCTTCTTTTGCCCTAATATTTCGCCACTACGCACTCTTTCATTTTCATAGTTTCATACGTACTTTTAGGTATCTATGTAAACATACTTAAAAAACAGGTATTCATGTACTTTTCCCAAAACATACTTAAGAAGCCATTACCCAAAAAAGCACAAGAAGCCATTACCCAAAAAAGCACATTGTGAGTAGGGAATAGGCTTAAGGCTCAGATTCGCCTTTTCTCCGACAAAGAGAGAAGAAACGTGGCTACCAGTGGCTGGGACCAAAGGTCACTATCCGAAAATGGACAGAACCTTCATTTCTCATTATAGCAACCAAACTACCTGCCAAGCAACCAGATCCTTTCTTGATCCCTAATTCAAGTTGGAAAAAATCATCACTACCTCAAGGCTGGGGATTAAGGGCTCATGGATTCATAGGGGCTTTTACGAGAATGACTTGGTAAAAAAAAAAAAAAGAACACGCACACACATACAGGCATATATATATATAGGGCACCACCAATCTAGTGGGTATTTTTTAAACCTATCTATAGGTATTATTTTGTCCAATTAAAATGGTCACGCTAGTCTGTTTATGGTAAAAGATGGAGAGAGAAAAATATTAAATAATGTGTATTTATTTTTATTATTTTTTCCCTAACTATTCAAATTATGATAATCATTAGATTATGATCCAAAGACATAAAAAAACACCTATCGATAGGTGAAAAAACAAAATACCTATTGAATTGGGAACCATATATATATATACAAAGATAAAGTGAGAGTGAGAAAGGCAGTGAAAATCATTGATTATGCATACGATCATAGAGAAGCAAGCAATATAGATGGGTGGCTATTCCTCACAAAATGACCCGACCCCAACTTGACAACCTCCCAAGGAGAGCAAAACCTCATTCTCAAAGTATATGATGAGGACATCAGGGCGGTCAAGACTCGTGGACCAGTACAAGTTCCTGTTGGACCAATGAGCAGGGCTAGAGCTAAAAGATTCAAAAAAGAGCTAAATAACTTAGTACGGAGAGTTCTACAGCAAGAAGAAAGTGTGTTCACAACTGAAGGTGAACAAAGGTTGATTTTGCTCATCCAAGCCGATCCGGGTGAGAACCAATTAGCCAAACACGTCCTTTGAGCCATTGCATGTCTAATCCATCATACACGTGCAAGGGGAGAATCATAATTTGATGTAGACACGTTTTCTTTGTATTTTTATCTTTATAGAGTGTTTTAATTTCTGAGTGTTTCTAGGGCTTTTCTTTAGGTTTTTCTTTGGGCTTTTCTTTGGGGTGTTTCTTTGGGCTTTTCTTTTCTGTCTCTTCATTAAGGGTAGCTTAGTAATTTTACACTCAAAACCCTAG
>JXTB01000004.1:923830-962177 GCA_002914805.1 Parasponia andersonii
GGTCTTTTTTAAATTGATTCTCTTATTTTTGAAATAAACTAAAAAAAATTACGACGTGTGTATCTAGGGAATAGCCACCTTAAAGTGAATTTTTCCTATATATGGTATTATAGTTTTTCTCTAATTTTAGTTTTATCTTTTGGTATGTGCAAAATTAAACTTTTATATTTAAAATATTCATAAACATCTTCCATTCATGTCCAAATTGATTACAAAATTCTACATTAAATATAGAATTCGAATAAAGATTATCTTATTTGTGTTGACAAATAGTTAAAATCTATTTTAGTTAAATTTATTTTATACAGGATGAAGCAATAAATTTTTTCTAGTTGTTACTTTAACTCTAACCATATAAATATATATATATATATATATATATATATATATATATATATATATATATATTAAATACTCCGTTTATCCTCAAGGAATTTTCGTGCTGTTGTATGAAAACTTCATTATCAAGACTATTGAAGAACTCTTTATCGATATATAGAACTAAGTTTTCTTTAAAAAAAAAAAAGAGTATGAATTCTCCTTTTTTTTAAAAGTGATGATATTATGTTTAATCATTGTTAACTTTTAATTAAAGTAAGCTAAATTTGAACTTTAAGATGCTTGTGGCCCATTAAAATTTGAGTTATTAAGTTTTTATGACTTTTTTTTAAATTTAACTTAATCAACAACTTTATCAAAAAAAAAATTAATAGAAAACTATGCTTCTTTTTTTTTTTTCAAAAAGATAAAAATCTAAACTAATGTGTGCTAGTTAGTTATATTTGTAGGAGCAATAATATTTTGAGTGGGGACTTAATTACAAGTTCTTTCGAAAGATTTTAAAAAAATATATATATAAAAAAGAATACGTATATAATTTTATCAAGGATCATGATCCAACGTCTACTATGATTTGAATAGTTAGGAAAAAAAATAATAACAATAAATACACATTATTTAACATTTTTCTCTCTCTATCTTTTACTATAAAAAGATATGTGCGATGAGTTATAATACCTATAGATAGGTTTAATATATATATATATATATATATAAATATTATATATATATAAATATATGTATATATATATACTGGATTGATTACAATAATATTTACCTATGGATGGTTATAATAATTTTAACTATTCGATCTATATCCAATGGTTATGGTTAGTTTGTTGGTTGGTAAAAAAAATTAATGCTATTTATTAGCATCAAAATTAGTAAATTAATTAAATACTATAATTGATAGGTAATCTAATATTTACCTATTGATGTGGTATTTATATAAAAAAATTTTGTGGCATTTATTTAAATATTTTTTATTTAAAAAAATCTTAATTCAGATTTTACCGATTTTTTTTAAATACATTTTTTATTTTAAAATTTAATTTTAATGCTACTTATTAATTACTTTCTAAAAACGTTTGAATTTCCTAAAAATCTAAATGTATTAAATGTAATTATTTTTCTAAAAGCATTTGAACTACCCAATATTTGTTTTATCATTAATCTAATCAAAAAAATTAATAATTAATTAGTAATATATCAGAATTATGAGGTTTGAGAGAGTCACGAATAAATAGAAGAAACCAACATGGAAAAAAAAAAAACGTTAACTCCATTGAAGAACACTATTTAGGCACAACAAACAAGCTTTCATAAAGTAATCGGAGTCTCATTTTGAAAGGTTAGTAAATTCTGATTAGTTTACAACTCAAAATGTATTTTTGAAAACTTGATTAGTTTCCTTGTCTATTTTATTGTTTCTAATTTAAAGAAAAATTAAAATGTATTTGGCTGTATATTTTGAAAGCCTATATGTTGGTTTTTTAAGTACTATTGTTATTGTTATTATTCTATTACTATATTATTATATATTTTTTTGAGTAAATACATTATCTTATGTTATACTATTATAGAATTTTCAATCAAATACTTTTGCTTTTTTTTTTTGAAGTAGTACTACATTATTATACTACTATAATAACATAATATGTTCTTAGTGTTAAATAAATTATCATGTGTTGTATTTAGTATTCATCCCATTGTCCGCTTTATTAATGGTCTAAAAACCAATAAAAAATCATTTAATGCCGACGACAAGTACCCCTTCACCTACATCCTTACCTCTCCCTTTAACAATATTTTAAATAAGTATCCAAATAGAAAGACCCAAATATCTACGGTCTTAAATTTTTTCAAATAATAAAATCAGATCCAAATACGGAACCAACATGCCCTTAGTTTTTTTTAAAATTCTTGCTTAAAGATTCCATTGAATTTATTGTGAATGATATATTCTCATATACTTTTGATAGAAACTAAATGGAGGAATATCTAATGGAGTAGATGAATCGTATTGAGTGTGAGCTTGACCATGTAAAAAGGGAAAAGATCAAAATTAGAAGGTTAATAACATCAAATTTGAATGGACAACATTTTGAGAGAATCTTAGAGCAACCTCTTAAAGATAAAAAGTTTAAACGTAAAATTGGTTTGGGATACGAGGAACATTTATGTGTAAAAGAGGAGAATAATTCATCAAAAAGTCATGGTTTGATTTGTACAAGTTATTCAAGAGGAAATCAAGTTTTGTTCAAGTAATTCAACTAAAAAACACATTAAGGCCAAAGGATAGAGAGGTGTTAGAGTATATATATTCTCAAAGTCCGTTAGTCAACAATAAGTGTTGTAAACTTTAATATTTTTATTGTCATGAAAATTTCTTTCTTTGTATATATATTATTTTACACTTCTGATATATAGGAAACTAATAGTAGATAGTGATACTATTCATCTTCTGTGGTCTGATTTTCGCTACCTCTGCCCTAGGAAGGAAGTAGAAATTACGGTATAGCTCATACTTATGTTTTGCACAATATGTTAGTTGATTGTATTGTTTGTTTATTTATAATTTTTTTTGTCAATATATAATTTGTTACTATAGTCTATATTCTTAACCAATGATGAGAGGACTAAGGCTTGTGGAAAAGCTAGAAGATGGTATCTTCTAGCAAGGATATCTATGAGTGCTATATTTTATCAACAATGAGATTTAATGAAAGTAATCTAAAAGTATAAATATTGGGTTGTGCAGGATGATACATTACCCTTTTGCCCTTTACCCTTTACCAATGTTGGAAGAATATGCATTACTATAAAATGTTTATGGGTTCTCTTGACTCATGCGATGAGGTATAAAATTATTCTTGTTTATTTTACTTATTATAATTTTTTTTGAAATCTAACAAATAAGATCGATTTTTTAGATTTTTATTCCGATAATGATATTGAGACACTATTTTTTTTGTACAAGTGTTGGTGCATAAGAAAATAGTTGAAGTTTGGGATTCAATTGCTAGTGTAGATAATTTGATATTTTACTCATCAAGGATTAAGCAAATCTTAAGTATTTTAGAGTATTTTTTTAAAAAAATTCTATGATCTCTTTTCTCTATTATTTTTAGTAATGCCAATTTTTCGTATGATGCATGGAATTATAGCTTCGTAATCTTGATTTGAGCTTGGAGAATCAGACTAAAAAGAAGCTGGGTAATTTCAACTTTGCTAATTTTTGCATTATTTATGCTACTCATGTCTCGAAGCAATCTAACATATTTGATTGTAGAGTATTTGTTATATTGTTTATGCTTAGTGGCTGTAATATTGAGTCACAATATTTTGTGGTTAGTCTTATTAAAACTTTTCTATTGTTATTAATTTCTTTTAACATTATGTTAATTTTTTATTCATTATTTTGTATTTTTTCTTGTACACAATTTAATTCAAATAAAGAAAGGCGTGCCATAGCTTGTTAGTTGGCATGTTCTAACTACAATAAGTATAGAGAGAAACTATTGAAGGATGTCCAAAACTTCCATTTAAGCTAACAATCATAGTGTTATGGCATACTGTCTTATGATTCATTAGACAAACTTATTGAAGTTAATTGTTAAAGTTGTTTGTGCGGTTAAATATTATAATTATTTTTCATTAATGTTTGTGTTTGGCTACTCTTAGAAATGTTGAACTTTTAATATATTTTTGGAATTACCATTAAATTTTAGTAATTTTCTATTTTTTGTCTTATATTACAAAATGATTATCTTCTAGAATTGAGCTTATTGGTGCATATTTATCCACTGGACCATCACCAAAAATCTACAAATCAAAGAAATCAATTTACAAACTTAGATTAAAGCTAAAGAACCATCTCCTTGTATATATTCTCTTATGTATTAATGCTTAAGAATAGAAATAAACTTGCTCCCTGACTCGATCTATTCAATTTTTCTCTTAATCTTAGTCATGAGTTATCACTCTTATCTATATACATAGAATAACTCTAGATGGACCACGAGTTAAAGATGATTACTTAAGTAGATTAGGCATATCATGCTAACTTGAAACTATTTCATGCTTCAGTTAATTATCCCATAACTAACTTCCTAATATGGATAATCTTATTTAACCACTTAACGGACTTAAGAACTATATTCTAACAAGGCATGAGAGGAAAACAACGAATTTAATTCTATAAAATTATTGAATGTAATATAATTAATAGAATCTTTATATAATGAAATGGTAATAAACTAGGTAGGACTTACTTGAAATTAGTCTATATTCCTAAAATGATTTTTTAATTTCGTAATTGATGAATTATGCTAACCTTGGAACATTCTGTATTGTGTAAAAAATAAAATTAAGAGCAAAAACAGTAGTAATTATGATATATACCTTCATAAAATGTACTTTTCTCGAGCAAATCCTTATAATTTTAATCCATATAGTCTGAAATATAAATCATTTTAAATTTACTATCAAATCTACTTTTCTTGATATGTATCATGGAAAAAGTGTAAACCCCTAGGAATCTCTAGACATGCAATGTTAGTAGAATTATTATTAATAAATTTAGTGTCGAATTTTAATTAGTTTACATTTGCAAATACTTGAAATTATGTGTGTAGTATTATTTTACTATTAAATTTTATTACGTGAGAAGACCATAGTTATTCCTTATTTTAACTTAGTAATTCTAAATTAGTTTTCCTTAATAATAAATTGATTCTACAATAATTATATTATGTACATCAATATAACCTAATTAAGAATGTGACATAAACATGTCACATTAAAAATTGTTACATTTTATAACCTAAGGTTAATGGTTGCACCAAAATAGTACTATGCCATAATTTGAATGGCTAGGATTTAAGTATACAAAGAATTAAGTAGACAAATCAATATAAGAGTGGAAAATTAAGTTGTAGAAAAATATGAAGAGTAGTAAAGTTTTACCTTAGGAGGGTAATAACAATAAATTAGTAGAATAGAAAAGGAAATGGATAAAGTTAGTGGGTAATTCTAAAAAAAGAAAATATAGACAAAACTAATTAATAGCTTTTGTCTCTAAAATAATTCAAGATGTAGAAAAAAGGAAAATAATAATAGAAATATTCTTTAGAAATTAGTGGCTGTAATTCAAAGTAGAAGACATAGACAAAACTAATTAGTAACTTTTGTCTCCAAAATAATTCAAAAGGTATGAAAAAATTAATATAGTGGAGACTTTCTTTGGGAGCTAGTGGTATTGGATTCCAAATAATTGGAAAAGAAAGAAGATTAGAGACAAAAGTAGTGGATGAGTAAAAAATAAAGTAAAAGATAAAGTAATGGAGTAAGAAAAGAAGATATATTGACAAATTGATAATAATGGTGCTTGGATTATTTGATGGAATGTGAAAGTGTGTATTATTGGATATCTCCCATGGATGACCTATAAATAGATTTTTCATTTAGCAATTACAAATCCATATTGGCAATTACAAATCCATACTTAACTTTCCAATTACTTAGCTAAAACTATCTTCATTTTTCTAATTATCCTTTCTAAAAAAAAAAAAAATCTTTCTACCTCACTTTCTTCCAAATCCACAAGAGTTATAATATTTTACCCATCGACTCTAGAAATTAAGAATTATAATTAAGAAAAGAGAGTACCTAGTTTTGTAGTGGAGATGTAAGAAAGAAGATTCAAGCTTGGAAGGTAAATATTCCCTACCTTGCTTGTTATGTGTTTAAATAGATTCTATAAAAGAATAAATGGGTAATAAAATATTTAATCTACTTGAGATATTATATAATTTTTATTATATTTAGACTTATTTTGTTGATTTCTTAAGCCTCTATATATGAATACTTCATAATAATAAAGGTTAAATAATAATAATAGTAATAAAAAAAATCAAAATGACTAAACACAAAAATGGAAGATTTTTAAGTGTAAGACCCTAAAATAAAATATGCATAAAAATAAACCAAGCATAATGATTTAGACCTAGATCCTTGAGAACAGATTTTTATCTGTTAAAAATTCTTTCCAAAAATTAAAGATGTTTGCTCAAAAGTTGAAAGGACTAAAATGCCAAAACTTTGAGTATTTGGGTCGAAAGTGTAATTTTGATAAAATATGGGTCAAATATGTGAGAAAGATATTTTAGACAGTTTTAAGACCATATTAAAGTGTAAAAGTAAATAAAGGAAGAATCTTTAATAAAAAGATAAGCTATAACTCAATATTTACCATTGGAGGGTATAAATGTTAGAAATCTTAAGATTATGGATAAAAATATAAATTATAAAACTTGAAATTTTGGGTTGAAAATTTGGTATAAGAATAAAACTTTATTTTAAATCTCTAATTAGGATAAGAAAAGATTTACTTAAATTTAAGATATGCAATCAATTATAGGAAATAAATAATGCATGTCTCTAATTGTATTTAGCCTAAGTTTAGTTATAGGCCTAAAAAGTACGATCAATACCTAATAATATTTAGTCCACGTATGATTTTAGATTTTAAATCAGTGTAACCATTAGTGTGTTTGACTCACTTATGATATTATGACCCTTAATTACGAATAAAGAAATTAATCAAAAATAATTTAAAGTATTTGATGAAAAGAAATATAATTAAAGAAACTTAACTAATTTAAGATGGTATTAATCAAATCAACAACCAGATTATTGATATATTAAAAAAATTACTATGATAAAGATTAAGGAGAATTAAATCTTATCTATCTAAGTTAAAAGTATAAATTAGTCAATGATTATAATATGACATTGTTTTTCAAATATGAAGTTATATATTTAATCAAGACAGAGTCTTAAATATTTTAAGCCCACTAAGTAATGAGAAGTTTCAAAAAAAAAGTATAAAACCACTTTAAATTACTCTAACAAATAGAGTATATATACGTCAGGACAAAATTTCAACCTAGACATACGTAATTAATGAAGGGAACTAGGACAATCATATTACAAGGTAAATACATTTTTACCTATGGCATGGATATTTTGGAAATATTTCATGTTTGCAGTATGATATGTTTGAAATTATTTCATGTGTTAAATTGCCTTTATATTATTATTGTATGGTCTATGTATAATGTATGCTTATAAAGATATATTTCCTATGCTATAAAAATGATATATGCTTACTTTACAATGTTATCATGTAAAAATACTTCAGCATACTTTAATAAAGGAAATGCTATAATAGTGGAATATAAGTTCGGGTTCATTGAAGTGTACCCACTCATATTAAGAAAAGGCTAAATAAGATAAAAAATTTAAAGGTATTGTACCAACCTTCACTAGGTGAAGATATTCGAGAGAAAATAAGACCGACCTCTCATAAGCGAGGATTCTTGAAAAAAAGTATGTTAAGATTATGACCGTGGGTGTTTTTAGTTGTGTCGCTCCCCTGGTTCCCCATTCAGTAATGCACACTTGGTACGTACACTAGGGCCTATAAGAAAGATAAAAGACTTTGTGATCAAGAATGAGATAAAATCATGATACAATATCTTATAATAAAGTATAAAGTAATAATTTCATAAAACAACATAAACAGACTTTCATAAAAGATTGTTTGTTTATAAGTAAAATATTTTGTGAGAATTACATTGTACTTGCTGAGCGAAAGCTCACATTTTATGAGTATTTATGCTATAGGTACCAAAGGAAAGAAACCTCTGATTTGATTGATAGGTTAGATGGAATCGAGGCGGAGATGAATGCGAGGCACGTGCAACGGAATACCGCTATTAAACATATGTTCTTATTATGAGGCAAATAATTTTAATTATGTAAGCTTGATGTTGTTTGAGAACGTATTTATAACTTGGCGTTTTATTTCATAATGCATGGTTTTATTAAATTGAATTTGAAAATGTAATTCGATTGAATATAATTTAAACAAATATTTTTCAAAAGATCTAAAAGAGAAAATGTTTTGATTTAAATAAATGCAAAACAGGGGTTCTGTCAAAAAGACCTAAATTATTTAAGGAGAACTTCGGACTTAAGTGGTCCGTATGTGATCCCTGTCCTCACCTAGGAGCCCTTTATGGTTGCATATTATTTAAATAATCTTAATAAAAAGATTATAATCAAATTTAAATAAAAGATACTTAACCATTAAGAAGTATTTTACTTGTTTTCAAAATTTAAGTAAATAGTTAGTTATGAATATAAATCTCTTAAAAAGAAATAAAGCATAAAAACAATT
The DNA here is from genome assembly GCA_002914805.1 of Parasponia andersonii. Classification (NCBI taxonomy): domain Eukaryota; kingdom Viridiplantae; phylum Streptophyta; class Magnoliopsida; order Rosales; family Cannabaceae; genus Trema; species Trema andersonii. The sequence goes on from JXTB01000004.1 coordinate 932,415, forward strand.
TGTCATGAATTTTTAGCTTCTAAATTTCTCCTTTTAAATAAGTAAGCTAAGAAGGTAAGTAATTAACGGTCCGAAAAGTCGGGTCGTTACAAAAAGTTCTTCATGATAAGTGATAATTCGCATAATATCTAACTAAATTATGCTAGGAATGTAAATGATTTTTTTTCCTATTAGAAAACGAGTAGAAAAATAAGATTCTCTAGTGGAAAGAGAAAGCATTGAAAAGAAAAATGAATAAAATAAAATAAAATTTATTTGGATTATTTATAACACGCTTTGTCATTTGCTTGTTGTTAATATGTATTTTTCTTATAGTAAACGATTTCAAATTATACTATTAACGTACTAAAAAATATAAAACTAATATCAAAATTAAAAATAGTATACTAGATCAAATCCAAAGAACCAACAAAACAGAATTTATAAAACATAAGTCGTTAATTCTTTTGACGTTTTGACCCTTTTCCTTCGATGTCATCCTGCATATTTGGGTAGTTTCTTGAATCGTGTCTAGCTCCTTTGTATGTCTTGTAAATCCTAGGTTTATCCTTTGCCTTTCTTTTACTATTGCCTTGAGGGAATACAGGTTGAGAATCCTTCGACTAAGTGGGTCTACCCTTTGTCACTTCAGGCATTGGATCATTAATATCATATAGAAGTTGAATGTCTTTGTTCTAAGGAACATCTCTTTTATCCTTGGTCATTTTTTGAAGGCCTACTACCAACATTGACATCACATTCATAGCCTTATTGAATACTACTTGAGATTTGTTATCATAGTATACAATCAAATTGGTTTGAGTATTTATTCCATTATACCTTGTATTTTTAATGACATCTGGATGTAGGCAACTCCTCTCTTACCAAGTGATGTGGGATCAATATCCTTTGCATCCGTCTACCAATGAGATTTGACAAGATAAGGTGGGAAGTTAGCTTTGTATGAATGCTTCGTGGTTGCAAAAATATATCTGCATGGTATTCTTTTAGTCTTGAACCAATAGCAATCATATCTGATGTCTTCCTCATTATAGGAATAAAACACCTTATATTTTGGATTCTTACTCATGTACTTTGATACTAAGTAAACATCCTAATCTTGTATACTCTCAGATTTCAAAAGAACATACCTATCAGTATGTATTATCTCAACCTTCACTAGGTTGAAGATTTCTCTCGTAAAGATTGAAGCAGCTTATTCCTCTACAATTGGTATGTTGTTCTAGTTTAGCAAGAGTTTTGTCATTGTCGTCTTGTAGTTTTCCAAAATATCATTATAACATAAAGCAGCTAGCCCATTATCACAATGTCTCAATTACATCCACAATGGTAAATTTTTTCCTAAATCATTCTTAATGAATGTATTCATAGACTTACATTTTCCTGTTGCTCTAACCCCATTAAAATAATGATCATGTAAATATGCATCCCCCCACATGTGTCTTGTCAAATATTATGCTTCTAACCAAATATTGTTCGATAAATCATAAGTCTCTTTCAGTTTGATCCAATTATCCTCCCATTCCATGTTAGAGTACTACCTAAATTAAGATAGAATCAGATTAATTCTTCATTGAAAGTTAAATTAGTAAAACTATAAAATTATTCAAGAGAATATAACCTAAATATTAGTATCCTAGAATCTCTAGTGAATCCAAGTTTATATATATGATGAATGGAATTTTTTAAGATATGTCATGAGCATATTTGATAAACCACTTTAGGATTATATCTTTAAGTGCTTTGTTCATTGACTGACAACCATCAGTCAATATTGCATTCATCTTCTTGCAATAAATAGATTCCAAAAATATTTCAAGAATCCAAGTATAATTTTCTAATGGCTCATTTTGAAGTAGAACAAAGCCAAATATATAAGTACTGTTATAATTATTGGTAGCTATCATAATTACCAAAGGTTTCCCATACCTATTACCACATGAAAACAACAACTTTGTTACTTTAAAAATAAGTGATTAAAATTAGTAAAATACATAAAATCTCATATTGACACATGTTTGTTTTGTAGGTAAAATCAAAAGCTAAATAATCACCAAATAACTGATATTCTACTTCAATTGTTTCATCAACCCAAAACAAATTTGTTAACTTGTTCTCCTCATTAACTCATACTTATAGAAGAATTTGGGGTTTACACCTCTCTTTAATTCAAAATAACCTATGGTAGTAGATGTATCATAGTCAGCCAAGTTTCATATTTCCTTATCATCCCTTTATACAAGTAGGGTTTTAGACATTCTATATGCTCCCAATATCCATGTATTTGTACTAGATACTACCAAATATGATAAGTTTTTATCACAGACTCTCTTCATCAACATTGTTACCTCTCTACTAGATTCAATTAACTTTCTACTAGGTCTAAGGAATGGCTTTTGGTGGGATAAAACTAGGACATGGTTATGATGAGTCTTAAAACATTTGACAAACTAAGTACTAGTTTTCTTGTTCGTGATTACTCTAAAGAGAATCCTACAACTTACTCTTGTCATATACCATAGCCCTCTTTGACAGTTTTCAATATTCAAATACTTTTCCTCTCTAAAACCTTCATTTGAACAGACCCAGTTTCTAGTTGTTATATCACATTTCTTAATTTTTTTTAAAGCTAAAATCAAGTAACTTAACAAACAATTCATAAAATCTTCAGCCTGTTCCATCAAAATAAACTCCTTATCAATCATATCAGACTTATCTATCTTCTCTACCTCTTTATCAATGCCCAAGCAGATCAACAAATTATTCCAAATAGAAACTTCAGGAGCAGTCCATTCTTTGTTGGCATCTTTAGCATCGTGCTCCTCTCTATAATTAGTCTCCATGTCAGCCAAATCTTCATGAAATTGCTGAGGATTTGAGCTCATGACCTTAAGAAAATTTTCACTATCTTTATACAAATTTATTGTGTCTTCATTTTTCTTTGACCCTTATGATGTGGAAGAATTAGCCATAATGAATGAATGTGAACGTTAAACAATCAGTGAAAATAGTTTTGTATATATATGGTTGTGTCCTATTTTTTCATGCACTATTATTATTACTTGTATATCTCACTGGTTATTCAAATGAACAAGATAACAACAAATGAACCTTAGAAATCAAGAAAAATTACGTAATTTAGACCATTCCTATTCTCGAGGTTCTTTTGTCTCTATTAATGAAGGGTCTTGTTATTATCATATTAAATAACCAAAAAATTTTGGACTATTCCTATTTTCAAGCTACTCCAATTCTCTTAAAACATCATTATTAATATTTTATACTATTAGTTAAATCATTACTAAAATTCTATACTCATTATTGATCACCTAGGAAATCTAATAACTACTTTCTTGGTGGAAATTTATCTTGATACATGTGTACTCATTATTGATATTCTATACTTATTATTGATTATTATGCAAGACATAGAGTTACTAGGTCTCATTAGTTTCTATGTCTTGAAGAAAAAAAAGTCTACAAACTAGCATGACCTAATATTTATAAAAAGAAAAAAGAAAAACAAAAAAAGAAAAAAACTTTGTATACAAATAGAAAGTTTGTGCATAACTGACAGCAAGAGAAAAAATAGTTAATACAAATTTATATATCCCACGTATAGCCATTATTGCTACCACTATTGAAAATATCAAATATCTGAACAATATATTTAATTAGAAATATGGCAATACTTTTCAAAATACATGTTCATAATTCATACTTATTATGAAAATCCTTAAAAAGTCATCAATATATCAAAGGTTGTGAAAATAAGTCTCTGACTCGAAGATTTAAAAATTAAAAAAGTCCCTCCTAAAAAAAACCAAAACAAATAGAAATAAGTCAAGATGGTCAAAAAGAAGGAATATCTTTCTTCTAAAAACAAATAATAGACTATATATCCCTTTTAGGAGACATATTAAATTTAAGACTCTTACTATTCCAAAAGAAATTAATATAACTTGTAAATTTTCAATAATCCTTAGAGTTTAAAAAAGTGTATTTATGTTAATTTCCAAAAAAGAAATTTTTAAAAAAAACTAAACGATGATCATACCATACGATCTTTCTCTTTTCCAAGGAAAAAATATTAAATGAAAATAAACTAAAAACATTATACTCACGCAGTTCCTAGTCCATGTTCAAATACGCAATATAAAATCAAAATTTTATTGAGCTGTAAAATAATACATATAGTGTCTTTGGTGCCTTTTTTTGGAAATATAATTTTTGGCGATTTTAAATGTTATTTTAGTTTACTCCCCCATTCCTTCCCGCTGTTGGAATAATGTCCTATAAAACAGTTTATTATTTAGACATTATAAACAATATTTATTGGATTATTTAGTATCTATTTGTTATTAATAAATTCCATGTTATGAATTTTTATTTCATTTATGTCGCATTGATATACATGTGATGTGTATGTTTATCTTATGTAAACATCTTAAAGATTCCAAGACATGAAATGAGTAATAAAGAATTATTCCTATGATGAGTTCATATGTGGGAGACATTATATTCATTATTTCATTATGTCTAAATTAAATTGTTCGCATTCTGCATATTGAAGATGGAATATTTAACTATGCCATAGAATGTAGTGTTTTCTATTTAATTAATGAAGTCTCTAATTATCGAAATGAGTCTTCGGATAGAANCCATAGTCAACTATTATCCATTAGATGAAAAATGGCAACTCAAAGGTAAATATGTACTAGAGGGGTAATACGATAATTTCACCCTACTAGTACGGCATTGCATTGGGGGTATGTCTATAGGTATACTATATACTAAATGGATCAAGCTAATTAATTATTAATAAGCTTCACAGAAAAATAAATGACATTTAGTCCAAGAGTATAATATTGGGCCTATAGTGGTGTGCCCAAATATTAATGGACAAGGCTCAATCATAATTAAGAGTTAATTATGATAGTGATATATGGTTCATTAGAGCTTGGGCTTTATGAATCCATCTAGTCTCTTGTCTAGCTTAAATTAAAGCCCATAGTCATTTAATGATCATTTAAGCCCAACAAGCCCAATAAGCCTATTAGGATTTACTAATCTCTCTATAGTTAAGAGAAAAGTTCTCTAGCAACCAGACACAAGTGTTATACTTGAAATACCCCATTGAAAAGAGAGTGTCACACGCATAACAGAGAGAGAGGGAGAGCAGAAAATCGGCCAACTCTAGGGATTCCATCCTTGGTGTTTTTGGTCAACCCGGAGAAATCATTTTGAGAAGATTATCTTCTTGTTTGTCTGCGGATCTCTTTGTTGGGAATCAAGAAGGTGACCACTCACTGGATCAATCAAATGGCTTTGAGAATAGACGGAAAGACAAGAAGGTTGTAGAGTGAATTTGGGTATTATTCTTGTTTAGATCAAGAGTTAATTTATGTTAGATTATAATCCGAAATATTTTGTAAAAAGAAAAATTTTAAACGATCAATTCCGTTGCGTTTCTTGATTTTACAAAACTATGGTGTTCTTCAAAATGATTTTATGAAAATATTTTCTAGAAATTTATTCCAATAAACACCAGCACCCGCCCTCCCCCTCCCCCAAAAAAACTTAACATGTTAGTCAAGATTAAAATAAGATATGGAATTGCTAATAGAGGTTCCATATTTAAACATGACTACACATTTATAAAAGCAACCATTAAATAACTAACCAGAGACTCAAGTTAATCTCAAACTTTAAGGAGCTATAATAAATAAGTTAATCATGTAAGAAATATAGCAATATATACATGAGTTGATAAAATAAGTTGAAAGGTTTTAAACCATATACATAGGTTGATATTTACACTTGTGATCACAAGGAAAGAAAAAGTAAATCCTATTATTGAGAACAACACAATACATAAGTTAATATATAAGAAACACCATCCTAGAGAAAAGAAGTATATATGAGAGTTACATTAGACTAGCATCGAATTAGATCGATCATTGTTCATTAATAAATCCTTTTAGTATGACATTTTGAACGAGATCGGTTGTTGTTCATTAAGAAATCTTATTAGAATGATACTTGAAATTGGATTGATCATTCTTTATTAAGAAACCTTTTTAGTGTAACACATCAAATCATATCGATTGTTGTTCATTAAGAAACTATGTAAGTGCGATACTTCAAATTGGATCGACCAATGTTCATCAAGAAACCCTACTATCATAAGTGTCCAACTAGATTGAATGTTCTTTATTAAGAAACTCTTTTGGCATGACACATCGAATCGGATCGGTCATTTGTTCATTAAGAAACCCTATTAGCATGATACTTCAAATCAAATTGGTCATTCTTTATTAAGAAAACTTTTTACTGTGACAGAACGAATCAAATCGATCATTGTTCATTAAAAAACCCTATTGGTGTGATACTTCAAATTAGATCAGTCATTTTCTATTAAGAAAACCTTTTAGTGTGACATATCGAATGAGATTGATCATTGTTTATTAAGAAACCCTATTTGTATGATACTTCAAATGGGATCAATTGTTGTTCATCAAGAAACCCTACTATCATAAGTGTCCAATTAGATTGATCGTTCTTTATGAATTAAGAAACTCTACTAGTATGACACTTTGAGTCGAACCGATCATTCTTTACCAAGAGATTAGATTATTTGTCATTGATATAGAATAAGAAAGTTGGGAAATGAAGTTATTGTCTGAGCATGGCACGACACATTTGACAACTCAGTACGTGATATTCAAATATTTTTACCTTGAAATCTTATAAATTATGAATTTAATATTTATTTATTATAATTTTTCTAAAATTAAAAATATGACATAATGAAACTTTTGCTTAAGCGAGCCGACGAAACTAACGAAGTTCAAACAGAAGACCTTACAACAGCAATACAGACATTTCTAAAATCTATCAACGAATTGTGTGAGGTGGAGGTAAAGAAGATTAAAGAAGCTGTGAGCAAAAATCTGAATGTTATGAGGAGCTTTATTGAGGAAAACTTATTAGATATTATCATGATAGGTATTTTGCTATAAGGTATCACTTAACTAGTGTTTATGTTGTCCTTTTTTTTGGCATTATCTTATATTATGCTGTTAAAGTGATATTGTTTTATATATTAAAAAAATGATGTTATTTTAAGTATTTTAATGAAAAATATTTCTCTTTAATCTATAATATTATTTTAAATACTAAATCTCAATTTTTTGCACAATTTTTGCAATTTGACATTAGTCTATATCTTTTGAAATTTCAAAAAAGGAATGATTATCACTAAAAAAAATTATTGGAAAATCTTACTACTCAAATGACTATATTAATAAAAACATGGAGAATATCAAGCAATTTATTAGTTTTCTTTCTTTTAATTGATTTTGGGAATGTCAATATTCCTATGCTTAAAAGTCTACATAATAAATTAAAAATAAAGACTACATTCTAAACTCTAAATCATGATTGTTAAAAAAAGGAGGAAAAGACTACATTTTAAGCCTTCAACTCTAACATATAAAAATGACATTTATATATAGAGAATATGAATAGTCCCTTAATTTATTATCATCCCAAAAAAATGACATTGGAATTATGAAGATTTAAGAGAAAAATATTATAAAAGTAAGAACCCCTTTATTTTTTATAAAGATTTATATGGATCATTCAAAAAAAAAAGATTTCAATAGAAAAAAGGGGAACAACCCTTTCATTTTAATCCAATAGTCCCTCTAATAGTTTCATTCTCGAAGTGCGAACAAAAAAAAAAGGAACCAAAAAAAGAAAAGGACTTTAACTAGAGCTGTCTCAATATAATTAAAAATCTTATGCAAAATTTAATAAGGAGCCTTTAGTTACTTAATCTTAATTTTTCTATTTAAATTTTATTTTCCTAGATTTTTTATACAAGAAATATTAATTGATAACTATTCTCATTGACAAGCTATTATACTCAAAGAGAAGCAATGATCTCGATTTTGATTTGAAGCATTATGATTGGAAGATGATGATAGTCATAAAATTATTTGTGACTCTAAGAGAAATTCTACTTCTACCAATTCTTTATATGCTATTTTGGATAAGATTTTGACATGCTCTAATTCACTTACTGCTTAGAACAAAACAAGATATGGTGGGTAGCACTCAAAGATTTTGGCTACAAAAAGGAAAATACAACGGCTAAATGATATGACTAATATTAGTACAGATCATTATGATTATATAATTTTAAAAGAGAAGATTTTGGATGATCTCCTTCATCAAGAGGAGATATATTAGAAACAACGATCGAGGGAGTCATGGCTTCAGTTCGGTGATGCGAATACAAAATATTTTCATAACAAAGCCTCTGTGCGAAAGAAAACTAACAAAATTAAAAATCTTTAAGATTTTAATGGAGTGGTTGTCACGAAGGAAGAAAAAATTGAATAAATTATTATTGATTATTTTCAGAATATGTTTCATCTCTATTTGAGAGGATTTGAGTGCACAGGGACTAGTATTAAAGTCTATTCAACCGACTATTACTGATGGAATAAATTCTTAATTAACTAGACTTTTCATGCTAAAAGATGTTTGGACAATAGTTAGAGTAATGGGACAAGATAAGAGTCTTGGGCCTGATGGCATATCAACAATGTTTTACCAATAAAACTAGCCTACTATCAGACCGATGGTTTCACAGTTTGTTTTGTGTATCTTAAATGATAATGATGATCTATCTCCCATTAATTCCATACTGGTGACTTTGATACTAAAAATCAAATTCCCTTTTTCCATTAGAGATTATCGACCAATAAGCTTATTTAATGTCCTGAATAAAATTGTTACCAAGGTTATAGTTCAACAATTCAAGATCTTTCTACCTAATATAGTTTCAGAAAGTCAAAATACCTTCCTGCCTAATAGATTAATCACCGACAATGTCTTAGTAGCTTTAAAATTATTCAATACATAAAACTCCAGAAATCTGGAAAGGTGGGATATGTGGCAATGAAGCTAGATATGTCAAAAGCCTATGATAGAGTTGGATAGAAATTCATGGAAAAAATTATATTACGAATGAGATTTGCTAATTCTTGGGTCCAACTTATTATGCGATGTCTTCAGTTAGTCCCTTTTTCTTTCATGATTAATGGTAAACCTCGTGATTATGTTATTTCTTATCGTAGTTTTTGACAAGAAGGACTTTTGTCCCCATATCTCTTCCTTAAATGTGTTAAAAGATTCCCAAGTTTAATGCAGTTGGAAGCCAGAAGATTTTATTAGCTACATATAATTTCCATCTCTAAATTTCATCATATATATCTCAACCATCAAGGTGTTATAAGACAACGATTCAAAAAAAAAAAAACTTCAACATACCTATAGGAATCAAAGAGCAAATATACTTCTACACCTTCTTCAAACTAATATATGTATATATTTGAATCTAAATACAAAACTTAGTGTACATAATAATGCTTTTAATTCTACTAAGGAACAAATAAATATATTTCTCTGTTTGCATATATAATAAGATGTGACAATATCATGTAACAAATGATGAGTAAGTTACATATACACCACTATGCCTAGGCATAAACAAAGTGCTAATTTAACTAAAAAAGTCTTAGTCAAACATGTTTTCTCAGGATATTACTAGGATTTTCAAAAAGTGTTATCCAATAGTTATATATTTATATATTTGCAAACTATTTTTGTGTTGCACGATCAAACTTCCTATCCTACTATTTAGATGTAGATTAATGTGTAGATCATCATTTTGTATTTATTGTCTTGACATGAACCATTTCTTTTGAATCAAGTTATCCTTTATTTCTCTTTCAGCACATGTTATTTTTTATATTTTCTAGAAGGGCACAAGTATTTGAGTACCATAAAGTTCGGACCCCATAAAAATCCCTATCTTCTTTACAGTACAATTTTCATTAATTGATTCAATAGCTATGAATTTAATATTTAGAGTGTAGATGAATTTGGCATATGTCCTTTGTTGCTATAATTACACAAATCATAATATTTGGAGAACCACGTTAAAACCATAACTTGCTTTTTAATTATTAATGATTATTTAGCATCTCAAGTTACTCGATATACCCTAACAGTTTCACATCTACTCTTTATGGATGATTGTTTATTGTTTTGTAAAGTAACAAAGAAACATGTCTAGCACTAAAAATTCAATTCACTATTTATAGGAAAGCATCTGGACAAGCAATAAATTTTGGGAAGTCGGTACTTTCTTTCTCTCAAAATATACATCCAAATGTCAAATACTTTTATCAACAAATTCTTCAAATAACAATACATGATTATTATGAGTGGTATACTAGACTTCTGTCTTTTTCAGAGCACGACAAGAAAGCCCTATTTTGGAATATTAAATATAAGCTACAGTGGTTAATGTCTTTATGGCAAGAGTCTTTGTTCTCAATGGCTTATAAAGAAGTTCTTTTTCTAACTTATGCGATGAGTTACTTTCGTTTGCTGATACCACTTTGTAAGGAAATTGAATCTTTGATGGCTATTTTTGATGAGGCTTTTCGGAGAAAGGATACAAAATTCATTGGAAAAATTAGAACTTATTATGCCATTCTAAACTTGATGAAGGGATAGGTTTTAGATCATTCATTGGTTTTAATCAAGCCCTTTCGACAAAACAAGCATGGTGCCTACTACATCAACCTGAAACTCTTTTATAGAAGATGTATAAAACTCGTTATTTTGCTTCCAATGATTTTCTAGATGCACAGTTAGGTCACTCACCTGATCTCTCACTTAGAGAAGCATTTTATGGGGAAAAGAACTTCCTATGGAGGACCTACGATGGAAGGTAGGTGATGAGAATTCTATTTGTTGCATTATAGACCCATAGATTCTAAGTGATATACCTTTTAAACAGGTAGCACCACTTTCCCATGATGAAAATACTTGTGCTTCTCTCTTTAATACCTCAGAACAAAAATGAGACATTAGTTTACTAAACCCTTATGTTACTCCCTCAAATGTAAACAAGGTTTGTCAACTATGATTACTTTATCGTATTGTATCAATTATATACCTTCTAAGAAGAAAGAGATCCTTACAAACATGCCTAAATCAAAATTGGTTTGAAATCATATTTGTAATGACAATGACTTTCAGAATTGAGATAATTTTGATGCCCAACTTCTTGTAAAATAAATTCTAATAGTGGCCCTTTTGATAATTATTTTCCTTTTTGAGTAATATTTCCACTCAAACTAACAAGAGTCCAATAGTTTATTAAATTTTCTTATGATGTGTTAAAAGCCTTAATGAAAAAGAAAATAAAGGGAAACAAAACATCTCAATATGATAAATGTAGCATAATAACGTGGTCAAAATAAAAGGGTATGAGGATTATAAGTCTAATCAAAAAGGAAAATAGATTATTGTGTCTTATTTATGTTCTACATTTTACTCACAGTAGTATATAGTGCTTACTTAATTAGTCAAGTATGATATAATTGTACATATAAGATCATAAATTCATCTACAAGTTGTATTGCAGGTCTAAGTTTATATTTGTTTGCTTAAATTTTTTTAGTTTTCTCGGAATAATTTTAACATATTGTACAAATAAAGGTATTTTAAAGAATAAGAAAAATCTATTTGTACATAAAATTATACTATCCAGTTGTATCAATTATATAACTTATATATAGTTTATGTGGGGCATATACTTTTGATTTTATCTTATATAATTATATTTCCTTAGAATTTAGTGTTTTAATTTGCTATATCATAGTTATAATTTATTTGGATATAATCTTATATATATTATGAAATTTTTTTATCTAATAATTTATTTATGACTAAAAATTGAAATTAGAAATTTATAATTACAATAAAGAGAGAAAGAAAGAGAATTATTTAGATTTATGCTACACATATATACATATATATATATGTGTATTTTTCAAGTTCCTAATTTCCTTGTCCAAATATGTTTTGTGATTCTTAGTCTTTTAGTACAGTCTTAAATTTTGGTCGCTTATCTTAGTAACTAAAATTTTCTTACTTTTAGGGTACTGACAATTCCCTTGAGTTTTATGGCACAAAGAGATAGTTTAGTTTGACATTTTACTGCTTCTATAGCGTATTCTATTAAATTGGGTTATTAGCTAACTGAAGCTAGATTGGAAAGAAGCTCATACTGAAAGTTAGTAGGCATACATAGTTGGTAGAGAAAATATTGGGGCTTAACTCTTCCTAGTAAAATTAAAATAAGTACTTGGTGAGCTTACCATGACACCTTACCAACAACAGTGAATTTATTTCATAGGAAGACATCAAAATTTTACCTGTATTTATGCATGGGACCCTCTTACTCCTGCCTTGATTTATTGTAGCTTTTCTAAGGCAATTTAGATGGCATTGAAATTTCAGCTGCCTTTTAGTGAGTTCTTTGCTATGACAATGGCTGAAATAATCTTCTATTTATTATGGTGCATCTAGAATGAAAATTTCAAGAGGTTACATGGGTCAAAAACGAAAATATCAAGTATGGTTATGGAATTGTCTATTCAGTACTTAGAGGAATATCAAAATATAATAGGAAGAATGAAAAGTGTACCTTGTTCGCTAGTTTTACAAAGGAGGGAAACATGATAGATAACTCCTTCCAATGGCTATTTCAAAATATATATTGATGCCACCCATAATGAACAAACATGTGCTGTTAGAATTAGTGCCATAATTCGGAATGATAAAAGGGAAGTAATAGTCGCATTGGCAAAAAAGCTTGATGGCATTCTTTTACCAAAATATGATGAGGCTAAAGTAATTGGGATATCACTCTTGTGAGCAAAAGATATTAGTTTCAATCTACAGATATTGGAATCAGATGCACTGGTTATGGTTCAAGCTCTCAATAATAGAATTGGTTGCCAATCTGAATTGAGGAATCTATTTCTAATAAGTTTATTCTCTCATTTTTCTGGTATCAAAGCAAATGATGCCTTTCATGAAGCTAATAAAGTTGCGGATGGATTAGCTAAATTAGCTCTTCAAGTGATTGATGAACTTATTTAGTTAGAAAAATCCCCTATTCTAATTCAATCTATTATTACAAGAGATATCTTTACTCTATACTAAACCTTCTATCAGATTCCTAATATTTCGAAATTACTGAGATAACATAATTACTTTTCGTCACTTGTTTGTCTTTGTAAATATTGAATAATAATTTATGCAAAGGATGTTTGTAAACTACTTATTTATTTTATTTATATGTCTTTATATTCATACTATTACATTACTAAAAAATAATTTGCTATATTTATGTACATTGTTGAAATCTATTTAGTTCACTAGTATTTTATATAGCATTACATATACTTCTTCTATTAATAAAATTAGGAGGGAAAATTTATATTACTTATTTTGAAGCAGGATATTCACCCATAGAATACTTCACATTCAATTAAAAATGTTCAATATGACAAGAAAATTTTAACACATATATTTTTTTTGTTTTGGATTTAGTGTCAACTCCTTAGTATTATGCTCATTTATTTCCTAAAGAGATTATCCAATTTCTTCGTTTTATTTAATTTTTTTTGGTTGACATTAATAATTTAAGTTTGAGTTCATTTTCTTTATTTGGGAGTCTGCTATTTTATTTTGGCCAAATCTTCTTTGTACACTAACTAGCTTTTTTACTATCTTATTTTTCCAATTGTTAACTGTGGACTTTCTATTTATGACTTTTATCGAATCATAAAGCTAAAGGTATATCGTTTATTTTGTCTGATTTTCTACATCTATAGTATTATAAATTTAGATCATTGTTCATTTATCACGAGATCATGATATAAGAAGAATAAATTAAGTGTACAAAACAACTAATTTTAAAGACCAAATGAGGGAGACTAGTAGATCTCATCTTTTGGTAAGATACTATAGCTTATATACACATGGAAAGCAAACAACACATGTGGCAACTATAAGTATTTCAAGAATGATAGTCATAGTGAGTTCATAAGCATGCTAGTTACATGATGGTTGGTAATCCTATCTGTCAGGGATATTGATCGAAAATCTCCAATTATTGGAGTCAAATACATTGATAGTTTGTTTACTGTTGAATGCATTTAGGCTTTTTTTTCCCCCTTTCATCATAGTCAATTTGTTTACTTGTGGATTGACTAGTTAGGAGTAGAGAATTAGCTTATTTACTGGAAGACTTTTTTCGCCGCAGTGCCAAAAATAGCATCGCGGCACTACCATCTACATCTTAGGTCAATAATTGATAGCCGAGATCAACTTTTTGACGATCCAAGGGTCTAAATTCAACCTGCTTTAAGTTTGTAAGAACTACCTTTTTAAAACCCTATCTTTGGGATTGAATGACGTATGTTGTGATAGAGAGAAAGAGAAGGTGATAGCCATGGAAAGGGATAAAGAAGAGGAAGAAGAAGATAATTACAAGCTCTAAGCCTCTATTTCTTGATTTCCTTCGCAATATCAACCCCACTCTTTATTCATACCATCTTTTCTTCATTTTTTGTGAGTTTTTCTTTGTATTTTCTGTATTTAGAGAGTAGTATAGTTGAAAACAAATCCTAAGGAGAGGATTTAAGAGAGCAAAAATCAAGCTTGGAGGAGGAACTTGACAACTTCCATGAATACTTTCAAGCTTATCTAAGGGGGAATTCTTTAACTTTTCTCTCTATAATTTTGTATTTCTTGAATTCATTAGATTATAATATTATTGTTCTCAATTTATATTATGAACTACATATTTTTTGTCTAGTTTTACTTTATAAAGTAACCTAGTAACTTGTATTTGCTTATTTCTCTCATCTTTTATTTTATACTCATTGCTTTTATTTAATTGATCACTAAATAGATTGTTGAGTAAAATTTCTATGAGCTTGGAAAGTGGATTAGAAATTTAGACTTAAGTAAAACAATATAAGATAGCCTAGTTTGGGTAAGTTTACATAAGATAGGAATATACCTATATGACTTGTGCAACCTCTTTGAGAATTATTAAACTTAATAAATCTAATCAATTTTTGTTAAGAGTAACATATTAGCTTTTTTAAGTAATTTTACTTATGTCCTGGAAAGGAGTTTGTGAATACATTCAAATTCTCGGATGACAACTCTAGTAGATTAATTAATTTAAGAAATTGTGAAATAGTATGACAAGAGAATGGTTGGAGAATTAGTAAACCTATACTTTTTTTTTATTGTTTTATCTTTTATTCATTTGCATGATAGTTTAGTTTCTTTTATTTTATTTCTCTAAACTCTATATTTTTGTTATTTGGATAAAGTTATGATTGACCAATTTTAATACTTAACTTAGACTTAGTAATCAATGACTAATGTACTGACTGTAGATCAATCAGTCAGGTACTCATACTCCTTTCGAGAACTTAACAAACACTTAAGGAAACTATTGTTGACAAATACAATTTTGAATACATAATACTTTACAAATTAATTTTATTGAAATCATAATTTTCATGCAATTATGTATATACATACTCATGACATACTTACATAATTAATGAAACAAATATTGCAGAGTATAAAATAACATATTATGATAATTATAATCACATAATAGTACAGAACATTTCACATAAACACATAAGGTGAAATTTACTTACATTGGGTTAAACAATAGTAAACTATAATTTTAAGTGAAAATAAAGTTCTAAGAATGACCTCCAATATTTATCCAACGTAAGATAGATGCTTAAAATTTTGTGTTATTACTTTATGAATTCATTACTCACAAAGTTATATGTGCAGATTATAGGTAATATACTTAGTTTTTGAAAAAGATGACAATAAATGATGAAAAAAAAAAGAAAAGTAAATAAACTTCTCGTATAGGTGAGCTACACATATAAATATATAATACAACTAAATTAATTGATGGTGGGATTATGGTTTAACTGATAGTGGAGGTAACGATTTCATACTTCACATGTTAGTCATTAACAAAGTAGCGGATGATGGAGACTGTGGTTCCCATTTCACATGATGCTAGGTAAAGTATGATCACATGCATGCATTTTTCGAAGTGGCTATTAATCTATAATATAAATCAACTCTTAATAATATCTGATGTGGCTTTTGGGCAGACAATGTTACTTACTATATAGGTTGGTCATTAACTACTAATGGCTTATAGTGAGACATATTTGTTCTCTTCTCATGGTAGCCACAGACAAAAGAAGTAACAACAATAATACTAATAGTAATAATAATGACTATATAATTCATTGCCAACTTAACAAAGTTGGCTATCACTTTTTTTTATTATTATCCTCACTTATTTAATATGTAAATATATACTATACATATATTTATATATGTATATAGAGGGTACCAATGTAAATATATGTATATAGAGGGTACCAATCCAGCATGTATTTTTTTTTATCTATATACAGGTATCATTTTAGTAAATGAAAATTTATCATACATATTTTTTAATAGTAAAAAGTAAGAGAGATAAATAAAATTAATGATGCATGTCTTTTTATGTACCTCATTATAGTCGTTAGATCACCGTTAGATGATGATCCAATGGTTAAAAAAAACCTACACATTGGTTAAAAAAAAATACCTATAAGATTGATAACTATATATATATATATCATATATATAAGCTAGCATGTTATGAACATTTCTTTTTATGTTACTATATCAAATCATATATATATATATAGATTTCTTTTTTACATTACTTTATCTTAATATATAAATATATAAATATATATATCAACTTAGTAATTTGTATAATTTATATAATTATTATAATAATAATTCATAACATTTGTTTATATAGTCAAATTTAAACAAATATATATATATAGGTAAGGTTTCAGTGATTACTGCAACATTTACCCATTGGTGGTTACTGTTGTTTTGACTATTAGATGAAGATCGAATGGTTCTAATTAATTAAGTAGTTGGTTAACAAAATTTATGGTAATAATTAGCATTGAAAATATAATTCTCATTAAATACGTTTTTTGATGGATAACTTGTTGGTAACCTATTGACATGGCCTTTTAAATATATTTTTATTTATTTATATTAAATCTTAATTTAAGATTCATTCTCTGATTCTTATTTAGAATTAAAAAAAAAAACATGTTATGACCCCTAAGTGCATTAAATACATTAATTATTGATAAAATAATAATATTCTAGTAATCAGAAATAAAAGAAAAAAATTCAAAATTTTGCCCTTCTTATATTACAGATTAATAGGCACAAAATAAAAACACCTTATTATCTAAAAAAAAGACTAAAAACATAATATCTAATAAAACCTCTAACGTAAATTAACAACACATTGTTTTTTCATTACATATATTTTCCTCTTCTAGTTTATGCAATACTAATCTCTATCGTTCATTTATCCCATTATTTATTTTTTTCCAATTTTTATATATTTATAAATATAAAGGACCTTGTTTTTAGTTATAATGGTTTATTAAATAGCCTTTTCAGTATTACTTGATCATTCTTCTCTCTTTCTCTCTCTCAAATACAATAGGTAGTGGAAGAAGCTAAAAGAAAGACAAAAAATAAAAAAATTAATTTGAAGATGAAAATAAATTTTTTAAAAAATTATATTTAGGAAAACCCAAATTAGAAATTATAAAATATTCAAGAATACCTTAAACACAAATAAAAGATGAATTTTCCATAAAAAAATATAAAAGACGAATTTCTAAACTAATAATGAAAAAAATAATTAGTTAAAGAAAATTTACTTTTTTTTACTAGCAGTATCTCAATATATAAAAAGAATTAAGATCTTCAGTTTAAAAAAAAAAAGGTCAAATGTTAGAATACTTATGTTTCACGTTATGAAATAAAGTATGGGGAATTTACTATACTGGATTGTTAACTATTTATGCCAAAAGACTCAAAGTTCGGGGACAAATGACACAAATAAGCCTAAAAAACTTTTGATTTATACTTCTATTTGGAAAGCAATAAATTTAAATAATTGAAAGCCCAAAAGTGACATATAGAACCACAAATACTGGGTTTCATAAATTGACATAAATAATGAGTATTGAAAAAAAATAATTAATTGATGCCCCAAAAAACTTAATTGAAAACGACAATTTATAAAGGAAATTGAGGGAAAAAAAACAGAAAACTAATGGTTAGGGAAAAAAAATAGATGAGAAAATTCTTAATGCACATTTATTAGGAGAAACGATGTAAATTGACATATTCTAATAATGATATTTTTGAAAAGGAGCGTAAATTAAAATTTTATTACTGAGATATTTTTGGAAAACTCTAAAATTTTAATTTGAGAAAAAGTTAAAAATAATACTAATTTTTAAAAAAAAGATTGAATTGAGATTCTTTACATTATTTTGCAAGTTCATTAGCTTAGAGTACATATTGCACGTGATAATTGAATAATGAATTTCTGTAACGACTCGACTTTTCAGACCGTTAACTACTTACATTCTTAGCTTACTTATTTAAAAAAAATAGAAATTTAGATGCTGAAAATTCATGATAATTTTTTTAAATACTTTTATTTCTTTTTAAGAGATTTATATTCATAACTAACCATTTACTTAAATTTTGAAAATAAGTAAAATATTTTTCGATGGTTAAGTAATATTTATTTAAATTTGCTTATAAACTTTTTATTAGGGTGATTTAAACAATGCGCAACTATAAAGAGCTCCCAGGTGAAGAGGGGGGTACATACGGACTACTTAAGTCACAAGCTCTCTTTAGAAAGTTTAGGTCTTTTTGATAAAACCCATTGTATTTTGCATTTATTTAAATCAAAACATTTTCTCTTTTAGATCTTCTGAAAGACATTCATTTAAACTGTATTCAATCAAAATACATTTTTAAATTCAATTTAATAAAGAAAACATGCATTGTAAAATAAAATTCCAAGTTATAAGTATGTTTTCAACAACATCAAGTTTACATAATTGAAATCTTTTGTCTCATAATAAGAACATATGCGGAAGTAATTTTTATAGTAGTATTCTATTGCCTATACCTCGCATTCATCCCTGCTTTGATTATAGCTAACCCATCAATCAAATGAGAGATTTCTTCCCTTTGGTATCTATAGTATGGATACTCATAAAACGTGAGCTTTCGCTCAGCAAGTACAATATAATTCTCACAAAACACCTTATTTATAAACAAACAATCTTTTATGAAAGCCCAGTTATATTGTTTTACGAAATCATTACTTTATGTTTTATTATAAGATATTGTATCATGATTTTATCTCATTCTTTATCACAAAGTCTTTTATCTTTCTTATGGGCCCTAGTATATATACCGAGTATGTACTACCGAATGGGGAACCAGGGGAGCGTCCCAACTGAAAATACCAACGGTCATAATCTTAATATACTTTTCCTCGAGAATCCTCGTTTATGGGAAGTCGATCTTATTTTCCCTCGGATATCCTCACCTAGTAGAGGTTGGTACGACATCTTTAAATTCTTTATCTTATTTAGTCTTTTCTTAACATGAGTGGGTACGCTTCAACAATAAACCCAAATTTATATTCCACTATTATAACATTTCCTTGATTAAAGTATGCTAAAATATTTTTACATGATAACATTTTAAAGTAAGCATACATCATTTTTATAGCATAAGAAATGTATCTTTATAAGCATACATTATATATAGGCCACACAAAAATAATATAAAAGTAATTTAACACATGAAATAATTTTAAACATATCATACTGCAAACATGAAATGTTTCTAGAATATCCATGCCATAGGTGAAATTGTACTTACCTTGTAATATGATTGTCCTAGTTCCATTCGTTAATTACGTACATCTAGGTCGAAATTTTTCCCTGACGTATATGTACTCTATTTGTTAGAGTAATTTAAAGTGGTCTTATATATTTTTTTAATCTTCTAATTACTTAGTGGGCTTACAACTAAAACTCAATCTTGATCAAACATAAAACTTCACATTACAATGTTATGTTATATTCATTGACTAATTTATACTTTCAACTAAAATGGATGAGATTTGATTATCCTTAACTTTTATCATGGTGATCTTTTTAATCTATGAATAATTTGGTTGTTGATTTGATTAATATTATCCTAAATTAGTTAAGTTTCTTTAGTTATATTTCCTTTCATCAAATACTTTGAATTATTTTTGATTAATTTCTTTATTCGTAATTAAGGGTAATAATATGATATGTGAGTCAAACACACTAATAGCTATACAGATTTAAAATCGAAAATCATATTTGGGCTAAATATTATTAGACATAGATCACGCTTTTTAAGTGCATAACTAAACTTAGGTTAAATACAATTAGAGGCATACATTATTTATTTCCTATAACTGATTTCATGTCTTAAATTTAAGTAAATCTTTTTTTTTATCCTAATTATAGATTTAAAATAAAGTTTTCTATTTATTCTTATACCAAATTTCTAACCCAAAATTTCAAATTTTATAATTTATATTTTTGCCCATAATATTAAGATTTCTAACATTTATGCCCTCTAGTGATAAGTATTGAGTTATAGCTTATCTTTTTATTAAAAATCCTTCCTTTATTTACTTTCACACTTAAATATAGTTTTACAACTGCTTAAAATAATTTTCTCACATATTCGATCTATATTTTGTCAAAATTACACTTTTGAGCCAAATACTCAAAGTTTTGGCATTTTAGTCATTTCAACTTTTGAGCAACATCTCTAATTTTTGGAAAGTATTTTTAATGGGTAAAAATCTGTTCTTAAGGATCTAAGTCAAAATCATTAAGCTTGGTTCAGTTTCATGCATATTTTATTTTAAGTCCTTACACCTAAAATCTTCTACGTTTGTATTTAGTCATTTTGATTTTACTATTATTATTATTATTTAGCCTTTATTATTATGAAGTATTCATATTTAAAGGCTTAAGAAATCAACAAAATAAGTCTAAACATAATATAAATTATATAATATCTCAAGTAGATTAAATATATTATTATTCATTTATTCTTTTGTAAAATCTATTTAAACACATAACAAGCAAAGTGGAGGAATATTTACCTTCTAAGTTTGAATCTTCTTTCTTACGTCTCCATCACAAAATTAGGTACTCTTTTCTCTTAATTATAATTCTTAATTTCTAGAGTCGATGGGTAAAATATTATACCTCTTGTAGATTTGGAAGAAAGTAAGGTAGAAAGAGTTTTTTTTTTTTTTTGGGAAGGATAATTAGAAAAATGAAGATAGTTTTGGTTAAGTAATTGGAAGGTTAAGTATAGATTTGTAATTACCAAATGATGAATCTATTTATAGGCCATCCATAGGAGGTATCCAATGATACATACTTTCACATTCTATCTAATAATCCAAGCACCATTATTACAAATTTTATCAATATATCTTCTTTTACTACTCCATTACTTTATCTTTTACTTTATTTTTCATTCATCTACTACTTTTGTCTCTAATCTTTCTTCTTTTTCAATTATTTGGACTCCAATACCACTAGCTCCCAAAGAAAGTCTCCATTATATTAATCTTTTTCATACTTTTTGAATTATTTTGGAGACAAGAGCTATTAATTAGTTTTGTTTATGTATTCGATTTTGAATTATGGCCACTAATTTCCAAAGAATATTTCTATTATCATTTTTCTTTTCTACCTTTTGAATTATTTTAGATACAAAAACTATCAATTAGTTTTGCCTATTTTTTCTTTTTTTAGAATTACCTACTAACTTTATCATTTTCCTTTTCTATTCTACTAATTTAAAGTTATTATCTCCCTATGATAAAAGTTCACTACTCTTTATCTTTTTCTACAACTTACTTTCCACCTTTAGACTGATTTGTTTACTTAATTCTTTTTATACTTAAATCCTAGCCATTCAAATTATGGCATGGTACTATTTTGGTGTAACCATTAATTTTAGTTTATAAAATGTAACAATTTTTAATGTGACATAAATTTGTCACATTCTTAATTAGGTTATATTGATATGCATAATGTAATCTTTGTAGAATTAATTTATTATTAAGGAAAACAAACTTAGAATTTCTAAGTTAAAACAAGAAATAACTATAATTTTTTCACGTGATAAAATTTAACATTAAAATAATATTATACATATAATTTTAAGGATTTGCGAACATAAACTTATTAAAATTCGACCCTAGTCTATTAATAATAATTCTACTAAGATTGCAAATCTAGGGATTCCTAGGGGTTACAACTATATTGATTGAAAAGAGAGAGGAAGTCATTGAACTTAGTGTGCACATTATACGTGATACTTAAATGAATAACATTCCTAATTTATGTACATCTATATGCACGTTTTTCAAATTTGTTTATTCTTAAAATTTGCTATATTTTTTAGGAATTATTTTTAAGCTCTTTGTTTTAAGCACTCCATAATATTTTTGAGGGATTTTTTTTTTAAAAAATTGCTTTAAATCTTTTGGATGGGTTCAAAATAAAAGGCACGCATGTTTATTATGTGATTTGCAAGCAAAAATTTTGGGTTATAGAATCTTATTTAAAAATAAATATTATATCCAAAATTTATTAGTTTGGAAATTTGTTTTGTATCATTGGTTTTTTTAATAATTTTTCAAATTTAAACATTAAGTGTGATATAAATATCGAATGGATGATTTTCTATTTTGATCAACCTCGATAAGTGCAAGACCATATTTGATCACATAATTGAACGAATAATTATAAAACTTAGACAAATAAATATTGACTAAATAATCATGAAAAAAAGAACACACTGAGAATTTGGAGATGATATTGACCTTATTGGATGGGTTTTCATGATTGTAGATTTTTTTGTTAGGCTTATTTGTTTTTTGAAGATTTTGTTAATGAAAATAACTAAGACCAATCGCTGAACATATATTTAGAGTTAAAAAAGTTCTATTTTTTTTTTAATTCAATTCTCAATAAACGTAAATAGAGGATAAATGTTTAAAAGGATAATTATTATATAAGGATAACAGCGAATCACTATTAATGGCAAATAAAAAGAAATAGTGAGTGCCGACTCTATGCATTCCTTTTAGATTTTAATTTTCTAAATTGTATATGAAAAAAGGTATTCTTTAGATTGGAACTAAATATTTTCTTCGAGTACATTATCTCATTTTCTTTTTATAAACAATGACATTAAATAAAAAAATGGTTAAGTCAAATAGAACATAATTTCTAAAATTTACCTGATTTTCAAAAACTAACTAATTAATGCAACACTGGGAATTAAAATAAAATAAAAACAAAATAAAATTCATATAATTAATGTATCTTGAATTTCTTTCTAAATATTTATTGCAATTTTTTTAAGAAAAAAGAAAGAATCCTTACTATTAATGATAAATGGTAATTTGTTAAACTTAGTATAGCAGGTTATTTTTAAATCCATGTCATTTTTTGTATTTAATATTTATAATTATTTAATATTAACACTATTTTTTATGATGATTACTCATGGAACCATAACCCTTGAAACCTCGTCTATGTATATATATTTACATCTATACATTATACATATAAATACTCACTCTAATTCTAATTTTCATTTTACTATCGTAACTTATGTATACTATATACTAAATGTTCTCCTGAAAACATTTGAAAAATTAAAATAATTAGAGTTAGTTCTTTACTTAGCTTATACCCAATTATTCAAACACATAAGGATTAGGGCACACTTAATCTTCCTAATAAAGAATGTGACTAGTATAATATATGTACTATGATAGTAGGCATGTTTCACATTCTCTAATATATCTCACATTACTATTAAAGCATGATGCATTAAAATTGCACGGTCACAAATATCTCACTTTAACGATGCTTAGCACGGTAAATTTAATTATGACCAATTATATTATAACTATTAACTTAATACACTTAACTTATAAATCATATATTTATACATATAAAATGCATGATAATTTTATGTTTCATTAAGTACGTAATCCAGCCTAACTTTATGTATATATTCTACCCTAACCATATTCAAAAAATTCATTAGTACATAATTGTTCAATTTATGTAATTAAATAAATTAAATACACATAGCATATTCTTAGACTAGGAATAAATTTGAAATTACATATTCACTATACCATAGTCATAAATATTAAATAAATATAGAATAATCTTAACTAGTAAATAGGCTTGGTATTACAATTTGTTTTTTAAATTCTTTTTTGTCAAGAAAATACTTAGAATAAGTTGCTATTTTTATGGATTTTTTATTTTAGTTTTGATGTTTTATCCATAGATGAAATAGATAAATATGGTATTAAATTTATATTTTTAAGAGAATATCATATTTAATAAAACATTAACTTAGGGGATATTATTCCTAAAAAAATAAATTTGAATATAAAGCCTAAAAATGGAAATTATCATCCTTAATTGGGGCCTTTATTGTTGAAGGGGCCTAAGGCGAGTGCCTCAGTCGCCTAACCCTTCAGTCGACTCTGACTTTAAAAGCAAATGGTTAGGTTTATTCTCACACTTTATGGGATAAAGTACAAATAATAGAAAACAAAGGCACTGGAATTATAAATATTTAAATGAAAAATAAATCCACATACATATATATAGATTATAGGATAATCAATAAATAAAACTCAAATATTAAACTGAAACAGAATATTATTATAGATAATTTTATTGACTCCCTTAGTTATAATTCAAACTAACATAATAAAATCCGACAACGAAAATGAAATATAATGTTTTATAACACTAACATAGACTTAAGAAAACAAAGGCAAACATAACAAAACTTGAAAATGAAATTGAAACATAATGTTTCATAACACAAACATAGACTTAAGAAAATAAAGGTAAAAAGACTCAAAAAAAAAATTCCATACTAAACATAGTCCTCAATTGTCAGAGAGACCCAGTTAGTACATTTCTTTGACAAGTTTCTCCAAATTTGTATTGCCATACCAACTTTCATAATGTTAGCAATCCATGCACCAAACAAGCTATTATTTTTGGTAACCTTGTCGGAGTGTTAATCGATCTTGATCACAATTTTGTCCAAGTTCTATTTCTCAAAGTCTTCTAGGACTTGAGAATTATATTTTGTGTTAGCCCAGGAATTACTACTAGAGAAGGGGGGGTGAATTAGATTTAAAACTTTTTAAAAAACTTTTCTACTATGTAAAACCATAGACAATTATTTTGAAACTTTAAGGCAAAATGAATAATAATACCAAATATATAACAATAATAGCAAGTCAATTAAGTACAATAAATATTAAATACACAATCAAATAGTTTGTATTAAAGTAAAGAACGTAGAGATAGAGAAGATACAAACTCTGTTTTTACGAGATTCGACAAACACAACAGTTTGCCTACGTTTTTGGTCCTTAGCAACTTACTTTAAGCTTTTCACTATCGAATTAAGATTGTGGACTTGACTGACCCTTTTACAAAGAGTGAATTCTTCTTAGACTCACTCACTCACGCCTTTACATAGTAGAAAAGTTGTTTTCACTAACCTTAGATTGTTTTCACTCTGGTGCTAATCCTTACTTACACGGATTGTTTAGACAATAGTGTCAATCTCACCAACTCACGGGTTGTTTAAACTCTAGTGGCAACCTCACCTCACAATGAAAATTTTGGTTTTTGTTGAATCTCTCAACTAGGATCTATCTCTAATGAAAGTATTTGATATAATGTAAGCTTAGAGAGAATAGATATAAATACAAGATATGATCAATTTTAGCTGAAGTAATTTTTGTCAAAAAATGGATTTGAAAGTTTAGATCATAAAAATTGATTTGAACAACTTAAATATATCATATAAGCAATGTAAGAATATTCAAAAGTTGTTTCAAGTGTTAGAAAAAATTATATTTATAGATTTAAATGAAAACTAGCCATTTTAGACTTTTTGACAGACATTCTGTCATTTTTGGTAAACCAAAGTATGTTTTCGGTCGACTGAAAACCATGATTCAGTCTGTCAAAAATATCAGGTAGCATATTTGATTTTATTTCAAGTTTTTTTCGATTCTTTTCAAAACTGTGACTTCTTAAATTGATTTTTATGAAATATGAATACTATCGAAATTCATAAATTAATTGAATAACTTGTATAAAATAATTTTGAAAATTTTATTGAAGATAAATTAGTTTGATTGTATTGGTTTGAAAATTTTCTATTTTATGAAAAATTTGAGTCATTAAGATCATATTATATGTAAACATATATTCAAATGCAAGAACTAAATATTTAATCTTTACTAGTCTAAGTATTATATTCTTGATCTCTATCTTCAAGCTCTTTTCTGCAGTCTATCTTTAAGCTTGATGCTGCTAAGTCCAATATACATTCATTTTCAATCTTGATTCCTTGATCAACTTGAGTTAGAACTTTTAAAGCTATTTCACTACACACACAAGTTAAATCATTATTACTAAATCAAATATTTGTTATCTTCAAAATAAGAGCAAGTAAAATTGAAACCTTAATTTCTCATACGCAACATGCATCTTTATTTCTTTGGCCCCCTAATGCATATCTTTTTCTTCAGAATCTCTATGCCAATCCTTGATCTTTAGATGTTTCGCTGGTGAATTTACTTCTTCATTCATGTCTTCTTCCAAATGCTTTCTTTTAGCAGAATTCAAAGTAGTAGAATGTATTGATTTGTATTTAAAATTCGAAATGAAAATGACAAACATTTAAATTTTTTTTTTATAATAATGCAAATCTTGATAGCAAAATTTTGTACAAGTCGACATTTAAATAAGAAAAGAAACAATAAAGTGTTGGACTATTAATATTCTCATGCTAATTTCACTTAAAATTCCAATAGATATTAATCACATCATGTATTCCAATGTACATAGAATGTCATTTTTTTTATGATTTTTTGCGCACACATAAAGTGGAACTATTGACATTCCGATAAGTGATTAATTCACTCACAAATTATGTATCATTCAGCTCAAATAATTATAAGATCTCAACCATTTTTGTTAGTTTGATATGTTTTTACTTTTTTTATAGTTCTTATGAATAAATATAAATCAACATAAATTGATCCCAAATATAGGTATTTTAATCCTTGTGGATATAAGTTGAATCTGATACGAATGCAACGCAATGAAAATCAAGCAAAATGAAGCTAAAACGACAAACAGTGCTCGTGGGAAGAATAGCTATTGTGCTAATTTTTAGAACTAATACAACCGCATTGCTTGACTAGTAGCACCACGGTACTGCCCCGAAAATTAGATAGACTGAGCCTAAAGTATTGTGGTGCTTACCAGGGAATGCCGCAGTACTACTCTACATCCTGAAGCACATTTTTTAGTGAGTTTTTAGGACTAATTTCGACGAATGATTGATATTCCACTCAGCCTTGGTCACCTTAGAGCCCTTTAAATACATCCTTAAGCTTCCATTTCAAGTGTGGAGAGTTGGAGAGAAGGCATATACTAGAGAGCTCAAATTTATAGAGAGATGAGAGCTTTGGAGCTAAAATTTAGAGAGGAAGCTTAAGAGAGTTGCTTGAAGAAGTTTGAAGTTCTACCTCTACAAAAGAATTTTTCTCATCCTTTTTTCTTACCCTAGTCTTATTTGAATTTTGTATTATACTTGATTATTAAACATGTTTGGATATATAAAATTCTTGTTGAGATTAGTGTTGGATTCTCCTATGTTGAATTAATTGTTATATGCTTAGGGTATGATGTAACTTAAACTTTGATTCTATATCTTGATTTCCAATATGTTTTTTAATATTCTTCTTGAATTTATTTATGTTATTATATGCTTAATACTTCTCAACTAATTAGCTACTAGTTTAATGATGTAGTTTCTAAAACTTGATACTTGGAAAAGGAATTTTAGAAACAATCATACGATAGTATAAACTAGGACTTGTAGAGTTTGAGAGAACCTATAATTCCTTTAAAGCCATGATCAGTGAACTATTGAACATAATGAATTCTTAATTTCTAGGTTCAGAATAGAGATATTTGAATCAAGATTTAGAAATGATATTATTCGGAACTTAAGAAAGGGAGTAGAATTACCATTAGTTGATAATTTATTAGAATGTAATTGGTGATCAAAAGACATAGTTGATAGTTATGTAAACTCAATCCTCTAGTATATTTGTGCATTGAGATTCCATATTTTATATTTATATTTGTATTTGTTCAATTATAGATTCATTTTGTTTGGTTGTCTAAATAAAGTTAGGTCATAACAATTGCAGTACATAGCGATAATTTAATACTCAATTCCTCATTAGATCGACAACTCTATATTTATCACTTTATTACTTAATTACAGTCCATATACTTGCAGTTATTTTACGTATATGTATTTAGTGTAACAAGTTTTTGATGTCGTTGCCAAGGAATTTATATTTAAAATTATTATTGATATTGACGGTAAATTCTTTGATTTTAATTTAGGCGTTTATTTTCATTTTTTCTATTTTTTCTTTTCAAATATTATTTTGTAAGGTACTTGGAGATGTTAGATCAACAAGTCTTCTTGTGATTTGCTCAACGAGACTTGGAGTCATTTTTGAATGCCCCAAGATTCTAACATGCATAATAAGCCAATAATAAACATATCAAGTAACTATTATCAACTTTATAGTAAATTGCTCATTTTTTATTGTTAAATACTTTCGATCTATATTATTGTACTAATATTTGTCGAAGTGTTTTCATGCAGGATAAAGGCTCAGTACTTAGAAAGAGAGCTTGGTGTGTGAAAGGAACAAAGAATATTTATTCATAAATAGAATATAATGTGCACATGTATTAAAATCAAGTTTGTTGATAAGTTATTCAAATGGTAGTTTTCGGTAAAATGCATTTTTCACGCCTTTTGGAACCAAATTCACTATACGTCTAACATGTAAAATAACTTTAATTCAAATATAGGACTCATTTATAGCATTTCATTTGTTGGCCCTAGGTAAGCATGAGGTGGCATTCAGGACACCGATTTGTGTTTTATTTCACTAAGCTAGCTTAGGTTCAACTTAATCGCATAATGTTAATTTTGTGAATTCTATTAATTAGGCATTGGTACTACGTTTACATTATTAATTGGAGTCTAATTGACTTATTTTTATGTTTAATGATTAATTATGGGGCTAGATGCCAATAAATTACAATAAGATTGGCTATATAAGATCATAAGTCAAAGTATGACTAGATTTCATTTTTTAAGCTAGTTTTCACCATTTTAGTTTATACTTGAGTTTATAAGAATGGTCAACAATGTGATGAGAAAGCCAAGAGTAATTTTGTCACCCCCTAGGAATCTTTAGACTTGCAATATTGGTAGAATTATTATATACTTAGTGTCGAATTTTATTAAGTTTGCATTCACAAATACTTGAAATTATGTGCGTAGTATTATTTTAATATTAATTTTTATTACCTGAGAAAACCATAGTTAGTCCTCGTTTTAACTTAAAATTTCTAAATTAGTATTCCTTAATAATAAATTGATTTTACAATAATTATATTATATATATCAATATTACCTAATTAAAAATGTGACTTGTTTATGTCACATTAAAATTGTTACATTTTATAACCTAAAGTTAATGGTTGCACCAAAATAGTACTATGCCATAATTTGAATAGCTAGGATTTAAGTATATAAAAAATTAAGTAGACAAATCAATCTAAGGGTGGAAAATAAGTTATAGAAAAAGATGAAAAGTAGTAAAGTTTTACC
>JXTB01000004.1:975648-1115005 GCA_002914805.1 Parasponia andersonii
TGAATTTTGTGCAGCTGGTGCTGACAGCTATTAGTGAGTACCAGCTAAGGGAAAATAGAGAAAAGTGGTCCTCACTCCTCTATT
This sequence comes from Parasponia andersonii, assembly GCA_002914805.1. NCBI lineage: Eukaryota > Viridiplantae > Streptophyta > Magnoliopsida > Rosales > Cannabaceae > Trema > Trema andersonii. The sequence continues at coordinate 975,733 of JXTB01000004.1, forward strand.
TGGCTGACATGTGTACTAGGGTACCTCACTTACCCTAATATAAGAAGAAAAGAGTACTGTAGAAAGAGAGGAGGAGGAGACTGGCGGCTGAGCTGAAGGTTACACGAAAAAGGAAAGAAAGGAGAGAGAAAAGATAGTACAGCGAAAAAAAAGAGGACAAAGAAGGAGACATACTGGCGGCTGCAAGGGGCTAACCCTCCATCATCCAGCTAGCGATTTCTTACTTCTTTTAGCCTTCGTCATATTTATTTCTTCATCTTTTTCTTGAATTTTCAGTAATCAATGGAATATTTTAGGATACTTGTTTTTACATTTCAGACTATGAGCTAAGTTTCCTTAGCTGGGATTGTGATGAATCCAAGGTTGTAATGATGGGTTAAAGTTGTTTTCAACGTTTATGGTATTTTTACTCTAGTTTATTCAAGTGAGCTTCATCATTATTCCTTTTTATTGCTTGGCCAACAATATTTAGGATAAACAAATTGGGATTAAATCTGGAAAGGTTAATCTTAGTTGGATTTAACTTGGATAATGCATGATTTAATCATCTTGTTAATAGATCTTTAAATTAGTAATGATATAGAAATATATTGTTACCTTGCAAACCCATTGAGAATGGATGCTATAAATGATGTTTTGAAAACTGGATTAGCATAGGAATATGTCAAATCTGGATTGAAGAACTTAACACATATTAAATTCGGAAGATTAATATGTACAGAGTAAATTTTTGGTTACTGGAGTGAATTTTGCTGTAGCGTTGCTGCAGCAACGAAACCCAGATTTGCAACCAAGGAGGATTCATTTATCCCAGCTTATCCATACCACTGATTTACATTCACTTGATTAGATCTCAGTATTTTCTACTTATTATTTACATTCCTGTTTGCATTTCTAATATTTGCCATTTGATCACAAATCTCTATTTCTCACTCATTAATTCAGCACATTTAACATTTAGTTTTCGCATTTAATTTTAGTACTCAATCCCTGTGGAGATGATACTCACTCACTACTATATTACTTGTTTCGACACGTGCACTTGCGTAGCTATTATAAAATCGACAACATGCATTAAAATAAAAAGTCATGAAAGAAATAGTACAATTAGAATTTCAATGAAGTTTTTGCATGAAACACATTCACGAGCATGCATGGCTTACACGTTCACGAGCATGCATAAACATTAGCACATTTAGTTCCTGTGATACAGGTGAGAAGATATATGATATAAACAGTTGATGGTTGGCTAGCACACTTTCCTGTCGCTATGATCATATAGATATAAACACGCTTGACTTGTGGACGATATCTTTGTCTTTTAATATTTTGATGTGTTATAAATAATATTGCTGATGACAAGATAAACTGATACATTTTGATTATATATTTTATAAAGACACTTTCAGAAAGTAATGCCACGCAACTTCTTTTGTTTTACAGTTTGAAAATTTTAAATTGGCCTAAATTTTTTAAACAAAACTAAAGTTATGATTTATAAAAGAGTAATACTTCCTAGTTTGACTTATATAGCCATATAAATAAACTAGCAGATATTATAGTTGTGGTATCAGAGTAGAGGTTTAGTCATTTTTGAAGGCTACCTATATACGTATGATCTTGTGATAGAAAACTCAGTAAATTAGTAAGTATAATTGTTTTCATATGTACACATCATTTCTGTTGTATTAGTTTGATTCATGCATTATTATTGGCTTTTATATTTATTTGTAAGTAAAGGGCCACTATATAGAAATTCATGTGAGTAAAGGTTAGACTAATCAACAGAGGGCTGATCAAGAAAATGATAAAAATACTACTATACATCAATTGGCTGAATTAGTGGAGAGACAGGCTCAACAAATAGAAAAGCTTATAGAACGAGATCAAAGGAGAGGAACAATTACCAGTACTAGTTGTAGCTAGACAAGAAAATCATGAACCAGCTTCTGAAAGATTCGAGAAGAATAAACATCTAGCTTTTAAAGGTGAAACAGATCTATTATTAGCTGAGTTGTGGATTTAGAGTTTGGAGAGTATGTTTGATTATATAAAAATCCCTGAGAATAAGAAAGTTTCTAATGCTAATTATATGTTCCAAATAGATGCAAGACACTGATGGAATTCTAGGAAGTCAATCACTTATGCTAACAAATTGACTTAGGAGAGATTTAAGGAAATATTTTATAGAAAGTACTTTAGTGAAGCCCATCGACTTGCAAAGGCAGCTAAATTTACTAATTTGAGGTAAAGTGGCATGTCTGTGCATGACTAGATAAAGAAATTTGATGTGCTAATCGCACTTTGCTCCTTATATGGTGAGTACTAACGAGTTAAAAGTAAATCAGTTTCTATAAGGGCCCAAAGCATAAATACATAGGGATAGAAGTGTACCTTACACAGAAAGCCCTTGAAGCTGAAGAAGCTAAACTAAAGGTGGTAAGGGCACTAGAAATTAGAAGAAACATAAACATAGCGAGGAGAAATGTAAATTTTGGAAAATGTACTCAACCAAAGTTTAATGGAGGCAAAAAGAAATTCCCACAGGGTCAAGGACAAAGACAAGATCCTTCAAAGTGCTCGGCAACAAGTAAACAAATACAATATACTCCGAATCAGAAAGTTACATGTCCCAAATGTGGAAAGTCTTATAAAGGTGACTGGCTTTTGGATAGTAGAGCATGTTATACATGTGGCAAGACAGGACATTTTTCTAGAGATTGTCTCTTCACCTCTTGTGAGCAAAAGAAAGTTTTAGCTCGTGTGTTTACCATGACTGCGATAGATACTGAGGCTGATCCATCAGTTATAGTAGGTGAGATCTCTATCTTTGATACCCTTACAAATACATTAATAGATTCGTGAGCTACGCATTCATTTGCATCACCAGCATATGTGAGAAAATTAGGCAGATCACCTGAAACTTTGAATTTAAGATACTGTTTAACTATTCTATCTAGGGAAGTACTATATTCTGGTCAAGTTTTGAGAGCATGTCTAATATAGATAGATGGTAGAGAGTTGTTGACAGATTTAATAGTATTAGATATGCAAGATTTTGAGGTGATTTTGGGTATGGATTGGCTATCTAAGTATCATGCTAGTATTGATTATAATAGTAAGAGAGTAGTATTTCAGTCACCTGGTGAAGAGAATTTTACTTCTTTAGATCTTCTAAGAAGAAAATGGTACCAATTATTTGTAACGACCCTACTTTTCGGACCGTTAACTACTTACCTTCTTAGCTTACTTATTTAAAAAGAGAAATTTAGACGCTGAAAATTCATGACAATTTTTTTTTATGCTTTTATTTCTTTTTAAGAGATTTATATTCATAACTAACCATTTAATTAAATTTTGAAAACAAGTAAAATGCTTCTCAATGGTTAAGTATCCTTTTTTAAATTTGATTATAAATTTTTTATTAAGGTTATTTAAATAATGTGCAACCATAAAGGGCTCCCAAGTGAGGAGAGGGGTCACATACGGACCACTTAAGTCCCAAGCTCTCCTTACACAATTTAGGTCTTTTTGAGAGAACTCCTTGTGTTTTGCATTTATTTAAATCAAAATATTTTCTCTTTTAGATATTTTGAAAAATATTTGTTTAAATTCTACTCAATCGAATTACATTTTCAAGTTCAATTTAATAAAATCATGCATTGCGAAATAAAATGCCAAGTTATAAGTACGTTCTCAAACAACATCAAGCTTACATAATTAAAATCATTTGTCTCATAATAAGAACATATGCAGAAGTAATTTTAATAGCGGTATTCCACTGCATGTGCCTCACATTCATCCCCGCCTCCATTCCAGCTAACCCATCAATCAAATCAGAGGTTTCTTTCTTTAGGTATCTATAGCATGGATACTCATAAAATGTGAGCTTTTGCTCAACAAGTACAATGTAATTCTCACAAAACATTTTACTTATAAGCAAACAATCTTTTATGAAAGTCCGGTTATACTATTTTATAAAATCATTACTTTATGCTTTATTATAAGATATTGTATCATGATTTTATCTCATTCTTTATCACAAAGTCTTTTATCTTTTTTACGGGCCCTGGTATATGTACCGAGTGTGCACTAACGAATGGGGAACCAGGGAAGCGACCCAACAAAAAATACACACAGTCATAATCTTAACATACTTTTTCTCGGGAATCCTCGCTTATGGGAGGTCAGTCTTATTTTCTCTCGGATATCCTCACCTAGTGGAGGTTGGTACGATACCTTTAAATTCTTTATCTTATTTAGTCTTTTCTTAATATGAGTGGATACACTTCAATGAACCCAAACTTATATTCCACTATTATATTATTTCCTTTGTTAAAGTATGCTGAAGTATTTTTACATGATAACATTGAAAAGTAAACATACATTATTTTTATAGCATAGGAATATATCTTTATAAGCATACATTATACATAGGCCATACAATAATAATATAAAGGTAAGTTAACCCATGAAATAATTTCAAATATATCATACTGCAAACATGAAATGTTTCCAAAACATCCATACCATAGGTGAAATTATACTTACCTCGTAATATGATTGTCCTATTTCCACTCGTTAATTATGTATGTCTAGGTCGAAGTTTTGCCCTGACGTATACATACTATATTTGTTGGAGTAATTTAAAGTGGCCTTATACTTTTTTTTAACTTCTAATTATTTAGTGGGCTTAAAATATTTAAGACTTAGCCTTAATCAAACATATAATTTCACATTTGAGAAACAATGTCATGTTATATTCATTGACAATTTATACTTTCAACTTAGATGGATGAGATTTAATTCTCCTTAATCTTTATCATAGTGATCTTTTTAATCTATCAATAATTTAGTTGTTGATTTGATTAATATCATCCTAAATTAGTTAAGTTTCCTTAATTATATTTCTTTTCATCAAATACTTTGAATTATTCTTGATTAATTTCTTTATTCGTAATTAAGAGTCATAATATCATAAGTGAGTCAAACACACTAATGGTCACATAGATTTAAAATCTAAAATCATACTTGGACTAAATATTATTAGGCATTGGTCGCACTTTTTAGGCCCATCATTAAACTTAGGCTAAATACAATTAGGCATACACTATTTATTTCCTATAATTGATTTCATGTCTTAAATTTAAATAAATATTTTCTTATTTTAATTAGATATCTAAAATAAATTTTTCTATTTATTCTTATACCAAATTTCCAACCCAAAATTTCAAGTTTTATAATTTATATTTTTGCCCATAATCTTAAGATTTCTAACATTTATGCCCTCCAATGGTAACTATTGAGTTATAGCTTATCTTTTTGTTAAAAATTCTTCTTTTATTTACCTTTACACTTTAATATGGTCTTAAAACTGCCAAAAATATCTTTTTCATATAATTGACCCATATTTTGTCAAAATTTCACTTTTGACCCAAATACTCATAGTTTTTGCATTTTAGTCCTTTCAACTTTTGAGCAAACATCTTTAATTTTTGGAAAGTATTTTTAATAGGTAAAAATTTATTCTGAAGGATCTAAGTCTAAATCATTAAGCATGGTTCATTTTAATACCTATTTTATTTTAGGGTCTTATACTTAAAAATCTTCCACTTTTGTGTTTAGTTATTTTGATTTTACTATTATTATTATTATTATTTAGCCTTTATTGTTATGAAGTATTCATATTTAGAGGCTTAAGAAATCAACAAAATAAGTCTACATGTAATATAAATTTTATAACATCTAATGTAGATTAAATATGTTATTACACATTTATTCTTTTATAGAATCTATTTAAACACATAACAAGCAAGGTGGGGAATATTTACCTTCCAAGCTTGAATATTCTTTCTTATGTCTCTACCACAAAACTAGGTGCTCTCTTCTCTTGATTATAATTCTTAATTTCTAGAGTCGATGGGTAAAATATTATAGCTCTTGTGGATTTGAAAGTGTGATATCCTCAATTCTAAGATGACACCCAATTCCTCACATAATTAAGAGCCAATAATAATAGGATTACGTAGCATTTTTTTATTATTATTGTCATATCTACTTGCAATTTTAAGTTTTGAATTTAAATTATTATGATTATTAACTTTTATTATGTTTTAAGATATTTTACAGTGAAATACTCTAAAAATACTCTTTGATACAAGTTTTGACGTGTATTAAACCAATTAATAAAATGTTACATAATTGTATTTTGGTTAACTATTAGTGTTATTTTATTTCTTTGAGTATCTTGTTAAGGTGATTTTAACTTATAATAATTGTTTGAGGATTGTTTGTTTGCTTAATCATGCTTGAGCCCGGTCATAACTTACATATGAATTATATTATAATATAATTTCTATTAAAANTCTTGATTTCTTGGTTTATTGTTTGCGCATAGACATGTATATATCTCAGCTATATGAAAAGTTATGGTTGCTTGTCTTACATGTATTTATTAACTATCTTTACCCTATTTAGATTGCAGTTTATTCTTGAGAGATGAATATTATTATAGCTTTGTGACGTTTTTATTTTCTTTTGGGCAAAACAAGTGAGGTTATAGTTTAAAGATTTAATTATTGTTTATATACTAGATTCAAGTAATCTATTGAATGGTTAAGTGAGTATTATTATTATTATTATTATTATTTTAGGTTAATCCTCAACCCTACATATAACTTGTTATATCTATATAATGAAATGATTATATCTAGATAGATAATTGAAGATAGGAAATAGTTTTCGTTCGTCAATGTTTGATGATGTATTGCTATGTGATTATAGATGGCCGTTATGAAAATGAGAATACATTAAGATTCATTTACGTTTTCTTATTTATTACCATGTTATTATATTATCTTTTTGATATTACTGTATGTGTTTAAGGACCAAAGGTCCTAATACTTATTTGCACTCACTCTATATATTTAAATACCATGAATAAGATGGTTCTTACTAGTATTAACTGTAATGATTAAATTGTATTCGAATATTATCTTGTACCCACTATAAATTATGCTCGGACCTATCTCATTTTCCAACAATCATTACTAGTTGTGATGATAGAACGGTATCAAAAAGGAATACTATTTATTGTTTGCATCCTCAAGTTTGGAATTATCTATATATGCGTGTGAAATTACGGCATTCTTAGTGTAATTTAAGATAACAGCTTCCATAGCATCATAAGCGTAGTGACAAAATGGACTTATTACTAAAATATTAGGAATGCGTCAATTGTACCTTGAGTAAGGAGCATTTCATGTACAAAGATTTAGTCCTGAATCGAAGTAAGTAACGTCACACCTGCAATGTAAGAAATTCTTTGTTTTTGTAAATTTGTGAAATTTGAGGATATAGAATCTGTGGATATGTGTACATACGTATTTGCCATTCAGTTTTGCATCGAACATGAACACGTGGTGTATTTATATTGCCTGACGAGTATTGGTGAATAGGGTGTGGCGGGCCAGCGCCCAAATATGTGATATGGTTCCTTCAGGAACACTTTGGTTCCTTCGGGAACACTCTGGTCCTTTCGGGGACACTATGGTTCCTTCGGGAACACTCTGACGGCGGTATGGGGTGGACCTCTGCTGTACACAGAGGGGATTTTTGGGGCTCAAGACCTCCATATAGCTCATATATGTTATACGTTCTCTGAGTGGCTCAGTATGCAATTCACGGTCTTGTCAGGCAATGCAATATACACACGGATCCCAATCATATAATTATCTATTCTCTGTCATGTGCACTCTGCATCTGCATACGTTACTTACTGAGTTTTATACTTATAAATATTCTTATATTGCAGATGATACTGCTCATATGTGAGTTTGGAGGAGGAGTGTTGACTTTCTGACCGCGGCTTGTGTATATGGGCATTTTGACGCCGTGATTTCCTGAGAGACAATTTTGTACCTATTTTGTGTGTGTGTATGTGTGCACATTATGTATATTTTTATAAGAGGTCCACTTTGTGAGTACCTATATATGTATAAATTAGACTACGTATAATTATGAGTGGAATTTCCCGTTTTATCCCATAAAGTTTAAAATGTTTTTAAATTTTCACCATCTTATCAGTTCTCAGTAGAGTAGCGTCTCCCGATTTCACTAAATATTTATACAAATGTCCTTACGTACATGCGTGTGGGATCGGGGGGTGTTACAGAAAGAAAGTGAGGTAGAAAGAGTTTTTTTTTTTTTTTTTGAGAAAGGATAATTAGAAAAAAGAAGATAGTTTTGGCTAAGTAATTGGAAGGTTAAGTATGAATTTGTAATTGCTAAATAAAGGATCTATTTATAGACCATCCATGGGAGGTATCTAATGATACACACTCTCACATTCCATCAAATAATCCAAGTACCATTATTATCAATTTGTCAATATATCTTATTTTCCTACTCCATTACTTTATCTTTTACTTTATTTTTCACTCATCCACTACTTTTGTCTCTAATCTTTCTTCTTTTTCAATTATTTGGAATCCATTACCAGTAGCTCCCAAAAAAAGTCTCCACTATATTAATCTTTTTCATACCTTTTGAATAATTTTGGAGACAAAAGCTTCTAATTAGTTTTGTCAATGTCTTCCAATTTGAATTATGGCCACTAATTTCCAAAGAACATTTCCATTATTATTTTTTTTTCTACTTTTTGAATTATTTTAGAGACAAAAGCTATCAATTAGTTTTGTCTATATTTTCCTTTTTTAGAATTACTCATTAACTTTATCCGTTTCCTTTTTTATTCCACTAATTTAAAGTTATTACCCTCCTAAGGTAAAACTTTACTACTCTTCATCTTTTTCTACAACATAATTTTCCACCCTTAGATTAATTTATCTACTTAATTCTTTGTATACTTAAATCCTAGCCATTCAAATTATGGTATGGTACTATTTTTGTGCAACCATTAACTTTAGGTTATAAAATGTAACAATTTTTAATGTGACATAAACATGTCACATTCTTAATTAGGTTATATTGATGTACATAATACAATCATTGTAGAATCAATTTATTATTAAGGAAAACTAACTTAGAATTTTTAAGTTATAACAAGGAATAACTATGGTCTTCTCACATAATAAAATTTAACATTAAAATAATACTACACACATAATTTCAAGTATTTGTTAATGTAAACTTATTAAAATTCGACACTAAGTTTATTAATAATAATTCTACTAACATTGCAAGTCTAGGGATTCCTAGGGGGTTACATTATTTCAATGATAAAAGCAAGGAAGTTACTTGAGAAAGGATATACTAGCTATTTGGAAAATGTAATAGATACTAGAGAGGAACAGTTAATGAATTTCTAGAGGTATTCCTAGAAGATCTACCGAGATTACTACCTGATAAAGAGACAGAGTTTGTTATTGACTTATTACCTAGTACAGCTCCTATTTCTAAAGCACCATATAGAATGACTCCAGTAGAGCTGAAAGAATTAAAGGTATAATTATAGGAGCTTTTGGACAAAGGTTTCATACGCCCACGCTTTTCACCATGAGGTGCTCCAGTTTTATTTGTAAAGAAGAAAAATGGGACTATGAGGCTTTGTATTGATTATAGAGAGATAAATAAGGTCACAATTAAGAATAAGTATCCTCTCCCTAGAATTGATGACTTGTTTGGTCAGTTACAAGGTTCTTCAGTATTTTCCAAGATTGATTTAAGATCAGGATACCATCAATTGAATATTAAGGAAGAAGATATTTTTAAGACAGCTTTTAGAATGAGATACAGCCACTATGGGTTTTTCGTGATGCCCTTCAGTTTAACTAATGCTTCAGCTGCTATTATGAGCATGATGAAAAGAGTATTCAAGAATTTTTTGGATAATTTTGTTATAGTGTTGATTGATGACATTTTGATATACTTACACTCAAGGGAGGAGGAGGAGCCTATGGAGCATTTGAAAATAGTTTTGAGGATCCTAAAAGAAAACTAATTGTATACAAAGTTTAAAAAATGTGAGTTCTGGTTAGAGAAAGTAATTTTCTTTGTTCATGTAGTGTCTAAAAATGGTATTTCTGTAGACCTAACAAAGGTTGAAGTTGTAAGTAATTAGTCAAGACCTCTAAATGTTTCAGAGATTCATAGATTCTAAGGTTTGGTTGGTTACTATAGAAGATTTGTAGAAGGATTTTCTAAGTTGGCCTCTCCATTGACTCAGTTAATTAGAAAGAATATAAAATTTCATTGGAATGATAACTGTGAAAGGAGTTTTCAAGAGTTAAAGGTATCGTTTAGTCACAGCTCCTATACTTTCTATACCCACTAGATCAGGAGGATTTGTTATTTATAGTGATGCTTCAAAAAATGGTCTAGGTTATATTCTGATACAAAAAGGTAAGGTTATCACCTATGCTTCTAGGCAACTGAAAAAATATGAAAAGAAATACCCTACTCATGATTTGGAGCTAGCAGCAGTAGCTTTTGCACTGAATATTTGGAGATATTATCTTTATAGGAAAAATATCAAATCTACACAGACCATAAAAGCCTCAAGTATTTCTTTACCTAAAAGGAACTAAATATGTAACAGAGGAGATAACTTGAACTGGTGAAAAACTATGACTGTGAGATTAACTATCATCCAGGAAAAGCTAATGTAGTTATAGATGCTCTAAGTAGAAAGTCATTAGCTGCTATGTCACTTAAGTATGTTGATCGTAAACATTTTTTGATGGATTTGCATCGATTGGAATTAGAGATAGTGTATACAGATTTAACAGAGAAATTAGCAGCTCTTACGTTACAACCTACAATTTTAGAGAGAATTTAGCAAAGCTAGAATATAGATTCTTATCTGACAAGTTTGAAGACTAAGATAGAGTCTGGAAAGGAGGTGGTCTTCCAAGTTTCTAGTGATGGAATAATCAGATACTGAATTAGACTGTGTGTGCCAAATGGAACAATTAGAAAAGAGATATTAACAGAAGCTCATAATACTCCATTCTCTATGCATCCTGGTACTACAAAGATTATAAAGATCTAAAAATGCATTACTAGTAGCCAGGTATGAAGAAGGATGTGATTGAATTTGTAGAGCGATTCCTCACATGCCAGCAAGTTAAAGCTAAACATCAAAGACATGCTAGTACATTGAAGCCTATACATGCCATAATGGAAATAGGAAGAGATTGCTATGGATTTGGTTATTGGGCTTCTTAAGACAAATAAAGGTTATGATGCTATTTGGGTAATTATAGATAGATATACTAAGTCAGCCTATTTCTTACCAATTAAAGTAACTTATAACTTAGATCAGATGGCTTGGTTATATGCTCAAAAAATCATTAGACTGTATAGTGTTCCAAAGGTTATCATTTCTGATGGAGATTCTAGATTCATTTCAAAATTATGGAAGAGGGTTAGTGTAGCTTTTCATCCTCAAATAGATGGACAATCAGAGAGAACTATGCAGACTCTTGAGGATATACTTAGAGCTTATGTGTTAGATTTTCATGGGTCTTGGAGCAAGTACTTACCACTGATAAAATTTGCCTACAACAATAGTTATCAAGCTCCAATTGAAATGCCTCCGTATGAAGCATTGTCTGGAAGAAAATGTAGACCTCCAATTTACTAGGATGAGATAGAAGAAAGGAAATCTCTTAGCCCAGAATGGTAAGAGAAACAATTGAAGCAGTAGAAAAGATTCGTAAAAGGGTATTAGCTGTTTAGAATAGACAGAAGCATTATGCTGATCCTAGAAGGAGAGAGGTCACGTTTACTATTGGGGACAAAGTGTTTTTGAAGGTTGCTCCCATAAAAGAAATCATGAGGTTTGGAAAGAAAGGAAAGCTTAGTCCCATATATATAGGCCTAATTAAGATACTTGACAAAGTTGGAGATGTTGCATATATAGGCTTGCTTTGCGGCCCTCAGTGTCGAATGTACACAAAATTTTTCACGTCCCTATATTAAGAAGACATGTTCCAAACCTTTCACATGTTTTGAGTTTTGAGCCATTGGAATTGAGCCAAGATGTAAGCTATGTAGAACAATCAATGGAGATTTTAGATAGAAAAGAAAAAGAAGCTTAAAAACAAAAAGATCCCTTTGGTCAAAGTACTGTCGAGGAACTGCGAAGTAGAAGAGATCACATAAGAAAAAGAAGAAGAGATGAAAACCAAATATCTTCACTTATTTGTGTAAGCAAATTTTGAGGAGGAAATTTAATAAGGAGGGAAGTATTGTGATACCCAAGATTTTAATATACATAATAAGCTAATAATAAGCATATTTATATTGCATAATAAACACATCAAGTAACTAATATCAACTTTATAGTAAATTGCTCATTCTTGATTGTTAAATGCTTTCGATCTATATTATTGTACTAATATTTGTCGAAATGTTTTCATGCAGTATAAAGACTCAGTATCCCCAGAAAGAAAGCTTGGTGTGTAAAAGGAACAAAGAATATTTATTCATAAATAGAATACAATTTGCACATGTATTAAAATTAAGTTTGTTGATAACTTGGTCAAATGGTAGTTTTTAGTAAAATGTATTTTTCACGTTTTTCAAATCCAAATTTACTATACATTTAACATGTAAAATAACTTTAACTTAATATCTAGGACTAATTTATAGCATTTCATTTTTTTGGCCCTAGGTAAGCATGATGTGACATTCAGGACACTGATTTGTGTTTTATTTCACTAATCTAGACTAGGTTCAACTTAATCGCGTAATGTTAATTTTGTGTTTCACTTATTTGTGCATTGGCACTATGTTTACATTATTAATTGGAGTCTAGTTGACTAATTTTATGTTTAATGACTTGTTATAGGGCTAGATTCCAATAGATTACAATAAAATTGGCCACGTAAGATCATAAGCCAAAGTATGACTAGATTTCACCTTTTAAGCTAGGTTTCACCATTTTGGTCTATACATCAGTTTATGGGAATGACCAGTAACATGATGATTAAGCCAAGAGTGATTTAAAGCTAGACATATGGAAAGTTATGGTATGAAATACTAAAAAGACCCCTTAGAATTTAAGTTATGCCTTTTCTTAGCCATTAAGTATTGATTTTGGACCAAATATGGTCATTTCTTTTCTTTTCCTCTTCAGCCACGACTTGAAGCTCCCTAACTCTTTTCTAGACTTCTCGCAACTCCCCTTAGCCATATCCAAGAGTTTCCAAGTAATAGAACTCAAGCAGGTCCAAACTAGTCAAGGTCATTCTACTAGTTCCTCTTTCTAGGTTTTGTTTTCTTATTTCAACTTTTCCACTTGATGTCACTTAAGAAATTATTCCTCTAGGTTTAATCAATCTTAAAGCCTTGGGAATCAATTTGGTTGAAGTAGAAGGCAAGAGCTTCAACATAAGTTCAAACTAATGAAGGTGAACTTTTTGTGGATTTTAGAATTAGTAATATATTTCTTTTACTTTAGCTCTTAAATTAAAGCTTTTATTTGATAAATAAGGTCCTAAAAAACCTTATATATGGTTGGAAATATAAAATTTATATGGAGGATTAAAGTTAGGCTAAAAGTCCCAGAGTTTATTATTTGTGGATTTAAGTATTTTCATTATTAGAATAAGTTGTCTACACTTGTAATTTGATTTCTTTACTTGGTATGTGTAAGACATTCATCCTTTTAAACTTTGTACTAGCTGGTTGTGATGACATACAATTGTAATAGCAGTTTTAATCTTGTCCAGACTGAAAAGAATTCAAGTGACCTAAGATGTTCTAAATGATCTTCTTTGAGGTGTATATGTGGCAATTGGATTGTAAAATGTTATTGTAAGTTTAAAACATGATTTTAATCACATGCAAATGTCCTAATAATAGGGAAGGTGTGGCCCAAATATTTTTAATATTAAATGGTATCATTTAGAAGTAAATGGACTAGTTTTTATGAAAGTATCTACCATTTTGGTTCATTTTGTGTTTAGATTTCTTGATTTTGTAAATGTTATGACTTATGCTTGTGGTTTTCTTCTTTAAGCATTTTATGTTATATTGATCATTTTAGTAATGAAATTCATATTAGGTCTTCCACACACCTTGCTGCAGAGAATACTGACCCTTTTCACTATCTTTTCCACAAGACACGAAGTAAATGAAGATTTATTTTAACTACATCACAAGAACAGTAGTAGATATAAATATTTTCCTTTATGATTATGTGTATTATATTATTTATATATTATTCCTATAGTTGTTGTAACTTCATAAATGACATAAGTATGACATGATTGTTTAAGCATGATTTTCAAGAAGTGAAGCTTTTCACACATTAGATTTTAAGTAGTACCATTGTACTGATTTTACGAGATTTGTTTTAAGTACACTGTTTACTCCGTCTGCGTTGGGTAGATATGGTTTTCACAGGCACCCTTCCCACACAGGTGGGCACAGCTTACCGACTGTCAAGACTGAACATTCTACTATAAGTTATGTGAGATGCATTATCTAGTCGGTTTGCATTGGGTAGGTATAGTTTGCATTGGCCATGTGTTTCCTTCCCGCATAGGTGGGTACAGCCTACTGACTGCCACAGCTTTGTAGTATACTCAAGGGCCCTATAAATAAATGTTTTCTAAGAAAAATTCATTAAAATAAAAAAATATGAAATAAAGAATACAATGCAAATTTCAATGAAGTTTATGCATGAACCACGTTCACGAGCATGCATGATCTTTACTTACTGAACTTTAACTCATTTAGTTCATGTAATGTAAATGAGAAGATATTTGATGTATAGAGTTGCTAGTTGGCTAGCACGCTTTCTTGTCACTATGATTATATAAATGTAGACGAGCTTGACTTGTGAGCGATGTCTTTGTTTTTAAATATTTTGATGTGCTATAAATAAAACTGTTGATAATAAGATAAACTGATACTTTTTAGTTGTACATTTTGTAAAGATACTTTCAGAAAGTAATATCACGTAACTTCTTTTGTTTTAGAGTTTGAAAAGTTTAAATTGGCTCAAATATTTTGAACAAAACTAAAGTTATGGTTTATAAATGAGTAATACTTCCTAGTTTGACTTATATGGCCATATAGATAAAGTTAGGGGGTGTTACATATTTTATTGTGCATGGTGGCAATACAAGGAGTTGTTCACACTATGTCTGAATCATGATTTATCCCCAGAGTATTAAATACAAAATTTCCGCAACAACCTTCGGCCTGAAACAAAAATGTAGATAGAAAGAGGAAATAGTATCACCTCTATCTATCAACTATATATTGATGAAGCTTTTGGGTTGTTGGAAGACATGACAGATTTTGACTATTGGAGTTGGAATTATCCACCAAACTACTTCGGTTGGGAGATAATTCTAACATTTTGGTGCCATAGTTTGATAGTCCATATTACCAAGCAAAGCCCTCTCTCAATCTTGAATATTGTTTTGCACAATTTATCGGAGGAGTCAAGACTTTGCCATAATGAGTGGGAAAGAATAGAGACTATTCGTAATTCACAATTTGAGTCTCTCTATGACTCCTTTGTTACCACGAAAAAAATAGTGACTATGATACATGCACAAGTTACAAATACTAATGAAAGCCACCGTGAGGAACCGAACACAAGCAGAAGGACCCTGAGTTTGTTTAATGATAACTGTAATATCAAGTTTGTTACTTAGCTTAAAATTTTACTATCTTTATTTAAATTATTTAATCACATAAATTAAATAGTTATACACTAACAAATTTTGTAGAGATGGTTGCAGTGGAATACACAATGAAAGCTAAGTTTAACCACATTTGCCTAATAAAAAAATTTGCATTTCTAAATTCATGCATATAATTATTGTTTAATGTATTTAGTATTTGATTAATTAATTTTAATATTAACCTCTCAATATGTTAATTTAATAAGTAATATTGATTTTCTTTTTCAAATATATGATAATAGAATAGTTAGTATATATTTATGTATTTAAGTTTGATTAAATATATAATATAGCATATATGACTACTACTATTATAAATATGGTATGGACTTAATTAATTGTGTTTGCTATTGAGCTCTAAATTTTATCCAATAGGAGAATCCAAATTGAAGTTGTTAATTTGACTTATTTTTATTTGGATTCTAAATGTTTTAGTCCAATAATTACTTATCTTGATATAAGAAAGCCCAAATTAAAATTTCTAATAATTCTAGCCCAGATTATAGATTAAGTATTATATATATTATATATATATATATATATATTTGAATTAATAAAGTAATTTAAAAAGAAAAGAAAAGAAAAAAGAAAAGAATAATTGACAACCTTTGCTAAGTTGGCAATAAATTATATTAGGACTATTTTTATCATTTGTATACTATTACTTTGTTAATGGTGGAGTTGATAAAATATGTTATGAGTTTACATCCCACTTGTAATAACCTATCTTTTTAAAGGGAAAAATGGTGTAATAACCTATCTTTTTAAAGGGCAAAACAGTCATTTGACTAGATTTTAAAAAAATTAAATTAATTAAATATTATATATACATATATATTACTCTCCCTCTCTCCTTCACGTCCCGTCCTTCCCAATCATTTCTCTCACTCTCGCTCTCTCTCAATCTCTCGGCCAAAGGAATGCAAGGCGGAGCGCCGCCACCGCCTCGCCCACCGTCCGGCTAGGCCAGCTACCGGTGAAGCTCCCCCACGCTGCCCACGCCGCCGGTCCCGTGAAGCCGCCGAGCTCTCCCTGTCGGAAAATGCCATTTTTGGCCATTTGGAGCTTTTCGTCACTGGTGCCATTTCAGACCATTTCAAGTCGTATTCTTGGGCTCATTGGGTTCATCTCGTTGAGAGGAACCTCAAGACATATATTTCACGATCCCATTTTATCCGGTTTGAAAGTTGTCATTTTTGGGTGTTTTAAGTTTTGAATTTTAGTTTTTAATCCAACTGTTAGATTTCGTTTTGTTGTCGTTTTTGGAATATACTCGGAAAATGGTGAAGTTTGATATATATATTGACTATATTGGTGACCGGCATGAAAGTCAATATCTAACAGCTTAGATTTTGTCTAGTTTTGTGTGCCACCGATCTGGTGTTGGCTCAGACCTGAATTAGTCGAGTTATATGTCTAACTTAGCTATTTTGGACATTAGGAATTTAGTGAAGAAGCCTGTTCACTAATTCGAAGCTTCATTGAGGGGTCAATGTTTCCCAAGTGAGCGATCGAGGGTGTGGAATTGGTTCCTGACCCTCCGAACGATCATCCAATCGACACCTTAAGCATCTAATAGTATGGTATTGCTATTCTAATAAGGTAGGGATTCGAAGCTTCGTTGAGGGGTTGATGTTTCCCTAGTGAGCGATCGAGGGTGTGGAATTGGTTCTCGACCCTCTGAACGATCGTCCAATCGACAACTTAAGTATCTAACAGCATGATATCACCATTCTAATGAGGTAGGGATTTAGTTACCTCTCTTTTACATTGTTTTTGAATAAAACTTATTTTCTACAACATATGAGAACAAACGTGACTTTAGAACTTTTAAATATTTGTGATGGAATTGAATGGTATGATTTATGTATTGGATTGCTCTGAGATTTTTCTGAGTGCTGATTATTTTTGGATATGTTAAAAATGGGGCCGTTATACTGCCCATTTTTCTACAAAATTTAATTAACCATTTTATTAAAAACCAGAGTATCATTTGAACTCAAATTACTGCATGGTTACTTTTACACATCAGTTCAGAGTACACGTGTCATAGGATCTCACATGAGTCTCAGGTTAGCATCATGGGATTTTTACAGTGTGGTGCTACGGCCCCACCAATAGTGCAGAGTCCGTGAACCCGCGCGGAGTATTTCTTCTGATTACTTTCCCATTTGATAGGCATAGGCAATGCGGTTGCCCCTCCAGGTTTGGTAGGTGACACAAGGGTGTCCCCTCCGGTTATAGGCTAGATGTCAGGCAGGTTGTATGGCACACGTAGTGCCAACACCTTAGTTTCTATTGATGAGAGGTAGTGAATTCATGGGTATGGGTAGATTTGTATCATGTGTTTGTGGACTGATTGATTTTCATATATCATACTTTTTGTATATCTATATATATATATATGTATGTGTATACGGACTATTGGTTTTGGATAACATGTTTATATATATATATATATAGTTATCAGCTTTGGAGATGGATATATATAAGTATATACATATGGTTTTGCTAAAAAATGGTGTCTTTGAATTAAACTAACCATGCAGAGGCTTTCCATCACTAAAAAGGTTTTTACATGAGGTAACAGCTTTCCTACTGAGCTCTCGAGCTCACCCTTTCTATTTTTCCTCCCTTTCAGGTGGTTGTTCATTCGAGTCGGTTGTCCCGTTGGCTAGGCAAGTCGCTTGGCTTACGCTTCCGTCCTATCCCTCTTCAGTTGGTCTTTCTACCTTATTTTATTTTCTTCCTCATGTCTATCTATTTAGCCAAGTTGCTTGTTCCTAATAAATTATTGTATGAGGATGTTATTACTATTATTTGAAGATTTGGTGGATAGACGGGGTAATATAGTTCCCGAGGAGCATATTTTCGAAGTTTTAAGTACTTGGAATTTTAATGAACTCTATAAATTGATTTTTGGACTTTCTACCTCAAGATTTACGAAATGCATTTAATCAATACAAAAATTTCATTAAACCAAGTTTTCATACAATTTAACTATATTTTCCCGAATTCTAATTGGTGTTTCTTTCTTGATAAACTAAATGAACCTCTTTTATACAGAATTTCCAACGATTTGAGGACTAAAATGAAAATCCAAGTACTTGATTTTCTCTGAATTTTGTAAAAAAAATTTATTTATATTAATTTATACTCAAAATTACCAAAAAATCACGGCCTAGGATTTGGGTTGTGACACCATTAACTATTAAAGCAAAAGAAATTAATTAATAATATTAGAAAACAAAATAAATGTTGAAAATTCTAAAGATGGTATGATTTAACACATTAACTATTTGAAAGGTATATTCATTATATTGATTAAATTGATACTATATGCAAAGATGATATTGTCTACATATTATGTATTACATGCTGTTATTAAATATTGTAATACTTTTATAAGTGGAAGAGCATAGTGAAAATTAATTAATTTCATGATCAAAAGATAACAAATAAAAAAAGAGAATAAAGTTAAGTAAGTGGTGTAATTATTATTAACTTTAAATATATATATATATATATAAGTATATTTTATGTTTACAATAAGCCTATAAATAAGACATTATCTTGTAACTATAATCTATTTTCCTCCTATATTTTTCTCTACCTCTCTTTCTCTTATAATTGTGGTAGTCTATAAAGATTTCAAGAAGTTTTCTTCAAGATTCAAACTCTTAGTCTTTCAATATTAGTATATTTTACTATACTTAAGTCCAAATTCAATCTATGATATTTGAAATTAAAAATTTTGTTAAGGTCTGAAATTTTTATGAGAAGTCTTTCTATATATTTATTAATTTCTGGCAAGTTTTATATTTATATCTTACTCCTATGATTTTATAGAACTCTTTTTATACATATTAGTTATCACCTAAGAAAAGCTGAAAAATAAATTTGATCGATTTTATTCTATGATTTTAGAGGTTAAACGTTTTTAATTTGAGTTGAAAAATTTAAATACATATTCATATATATGTTAACTCATATTCTGGAAAGTTTTGTGATATCATGATTTTATTTTTAATCATTATTAAATTTTCTTTATATATTGTATTTATAACCGGTAAATCTGATATTTTTTTTATCCAAGATAATATTATTAAAATCTTATTCTATTGATTTTATATGCCATAAGAGACTCAAAATATTTTTAGAATTTTTGGAAATAATTAATTATGATTTTCGAAATAACATATAATTTTGTAAGTTAAGTGCTATCATTAATTTTAAGATATAACTTTAAGAATTATATGTGCTATGTAATAGTATAATTTTGAATCTATAATTTTTTTCTATGTGTAAAAATATGTTAAATATATTCTCTTAAAATATCGAGATTTTTGGGTATATAAAAATAATTTTATAAAATTCAAGAATAGTTTGGTGCTTTAATAGTTTTTATTAAATTTCAATTTATAGATTAGAAATTAGTAAAAGCATACAAAACTTATTCAAAAAAATTCTAAAGAATTTTCTATAACTTTATTTTTATGTTATAATATTATCTATAAAGTTTCAAAGTAAATGAAGTTTTGTACTAGAATCTAAAATTCTTTAAATATGCATTACTTGTTGAAATTTTTACAACTTTTAGTTATGTATGTTATGAAATATAATTTTATATTTGTATGATATGAGTCTTTTTTTTAAGACATATAAATATATTTCTAGTAGCATGTATTAAGATATTTAATGAATATTAATAAAAAAGGATAAAAAAGGGCATGTGGTTACAACAAGATCGAGTGTATAGAATTTCACTATAAGCACAAATAAAATTTTGTAAGAACCTAAGGTAAGTAAATCTCACCCTATGTATTTATATGAAAAGTTATGTACTATTTGTGATGTAATTGTGATTATACTAATATGTTATTATATATTCTGCAATAATAGATGCACTAAGTATGTAAATATATCATGAATATGTGCATACATAATTGCACAAAAAAATTTATGATTTTCAATAAAATTAATTTTTTTTTTAAAAGTACTATGTATCCAAAACTATGTTTTAAGAAAAATATTTTCTTTAAGTGTATGTTAAGTTCTTGAAAAGAGTGTGGACAACTGACTGATTTATCCACAGTTACTATATTAATAATGAAAATTTAAGCTGCGATGCTAGTCATTGTAGTACGATAGCTATATGGGATCCGAATAGTTATATGGTTACATATGCTTGTTATGACACTATTTTTATGTCCCATTACTTCTGATAGATTTGGCACTTTACTATGTTGAGCTCAAATATGAAAAGTTTATGAAATGAAAATATTTATGAATAAATGTTTCAAAAAAAAAAGATACATAGTTATTCTAAAAATATACTATTCATGTGATATGACATTCATTGCATGAACGAGATTTACTTATTAGGCGCAAGCTCATTCTATTCGTTTAAATTTTCCAGATGAGCAATAATTCCTACTAGAGGTTGGTTGGCAGTGGCGGAATCCCAAATAGCAATAAAATATTTTAAGCAATTTTATAT
This sequence comes from Parasponia andersonii, assembly GCA_002914805.1. Lineage (NCBI taxonomy): Eukaryota > Viridiplantae > Streptophyta > Magnoliopsida > Rosales > Cannabaceae > Trema > Trema andersonii. Next base: position 996,901 of record JXTB01000004.1, read on the forward strand.
TCTTACTTTCAAGTATATAATTACTTGGCCAAAATTGAGTGTGGTTTTATTTTTATGAAGTGTATGAATTTAATTTCTATTTTGAGAATTAATTTCAATTATGAAGTAAAATAAATCTTCATTAAAAAGTATTTCTTTAATTTAATTATGAATAGTAACATTAATTATGAATAGTAACATTTAAAAGAAAATGAAATTTTCAAAAAAAAATTGACCGATCTTTCGCTTTAACCTTATAAGACAAAACTATAAATTGATAGTCCTTTTAAATCTAGATTTACGTAATGTTATAATAACGACACAATTGAGAAGGAGAATTAAGAGTGGACTAAGGAAAAAGAATCACAAGATAATACTTGTGAATCTAAACCCTTTGAGATCCAAATCATCATGCCACCACTATTCATCAAAGATCACATCTATGACGATCCTATATGGCCAGAATCTCCTACACCATCACTAGCATCGTTCATTCAAGCCCACCAATTACATGTATGAAAGCCGAGATAAGTTCAGCATGCATGCCAATTATCACCATATATTATCAAGCTTGAGCGTGTTCCAAAACAAGACTCCTATGCTGTGTTGTATGACACATATTATGGGCAGAAGCCACTATTTGATGAGCTTCACCAATATGAATATGAATAAGCCTAAAGATTTAGTTTATGGAGAGAAGTCCTATACTACCCAAGTTATACAATTTAATACGGGACTCCTCTCCATATATTGCATCTTTAGACTGAATACCAATTGTTAGGTTTGTTTTTCAGATATGACCAAATAAAATTAATTTAACCAATTATTTAATTATGTTGTAACACAAAAAATAGTCATTGTAAAAGCGAAACCGTAAAAATAACATACATAAACTTTACTTGATTTAGTTATCTCTTGATAACCTACGACTAAGGGGCCACACCTAGAGAATAAACACTATTAGTAAAGTTTGGAATAAATACAAACACCAGTTTATCTAATACAATAAAAATACTCCATCTTTTGATTGTCGCAATATGAATATATTCTTTCACCAATGTATCTAGTGAGCACTACTTGTCTTAGGTTGGCCTCATACTTCAGAAATCCCTTCAGAGTATTAAAGTCGATCTTCTCTTGGAGATTTTGTGTTCGTCATCTCGATGAACACTCACAGTCAAGCTCCCATTGACCTTGTTTGATCCTTCACTCGTGAACTTCGTTTATAGTAACGAATCGATATTTTCCCGAAGATATTCAGCACCTCTCCCGAAGTACTGTATCACATGACTAGGACTACTCCTAAATCTAAGAAAATAACTAAAAAAAAAAAAAATCTTCCTATTATGCTCAATAGTCAAAATAAAATATATGCTCTTTACCTAAAACTATCCATGAATCGCCTTTAAATAGAGAGAGCATGTCTTCACGCGTTAGAAATCTGCTAAATAATAATTAAAAGTATTTAATATTGATTGAAAGACTAGAAAATCAGCCAAGTTTGTTCCCAAACTTAAAAAATTGATCTGAAAAATTAATTATTGATTCTGTCCACATGTTGTAATATAATCTGTCAACACAATCATGTTGGAACATAAAAAAAAAACTTCTAAATTCCTTTCTTAAAACAAAATAGTCAGTTACTCAAACATTTTTGACAGCTTATATGACGAATTAGAGTAACATCAAATAATAATAGCACAAATAAGTTAAGGAAACTTCCATAAAAAATATTTATTTAAAAGAATTTCTTTAATGAAATATAGACAAATACTCAAAATAGATTTTGATAAGAGACATTTACCAATTCCAATACGATGGAATCTATCCTAAACATGATTGATATACAAGATCAATAAATAAATAGATAATAATTAGATTATATTTGTAAAGAAATAATACCTTGTAGAGTAAATACCACATTAATTATTCCCTAAATAAATATTCAATCAATATGATCTAATTTTTATGATTAGCAATCACACATTTGGGAACCAACAAGTGTACAATGGGCAAATAATGAAAATCTTAATTAGATCAAATCTTTAGTCGCATACTGTCATATAACTAGTAAAATCGTTATGTTATAACATGAAACTTACCAACAAATTTTGTTCTTTCATACAAGATTTTGGTATCCCACCTCTACTCTTTGACATAATCATCAGTTCCGTGTACAATCATAGAGAAGCAAGCAGTAGAGAGCTACTTTTCCCAAAACGACCAACCCAACTCAACTGGTTTTCCATGAGATGAGAGCGAAAATTAATTCTCAAACTTACTAAAAAAAATTCAACCATGCATCTTAGCAGAAGCCAAGTAAGGGTATAACGTAAAGAAAAAAGAAGAAAAATGTGTGCTTAAGTAATAAGCCCTCACTAAAGGACTTGCTAGTACTTGTTGCTCTCTAAAAGTACAAAAGGTCTGATGGGCCTAGAAATGATGCCAGATACATATTATTGAATGTAAAAATTCAAGAGGTCCGATAAGCCTAAACATGATACCAAAGTTTGATGGGCTAAAGTGTTGTCCTTGTAGTTTTTTTTTCCCCTTTAATTATTAATGTGCTGATAGTTAAAACTTGAACAATAATGTAAAAGGAGAAGGCTAGCAAAAGACTCAAGTTCAGCTCCAATCTAATAAAATCCTTGACTTGGATTTAAAACAAAAACAACAAAATTTTGTAATTATCCTGCTCAAAGGAAAGTAAAACCGTTACTTCTCTTTCTTCCTTCTCTACTAAACACCGTCAAATCTCAACCCTCCATTTCCATCACTTTTTTCTTCCTTCTCTTTATGGTTTGAACGAGCATGATAATTAGAGAAAGACCAAATGCATAATGATTTGTTCTTATAGTATTTCTTGGTTTTAGTTTCTATTATTCTATTTCAAAATATTAGTTGTTCTATGGATTTACGTTTTGAAATTTGTAGTATTAGGTGAATACCAATATACTATAATCATTTAAAAAATTGACTATTGAGTAACACACCAAAAATGCTTAACTTTTTTTTTTTTTTTCATTTTAGTTCTTTTTTGAATGTAAAAGAACAATATAATTATGTAAAGAAAATTATATGAATGTTGGCACATGAAATTTTTAAAGCATAATTGTAATTTAATAGCTTTTAGTATATATTTTGCTACGATGTAAGCCCCACTAACAAAAAATCCTAACTTCATCGTCTCTGCATCTTAGAAGATAGTCCATGTATTTGGCTACTTAACCCAAACTATTTGAGGCTCTTAGTCCACGTTTGCCTCCTACGAGCTTTCCAAGAGACGGTAAGTCATTGCATCTTAATTCCATTATCCTCTGAATTGCTGCTGATTTTTATGTTAAGCAGGGGCATCTTAGGAGGGGTAGTATAGGAATCATGGAAAATTGTAGGGACTTGATGGTAAATATTTTTGGATACCTACATTTCCTAGCCTACAACAGGGATTCTTTACGCAACAAAAAGATTTTAAGGGATTTTTTGGTTCAGAGATAACCTTTTTCTCTATCCTTTTTCCATACAATTATTAGTTTAACCTTTTTCTCTATCCTTTTTCCATACAATTATTAGTTTTTTTTCTTTCAATTTTTATTAAAACATTTATACATAAACTGACCTTAATTGAATTTGAACCCTCTATTTCCACGCATTCACACATGGTCTCAAGAATCCTAAACCAATTGAACGCCTCAATTGGCAATTTATTAGTTGTTTTTATTTGAATAACAAAGAGATATTTATTATAGCTAATACAGAAGTATGATATCTTTTTTCTTCTTTTAAAAGTGAATTATTAGAGCAAGAATATTGCCAAAATGAAAATAATAACACCATTTAAAACAATGGCCTCAGCAACTTCCAAAGACAATGCGAATAGCTGAAAATGAATATCATTTTACGCACCTAAACACAAAAAACAAATACTTCGATGATTTGGAAGCAGCTAAAGAACATTAGAGCAATGTTGAAAGTAGTCCTCTCAAAATATTAACAAATGAGACTCGAGAAATTACATGACCCCTTTATCCCTCAGCTGGAGCACAGTTTTGTGGACAAACTTCACCAGCTGAGGTAACAAATGTAATGTTACCTGACAACAGCAGAAAGCACAAGTTGGCACTTACACAAGAATTCTTGGTTATCTAAACATCTCCTATAAGTGTTGAACTGGATTTGATTGCATCGAAAAGAAAGAGCACTCACAAGCTATATCAATCTTGACTTTGTGAAGCAAGAACCCACCACCCGCTTTAAAATGCTATTCATGTGATCTAGAAATAAAAGAAAGTAGGTTATGAAGCAATTTCACCTTTAAATTCTGACTATGAAGAGTCTTTACTACTTACCACTTTAAATTTCATGAGAATCAATTGAAGATTCTCAAAACTTGGTTTGCTTCCATGTCTTTTAGCCATTGGAATTCCAGTTCTAACTTGATATGAATAAAGAAAGGGGTGACCAAAGTAACCTAGCCTTGAGGTTTTATTTTGAAACAGGGATAGCATGCATATATTATAGATAATCTTAATAGAATTAACCTATTCCTAAGGTTTTAATTTGAAATAGAGCTAACATGCATCAATTATAGAATGTCTAAATGGAAACACATTTCATTCTCTTTTTCCTGTGTATTAGACTTGATAGTTTATAAGACAATAAACTTGAGCTGACTAAATATAAACAGCCAACATATATCGAAGTTCACCAAAGCAAAAGATTCTGTTGAACCACAGATTCCTCCAATCGCCAAAGTCAAGAGAATGAAATGTGTTTTCATTTAGACAGTCTATAATTTATGAATGTTTTCTCTATTTCAAATTAAAACCTTGGGAATAGGTGAATTCCATTAAGACATTCTATATTATATGCATGTTAAAAACCGACTCCAAACCTTTCTTTTTGACCTTTCATTTCATTTATCCCAACTAATATTTCATTTTCATTTTCAATATACAAGACTAATAATACACACCCCTCGCTAAAAAAACTTGATGTAGTTAGGGATACGTCACTTTACTTGATAAATAAGAGCACTCACAAGTTGGAACTGATTCAGATCCTGAAATAAAAAAAGGTAGGTTATGAAGCGATTTCACCCTTAAATTTTGACTATGAAGAGTCTCTTTTTGCCACTTTAAATTTCGTGAGAGTACTGAAGAGTCTCAAAACTTGATTTACCTCCATGTCTTTTAGCTATTGGAATTCTAGTTATCACTTGATATGAATAAAAAAAAGGGTGACCAAATTTGGGGAACCTAGTGTTGAGCTTTTATTTTGAAACAGAGATAACATGCATATAATATAGAATGTCTTAATGGAATTCACCTATTCCTAAGGTTTTAATTTGAAATAGAGATAACATGCATAAATTATAGAATATCTAAATGGAAACACATTTCATTCTCTTTTTCCTATGTATTACTTGATAGTTTATAAGGCAATAAACTTGAGCTGACTAAATATAAACAGCCAACATATATCAAAGTTTACCAAAGCAAAAGATTTTGTTGAACCGCAGCTTCCTGTAATGGCCAAAGTCAATGAGTTTGGGGTTGCTGGTAGACCAGCTGAGCCAACCAAGTCGAGTGCTTTGGCGAATCCTACAAATATTTTGCCTTTCTCTAGTGGCAAATAATGGTGCTTAATTTGCTACTTAATTTAGCTTATACGGATATACCACAAGAAATACATTTAAGTAGCAGAACTTTCAATTTTTTTGAGAAAAAGGATTGGAGGGAGGGGATTGGATGCTCATAATCACCTTTTCTCAGACAGAAAGAGAGCAGAATTAGCTACCAGTGGTTGTGACCCACGACAGACCACCGCATGGAAAAGGAAGACGTAATTTTCCAGCGGAGAAGCGAGCTCAACCTGCCAAGCAAAAGGATCCTTCCCTCGGTCCGAGATTTTAAACAATGACAAAAAAAAAAATCATCACAGCCTCATATATATACATGCACATACAATATATATATATATATGGAAAAGTTAGAGTGGTGAATGAATTTTAACCACCAGAATCTTATAATGATGAACCTTTTAAGCCATATCATCAAAAACTAGGATGTACCCACAGTTCGTTTGTTTCTTTGACAAATTAAATAATATAGAGGAGAGGAGGAACTAGGATGCAACTCAATCTTGGCCTCCCTCTAGTGGGCTCTGAGTCTAACTTTACTAACTTAACCACTATAATCTCCCATGATTGGCCATGTTGCTAATATAATGGGTATAGCTAATTCATTTACCATGTACATGCGTACTCTATCAATGCAATGTGCACTGTTTGGTAAAACGGAAAAGTGAAAGGAAAAAATACCATACTGGAATGAAATTTGGAGAAAGAATGGAAAAGTGAGTGATTTACCATGTGAGAAAAATAAGCCAAAGACGAGAATTGGATGGACACTAAATCAATATGAGTCTGACCATTTTTTTTTTGTCTCAAAATTGTTAGAGTGAAGAAAGAGATTAATAAACGTATATTCAACAAACAAATAAACATTTGACCCCAGTTTTAAATTAATTTCATATATCCAAATTGGGTAAATTGAAAATTCACGACTTAAGAGTTAAAACATTTTCATTCCTATTAGTCCTATTCTTTTTCCTTTTAGTTTTATTCTTACTAAATGTATCTACTCTATGCAATTGGATATTTAACTACAGAAAATAAGTACTGCTTTAAGGTGTCCGGCACCACATGAGGCATTAGTTTTTACTGGAAGATGGAATGACACTTTAGGTGGGACCTTGTGTGGGACTCAATATATTAATTCAATATTCTAGTGAAAAACTGATACATAGTGTAGTGCTTGGCACCTTAGCATTACTCAATACAGAATATGTCACCTAAAAAAAATAGACAAAAGATTATGTAAATAGAATTAACCTGAGTTGTTGTCTTGATAAGAGTGCACAATGCAGCTAACTATGCTTTATCATGTGTGCACGTTTCACCTAGATCCTGCAAAGTGTCTCCCACTCCAAATGGCTCGAACTTGACAAAAACGGGATTCCATAGGGGTATGCCTTTATATATCTCAAATATCACTTCATTAGATACAAAAGAATCCCAACAGCTGATATAAAGGACGATATTATTTTAGATGACAGTATTAGCATAGGAGACTAACTATTTTTCAATGGAACAAGACATTACAATCACAAAATAAGAAAAATAAATAAATAACTAAGCTCAAGTTAAACGGTTGGAGAGAGTGGGGTGGAGGCTCATATTCGCTTTTCTCATACATAAAAAGAAAGCAGAAACAGCTACCAGTGGCTGTGACCAACAACAGACCACTACGTGGAAAATGACAGAACCCTCATCTTCCAGTGCAGAATCTGGGTCAACCCGCTAAGCAACCGAATCATTCCCTCTACCTGATTTTGAGGGTTAAGTAGTCAAATACTTCTTTTTAAAATAATTAGTCGCATATAATTAGTGATAAGATCATTTTCTGATTTTTACGGTTTGAAAAAGAAAAAGGACATCTACAATAATGAAGTGTCAAAATTCAACCACTTTGCTAAAAAGCCCCACAAAATATCAAAAATTATCATCACTGCCTCATAATCCACCGCCACCATATAGAGAAAGAAAAAGAGATCAACAAGTTCAGAGAGTTAATAGCCAAAACCAAAACAATAAGAACAAAATTGTAACAACTTAAATAATCAAGAGACAAATGTGCTATTAACCTAAAAAAGAAAAACACTCCAGAAGTGAAAGGATCTATTTCTTACCACTGCAATATCAAAATCTCTATAGTCTCCAAAACTTGGTTTGCCTCATAATCTTCACAGACTGCCAACAAGTTGAATCGAACAATGCACCTAATTTGCAGAATAAAATCAACAAGTTTAGCCATTGGAACATTACTTATCACTTGATATAAACAATTAAAAAGGGATGATGGAAGTTGAGGAATTTATTCTTTAAAGTTTAATTTTAAAATAAAGACATAACATGCAAATCTTATAGCATGTATGAATGGAATGACATTTCATTTTTTCCTTTTTCCTATGTATTAACCTTGACAGTTCATAAGACTATAGAACTTGAGCTGAGTAACTATAAACAGCCAACAGAGATTGAATTTTACCCCTGGTCCCTTCAATAGCCTCGCCATCTATGTCCATCAGCTCAGGAATGAGTAAGTCAATGACTGATTATTACTCCAGTGAACCAATTGTGGAAATTGCTACTTACATTCAAGCAACTGAACTTGATGGGTTCATGACTGATTATCCAGGAATTGCAAGTAAATATGAGTAAGTTTTCTTAACCTCTTAAGGTAGAAAGAAATTATGGGAAATATAAACTAAGACATAATGAGAAAGGAAATCTTTGTTTTGAAAATGAACGGGACAAATAAGACAAGGTCTTACTCTCAATTTCACTAAAAATAAGTTGTCCACCAAAAATTATTTCCTAACTGTGCAAATAAATAAAAGAGTTCCTAGAAAATAAATTATTTCCTAACTGTGAAAATAAATACAAGAGTTCCTAACTGTTTTCTCTTATTTTTCTTTCATTTTGCCAGTTTACATTTACTATGGCTTATAACTTCTAAATAATGTTTTCAGCTTAGTAAATGGAGTCCGAAAATTTTGACTTGCTGTGCTCTCTTTTGGGATTTGCAGGGTGCCCACGTATGAATAGTGACCCAAAAGACAAGGTTTCGTATCACATATTGCCAGATGAACCAGGCTCTCTGCTAAGCTTAGTCCCACCTGAAACCAACCCCACCAGCACAAGCCGATTTCCTTTTCTTTCTTTTCTTTTCCAGATGATTTGTTTTCATGAGTGTAACACACAGGAAAAAAAGAAAAAAAAAATAGCAAAAAATGGTTGGAGAAAATTAGGCTCAGTAGCAGAAATGGCTACCAGTGGCTACAATTGACGACGGACCACTGAGTGAAATCGGGTCGAACTGCCAAGCAATTGGATCCTTCCCTCTGCCTATTTATAGGGTTAAGTAGCCAAATAACACTTTTTAGAAAAAATTAGGCTCAGTAGCAATTCAAGAGGCTAAGTTAAAACTTAAAACCTTTAACAGGGTCTTGTTTCAATTGGTTAAAACTATCATCACAGCCTCATAATATATAATATATGTGGAGAGAGAGAGAGAGCACAGCATGTTCAGAATTGATTGTCAAAACTAAAACAATAAGAACCAAATCATAACACCTTACATAATCAAGGGACCAAATGCATCACTTACCCAAAAGAAAAAACTCTGGAAGTAGGAGAGGCTGGAAGCTCAGATTTGACTTTCCATAGAGAGAGTACGTGCCGCAGCCAATAGCAGCGAGCAACTACCACGGCTAAGAAAATGGACAGAGGTGTCATTTTCCAGAGTATCACAACCTGAAGATCAAAACATCATTCCAGAAAGTCAAACTACCCGTCCATCTCCTAATAGCAACCTGCTACAGGGGAACTCAATGGACTGGAGTTGAAATGTATGAAAGAAACCAATTAAATTCAGGACAATATCCATAGAAACTTATTCTCACAAAGTCCATAGAACCTCTAACTCAATGCAAAAAATCAACTGTCAAAGGAAAGGGACAAATAGAAAAACTACTACTTGCGTCTCTTCAGCAAATTTTATTAAAATGGTTGTCCGAGGTCATTGTGGACCCTCTATGGGTATAAAATGAGCTCTAACCACAGCTGGAAAAACAGCATTATCCAACACACCCTTCAAAGGAAAAGAAGTCTTCATCAAAACTTCTAACCACTAGATGATTAATTAATCAGAAACAAAGTTACTGAAGTACTTAACCTTTCAGTTCCAGCAACATATGCCCCACAATTAAATGTGCCCATGTCTTTTGGGACACAGAAATAAATCTACAACTCAAATAACAATGTATTAGCTTCAAATCAAATAAACTTGCAATCTGGCTAGCTTAAGTTGCAATATTAAATATCATCCAAGCACCAACCGTTACCTATTCACAAGGAGCTCCTTCTCATTTATCATGTGCTGGTCTTCATGCACATGCATAGGTAAAAAAAAAAAATACCTACTGGATTGGTTCCAATATATATATATATATATAGAGAGTTTTTCTTATTTCTTTGGAGAGAGAGAGAGGTGGAGGAAATCATCGGTTCTGCATGCAATTAGGGAAGTGCAAGCAACAGAGACGGGTGCCCATTTTTTCCAAAAACGACCCGACCCGACCCGACCCGGGCCCGGACGGCTTCACTATGAGAGCAAAACCTCATTCTTAAACCAATCAGCCTCTCTGAAAATCTTGAGTCATGTCTTCTTGGAGGATTTTTTAGCTCATGAGTTTTGCAGTTGAATTCCGGTTTTGCCCTCATATTGCCGAACATCCTGGGGGTATTGGGAGGAATATGATGGTATTTTAAATACTAAATATGCTTTGATATCCGGATTTTAATAAAAATAGGGTTTTTTTTTTTAAAAAAAAGTGGGTCTTAACTAATAACCACCACTTACTACAAACTTAAAAGAAAATAACATACACATTCTACCAAGATTTGAACCCTGACCCCCCAAACTCACACGCACATCCTTCGAACCTTGGACCAACTGAGCTAGTCCCAGTTGACTAAAAAGAGGGGTTAAGGAACGTAGTATCATTTTTTCTTTTTTCTTTTTTCATTCTAAGGAAAATTCATTTTATTTTGCTATATTCCGAAGTTATTAAACCATTAACTGTTTTTTTTCTCTACTTTCTTTTCACCTTAAAGAGCAATTTGAAATAAAAATCAGTGGATTTTTTTTTTCTTCAGATGAGTATTAACGAAGAGGTTGTAGCTAACATAGAAATAGGATTAGCGAAATTCTATTATTTTTATTAAATTTTTACAATTGAAAATTAAGTTATTAATGCTTCTAAAAAAAAAGAACGAAGTGTGAAATTGAATATAATAACACCAATCAAAAGAACAAAAATCATTCCTCTTAAAGAAACAAAAGCCAAAACCAAATGATTTTGTTGTATTATTCCAAAGCGGTATCGTTTAACACATTTCTTAATACCTAAAATAAAAACTACGACACTTTCCCTACACAAATTGCTGAAAATGAACTGAAATTTCTACATGAGGTGAAAAACAAAATCATGATTTGGAAGTGATTGAAGAACGATCAATATTGAAAGTAGGTCCTATCCTCAAACTCTGACACTCGAGAGACTCTGAGACCGACACTTGACTTTGAGAATTTTCATGATCTCTTATAACACTATTTCGTAAAAAGTTAATGCTAAATATCTCTATTAATCTACTAATATTTTTATACCAACACATATGACAAGTGAATTTCACATATTTTAATTAATATATTGAAACTCACTATAAATAAATTTAATACTATTCACTAATTAAATAGTGACAATTCATTTATCACATGTGTTAATATTAAAATTATTGTAAACTAAATTGTCTGGGATACTTAGCATTATCCTAAAAACTAAAACTTCACCAGCTAAGGTAACAAAATGCATTACCTGCCATCCAAAAAAAGCACAAGTTACTTGTAAAAACCTAGAGTTTGGGAGGGTAATTTGGACATTTTACCAATTTACCGGATATAATAACGGGGGGAATAATTTGCAAAAATTTGTGCAGAATGACTAAATTGCAAATTTTGGGGGACAGAATTGATAGAGATTTGGGAACCAGTGACTATAGTACAATTTTTGCACTTTTTGAAAATTGCACAGTCCCATATATTCCCACTCACTTGCGCAACCTTTTTCTCAATCACTCCCTCTCTCTCTCCCTCACCCAACTCCCTCTCTCTCTCCCTCACCCGATTCTCTCTCTCGGATCTCTCTCGACCGAAGGAGGACCACCGCCGCAGCTCACCTCCCGCTTGCGCAGCCCACCGGCAAAGCTCTACCGTGCTGCGCTGAGTCGACGCCGATCAGTTGCAACCACCGGAGAAGCTCACCGGAGCCGGAGAAGACGTAGTGGCCATTTCGGATTTTTGGCCGCCGGCGACGATTCCGGCCACCATTCGACCTCAAATCGGGCTCATTGAATTCGTCTCGTCGCAAGGATTGTCAAGGTATATATATCTTAACCCCATAATGCACGAATCAAAAGTTGTCGTTTTCGGAATGTTTTGAGTTTAAGTTTGACCTTTTGATCCAGCCGTTGGATTGTGTTTTTGTTGTCATTTTTGGATTGTACTCGGAAAATGGGGGCATTTGATATATATATTTTCTGCGTTTGGTGACCGGCACAAAAATCGAGATCAGACGGTTGAGATTTCCTCGTTTTACGTGCCACCGATGTAGGTCCGAACCCAAATTGGACAAATTATATGTCTAACCTAGCTATTTTGGATATTAGGAATTCAGTGAAGAGGTCCGTTTGTGGAATTGAAGCTCCTTTGAGAAATTGATTTTTCACAAGAGGACGATCGAGAGCTTAGAATTGGTTCCCGACTCTCCTAGCGATCGTCAATAACACCTTGAGGATTCAATGGCGTGGTATTGCTATTCGAGCGAGGTATGGACTCAATTACCTCTGTTTTATATCGCTTTCGAATAAAACTTATTTTCTGCAACATATAAGAACAAATGTGATTTTTGGTTTTCTTGAACATCTGTGATGGGAATTAATTGTATGATGTATACATATTGTATTGCTCTGGGAATTTTCTAAGTGCATGTTATTTTGAGTATATAAAAAATAGGGCCGTTATGTTGCCCGTTTTCCTATAAAACCTAATATGCTAATTTTATTGAAAAACTCGAGCATGATTATTTTCACACTTCAGTTATGTATTGCACATGTCATAAGATCATAAATGAACACCGTGTTAGCATCATGGGTTTACAGTGTGGCTCTGCGTGCCCCATCATCGGTGTAGAGTCCGTAAACCCGCACGGGATTTTATTACTTTTGATTACCTCCCCATTTGGCAAGTGTAAACAATTCGGTTGCCCCTCCAGGTTTGGTAGGCGACACATGGGTACCCCTTCCAGGTATGAGCTTAGGTGTCAGGCAGGCTGTTAGACATACTTAGTGTTATCATCCTAGGTTTCCACAGATGAGAGGATGAGAACTTATAAGTATGGGTTGATTTGTGTCATGTGCATATGAATTGAATGGTTTTGATTACACTGCTTTATATATAAATATATATATATGTGTGTGTGTATGTTTTGAATTAAATTAACCATGCAAGAATTCTCCATCACTAAAATATTTTCGACTGAGATAATTGTTTTTCTTACTGGACATTTTATGTTCACCCCCTTACCTTCTTCCTTAGGTAGTGTTCAATGCGACCTTGGTGATCAAGAGGAGTAAGAGGTCATCCTGACTGTAGTTCATTTCTTGGTAATGCTAGAAGCTTGTTGTCATGGTGTTTGGATTGTTTGGGTTTTATTTAGCATTGAACTAAGATTACTACTCTCTGTCTTTGTCTGTGAACTTATGTATGCCATTCTTGTGTTTGATTTTTGGCGTGGATGATGATGATACTTGGAATTATATTTGATTTTGCGTTTTTAAATAATTATTCGATCTATGTTTAGTAGTGTATAAGAACTGTGAGAGTGGTTCACGGGATGAAATTCCAATTATTTTATTTAAATGGACCATTTTATAAAACTAGAACTTTTGACACTTGTCAAATAAATCAAGAAATTCCTCACCTTTGTGATATTCCCTTTCTGCCACTGGCCCGGATTTTGGGTCGTGACATTACTAACCTATTAGGGTATGAACCCATATGCCAAAACTAATTAGAGAAAAGGCAAAACTAAATACAGCTCATAAGCTTTAGGGAGCTGACTTCCGTCCCTAAGAAAGCAACCTGAAATGGTAAAAGACAGGAAGTCAGAAAAAGTCGCAAATATTGTTGAAAGACTAAAAGATACTAGTCGTACCAAGATTTCTTACCACTCCAAATTTCAAGATAATCTTCCAAAGAGTCGAGAAAACTTGGTTTGCCTCCGTTTCCTTATCCCTTTCTTCACAGACAGCCAATGAGTGGAAACCAACAACAATGCGCCTGATTCGCATAAGATTTACGACACAGCCTTCTAGCAATTGGAACACTACTTATCTCTTGATAAAATAAGAAAAAGGGTGTATCTTGAAAATAAATGTTCAAAGGGAATAGGGATAACACGGAAATCTTGGAATGTCTAAACATAGAGAATTACAGAAATGAAAGATGAAGAAACATTTCCCAACAAAGAAACCTGCTAAGTCATTCAGTTTCAGATCAGCATTGTGCTATGGTGAGTAAATCAATGTTGGTATTGAATTTGTCACAAGACTGAAACATGATTAACAAGAAAAACTCAGATTAGCTTACTAATCACTAGCTAAAAACTATTACACAACCTTTTTGTCATGTTGTGGAGCACTGGAAACAACTGCTGTATATAAAAATAATCTTCAAAATAAGCTCGGCCTAACCTTTACTACTACTTACTGTAGGCCATTGGAAAACTACTTTTTACTTGATATGAATAAGAAAGGTGATCAAGTTGGGCAAACAGCAAAAAGCGATCGAATTTTACCAAAGCCAAAGCTGTCGCTGACCCACAGCTTCCTCCAGTGGCCAAAGTCAACGAGTCTGGGGTTGCGGTGAACCAGCTGAGCCAACTCAGTCAAGACTTTCGCAAATGTTGGTCTTTCTGTGGTGGCAATAACGGTGCTTACTTTGCTACTTGATTCAACATATACAATAAAAGACATTTAGGGCATGTCTTATCTGTAATGGAGAGCAAAGGGTATAAAGAGAGGGAAATCATTTCTCTTCCACGCGTTTTACGTACCAATAAAACTAAGGAAAGGGAATTCCAGCCTTTCCCACCAATTCTTTCCCATCCCATCCATTCCTTCCCACTCGTTCCTTTCACGGATCAGCCTTAAGTGGCAAAACTAATAACAAGTTTTCAAAAAAAAGGGTTGGAGGCTCAGATTCACTTTTTCTCTGACAAAAAAAGAGCAGAAACAGCTACCAGTGGCTACGATCGATAAACAGACCACCATATGGAAAAAGATTGAACCATCATTTTCCAGTGAAGATGCCATCAACCTGCCAAGCAACCAGATCTTACCCTCAGCCTGATTTTCACAACATTAAAAAGATATCAAATAAAAATAAATAAATAAACAAAAACAAAATTACGGCCTCATAATAGGGCATAGGACTCGGTTAATTACGTGATTACAATTTTTTGTAAGTTTTTCCTGCTATAAGATTTCATATAAATCAAATACAGTTGCCAAAACTCACCAATCTCCCAAAAAATGGTAAGTCAAATTTTCTTAAAACTACCACAGTGAGAGAGTTTTAAATTTGCCTTTAATTTCCGAAGTTAAAATATTCGACGTCAAAGGGACTCTTTGCAAAGTCGTCTTTTTGGAAAAGAATTTACTGTCAAGGTACCAAATGTGTCATTAACCAAATAAGCATTGTGGAAGGGAGACAGGCTCGAGCTCAAATTTTGCCTTTCTCTCAAGCAAAAAGAGAAGAACCGCTGCTACCAATGGCTACGACAGATGGCTGCTGTGAGGAAATTGACATAGAGCTACAAGCAAAATGACCGAATTTTGGGTCTCCTTAAAATGTATATCCGTTATCCAAATACTGTTGCAGAATGACAGATATCTCACTGTATATACCCAAGTGTAAACACTGATATCCTCGGCCACTTCGCCATACAAGGAGAAAACAGAACTGTACTAAAATGAAGTGCAAAAAAGGACATCCACTCGAATTTCTCTAATCCCACCCGCCAGGCGATTGGATCCTTTCTCAATGCCTGATAATATATATATAATATATGGGCACCATTCTAGTAGTTTTTTTTTTTAATATGTATGTAGGTATTATTTTGCTTAATTAAAACTCATCATGCACGTCTTTTAATGATAAAAAGTAGAAAGAGAAAGAACATTAAATAATTTGCATTTATTGCTTTTTCTTTTCAACTACTCAAATCATTGTAACTATTAGATAATATGATCCAATAGCAAAAAATACCTATTTAAAAAAAAATACTAGATAATGATCCTATATACATATATGACAAAGGGGGGCCTTTTTTCTGTGAGAGAGAGAGAGAGAGAGAAAGAGGTAGAGAAAATCATTGGTTTCACATACGATCAGAGAGAACTAGCAGAAAGGGTGGCCATTTTTCTCAAAATGACTCAACCCGACTGGCTCTCCATGAGGGTAAAACCTCATTCTTAAACCCCATTCTAAAATTAGACCAGTATCACTTATTAGACCCAACAAATTATTTATGACAGCCATTTCTTTGCTCTGATATGCTGAAAGAGGTAGTTAATAGAGCTTTAAAAAAATGTTGTCAAATTTTGTTCATGTATCTTAAAAAGTATTATTTGGCTACTCAACCAAAAATAATGAGCCTCTAAGTCCATGTTCACCATCATCTCGGAGGTTTTTATGACTCAAACTCCTTACAGATGAGACTTGAGAATTTACACGACCCCTCTACCCTTTTTTGGAGCACAGTAGTGCGCATAGACCACCATCTGAGGAAACAAACTATGTTACCTGATAAAACCAGAAAGCACAAGTTGGCACTTGGACATGAAAAATAAAGTGCACACTCACAAGCTCGCTGATCTTGACTCCATGAACAAAAAGCCCATTGACCAATTCCCTAAGCAAACAACCTTGAAAAGGAGAGAGTATGTAAAGAGTCGCAAATACCAAAGAAAAAACATACAACAGGTAATAAATTGTTTAATGGAATCCCCTTTACTAAGTGAAGTGACTATCCCTAATCCCACCACTCAAAAAAAGACTACAGATAGAGGTATACCTTTTGAAAACTAATCTTCCATAAAGAAAACTAGGGGAAAGTTCCTTTGACATTTGGGCCGTGATTCTCGGTGTACCCAATGCTACCTTGACCTTGTGGCAAGCAATCTTGCTTATGCAGGAAAATCGATGGATTTGGAGTCAAAGTTAACATTTTCAATCATCTCACTTGAGAATGATTAAGATCCGGAAATAAAAGAAAGCAGGTTATGAAACAATTTCACGATATTGACTATGAAGAATCTCTATATTTCATACCACTTCAAATTTCAAATCTCTTTGGTCTCCAAAACTTGGTTTCCCCAGTCTTCACACCTTTGTTGAAGAAAATCTTTAGAGACATTTAAGTTTTAGGCATTGAAACACTACTTATCATACTTACAACTTGATATAAATAAGAAAAAAAGGGGTGAGGGAAGTTGGGGAATCTATTCTTTTAGATTTATTTTCAAATAGAGAGATAACACGCTAATTTTAAAGAATTTCTAAATGGAATGACATTTATTTTTCTCTATTTCCTTTGTATAAACCTTGATGGTCCATTAGACAATAGAACTTGAGGTGAGCAACTGTAAACATCCAACAGAGATTGAATTTAACCAGTTATCATTGGTGTCACGACCCAAAACCCGGGCTAGTGGCAAAAGGGGAATTTCACTTGGTGGGAAATTCCTTAATTTATTTGAAAAGTGTCAAAAGTTTTAGTTTTTATAAAATCAGTCCATTTAAATAAAAACATTTGGAATTCCATCCCGTGAACCACTCCCACAGTTCGTATACACCACCAAACCTAGATTGAATAATCACCTAAAAGCATGAAATAAATTTTAAAACTCATCATCATCATCATCATCCACCACCATCCGTTAACAGAAAGGCATGCATAAGTTTACAGACAATTTGAAAGCAGTAATCCTGGTTCAAGCTAACACAAAAAATCCAAATAGTCCAAAGACTATGATCTCAAACTTCTAGCATTACCAAGAGGCGAACTGCAATCAGGATGGCTTCTTAGTCCTCTTGATCACCAGGATCGCACCGAGCACCACCTGAGGAGGAAGGTAAAGGGGGTGAGCATACAATGCCCAGTAGGAAAATAGTTACCTCGGGGAAAACCTTTCAGTGATGGGAATCTCCTGCATGGTTAGTTTAAATCCGAAACATACACACACACATATATATATATAATCTCAACAGGAAGCCAATATATATATAACAGGGTAAATAAAGAAACCATCAGTCCCTATGCACATGACATAAATCAACCCATCCCCATGAGCTCGCATCCTCTCATCTGTGGAAACCCAGGATGACGGCATTACGTGTGCCAAACAGCCTGCCTGATACCTGAGCCCATACCCGGAGGGGACACCCATGTGTCGCCTACCAAACCTGGAGGGGCAACCGAATTGCCTACACCTGCCAAATGGGGAGGTAATCAGAAGTAACGAAACCTTGCGCAACTTTACGGACTTTCACCGACGGTGGGGCAAGCAACGCCACGCTGTAAAACCCACGATGACAACACGGAGCTCATGTATGATCCTATGACATGTGCAATACCGAACTGAGGTGTAAAAACTACTGTACTCTGGTTTTTCAATAAAACGTGCATAATATGGTTTTACAGAAAAACGGGCAGCATGACGGCCCTATTTTTGATATACCCAAAACAACCTGCACACAGCAAAATCACAGAGCAGTACAGCATATATCATATAACCAGATTCCATCACATATAATTCAAATCTTGGAAAACACACTCGTTCTTATATGTTGCAGAAAATAAGTTTTAACTCAAAAGCAGTGCAAAACGGAGGCAACTAAACCCCTACCTCAACTGAATAGCGACACCACGCTATTAAGTCCTCAAAGTGCCGTTGACGATCGTCCGGGGGGTCGGGATCCAATTCCAAGCCCTCGATCGTCTTCGTGCGAAAACTCAACTTCCTCACCGGAGCTTCAATTCCACAAGCGGACCCCTTCACTGGGTTCCTAGCACCCAAAATAGCTAGGTTAGACATATAACTTGTCAAATTCGGGTCCGGGTCCATACCGGACCGGTGGCACGCAAAACGAGACAAAATCTCGACCGTCCGATCTCGATTTTTGTGCCGATCACCAAACTACACAATATATATATCAAACTTCTCCATTTTCCGAGTACATTCCAAAAATGCAATTAAAAACACCATCTAACGGTCGGATCGAGAAAAACACCAACAAACTCGAAATGACCAAAAATGGCAACTTTCAATCCGGGCAACATGGAGTTGAGATATATATACCTTGATGATCCTTGCGACGAGACGAATCCAAAGAGACCGGTTTGGAGTCAAACGGTGGCCGGAATCGTCGCCGGTGGCCAGTTTTCCGAAAAAGCTCCTACCGGCTTTAATGGAGATTCCTGGCGACACAGGCGGCGGCGAGCGGCGAGGACGGGCGGTGGAGCTTCGGCGTGGCACCGGGAGTCGACGCCGGCTGGTGGCACGGGCGGACGACGCCGGGCGGCGGCTCTGCGGCGGATCTGGGCAACTCGGCCGAGAGAGAGAGAGACGAGAGAGAGAGAGAGAGATCGGGGGAGGGAGGAGAGAGAAGAGAGAGAGAGCTGAGAGCTGAGAGGTCCACGAGGCCCCCTTATATTGGGCTGTGCAATTTTTCAAAAATTGCACATAAGTTCCCAAAATTTCAAATCTCTATCAATCTGGTCCCCCAAAATTTGCAATTTAGTCCACCCGAACAAAACTTTTGCAAATTAGTCCCCATAATATTTTATCCGGAAAATTGGTAAAATGCCCAAATTACCCTCGAAAATTCCGGGTTTTTACAATTGGCCCCTTCCAATGTTCTTGTCAGCTAACCTCACTATGTCCATCAGCTCATAAACAAGAATGTAACTTGGGCTTTTGATTAGTTCAGCCACCGAACTGTGGAGATTGCTACTTATGATCAAGCAATTTGAGTCGATGGGTTCATGACAGATTATCCAGGAACTTCAAGTAAATATACGAGAAAGTTTTCTTAGCCTCAGAAAGTACAAAATGATAATGGGGATGTTTCTAATCTGTAACAAAGTAAAACTTTGTCCCTTTGTCTTGAAAACGAACGCAAACGACTAAGACAAAGTCTTTCTCAATATCACCTATTATAATTATCCCACCAAAAATTAGTTCCTAAATGTGCAAATAAACACAACATTTCATAGAAATAAAAGCATTTCCCCTATTTTCTTTTCCATTATGCTCTTTACATTTACTATAGCTTATAAGTAATGTTTTCAGCTTAGTAAATGGAGTATGAAAATTCTTGACTTACTCTGCTTTCTTTTGTGATTTGCATGGTGCCCATGTAGTGATACTGATCCCAAAGCCAAAAATTCCACATCCTATATTGCCAGCTGAACCAAGCTCTCTGCTCTCTGAAAGTAGGTTATGAAGCAATTACACCCTTAACTACTGACTAGGAAGAGTCTCTATTTCTTACCACTTCAAAATTCATGAGAATCTACTAAAGAGTCTCGAAACTTGGTTTGCCTCCATGTCTTCATCCCTTTCTTTGTAGTTCCCAGGCAGCCAACGAGTGTAATCCAACAACAACGCGCCTGATCTGCAAAAGAAAATCTAGATTTTTAGTCTTTGGCACACTTGTTATCACTTGATATGAATCAAAAAAGGGGTGACAAAAGTTATGGAACCTATTCTTAAGGTTATCTTTGAAATGAGATAACATGCATATATTATAGAATATTCTAATGGCATCACATTTTATTTTCTCTTTTTCCAACTTCTGTCACCTATTCTTAAGGTTTTAATTGGATATAGAGATAACACATTTCATTCTCTTTTTTCTGTCTATTAATCTAGACAGTTCATAATACACGAAAGTTGAGCTAACTAAATATGAACAGCCAACAGAGATCGAAGTTTACCAAAGCAAAAGATTCCGTTGACCTGCAGTTTCCTCCAATGGCCAAAGTCCATGAGTTTGGGGTTGGTGGTGGACCAGCTGAGCCAACCAACTCAGTTGAGTGCTTCGGCAAATACTGCAAATGTCTTTCTCTAGTGGAAAATAATGGTGCTTAATTTGCTACTTGCTTAGCTTAAACCATGAAAGAGACATTTAAGTAGCAAACCTGATATCAATTTTTCAGAAATGAGGGTTGGAGTGATGGGGTTGGAGGCTCAGATTCGCCTTTTCTAAGGCAAAAGGAGAGCAGAATCAGCTACCAGTGGCTGTGATTGACAACGGATCACCACGTGGAAAAGGACAAGGGCTTTTTAGCCAAATAGCCGAATTTTAGATCACAGTTTGAAGCATGGTCATTTTTCAAATACTGAAAAAATGGCCAACTTTTGAAAATTATTTGAAAAATGACCATTTTACATATTTACTAGATCAAAATATATCGATTCATTTTTTATGAAATTAATTTTTTTAAAAAAATACAACTAGAAAACAGCCATTTATCAAAATAAAATTATAAAACTACCATTTATTGAATAAGTGTAAAAAAATGCCATTTTGATCTAAGAAACAAAGACATTTCTTATAATACTCAAAGGACAAAGGTGTAATTTTCCCGCGGCGAAGCCATGTCAACCTGCCAAGCAACAAGATCCTCCCCTCTGCCTGATTTTTACAACAATGACCAAAAAAAACATCACAGCCTCAAAGAAAGCAAAGTTGGTGAAAAGTATTTTATACGGCTAAAAAATATGAGCGTGTACAATACATTTTCAGTGAAGAGTATTCTTAGGTACGTTTGACGAAAATACGTAATTCAGTTGCATAATTCAAAAGTTTGTATAACTTAACCATAAGAGTGATTTTGTTTTCACTTTTTTGAGATAGAGGTAGAGAAAATCATCAATTCCGCATACAATCAGAGAGAAGCAAGTAGCTGAGATGGGTGGCCATTTTTTCCCAAAACAATCCAACCCGACCTGGCTGGCTCTCCACGAGAGCAAAACCTCACTCTTGAGTTAATGGGCCCCAAAAAAACTCCTAGATCCATTCATTTCACTTGCTCGAATTCATACAACCAAATCCTAACAATATAGTGAAATTTAGGCTCAATACCCGCTTCTTTTGCCTTATACTTCACCAATACACACGCTTTCATTTTAATAGTTCCATATGCATATGTAGGTATCTATGTAAATATACTTAAAAAACGGGTATTCATGTACTTTTCCCATAACATACGATTATAGAAAAGCAAGCAATATGATTATGCAAACGACCCGACCCAACGTGACAACCTCCCAATGAGAGCAAAACCTCATTCTCAAAGTATACATATAGACCATAATATAACTTGGATTCATGTATCTTAAAGGCCATGATTACTGATAAGTAATGGGCCATAATGGGAATGAAAATTAGGAAAGTGTTAAATTTCATGTGTTTACGCTAAGAGGCACAAGTATCAGGGAATTCTCCACATAATTAGTTAAATTGAGAAAGAATGACTCAAATTTTTGATTCCTTCCTATTCCTCTTCAAACGTTATCCCTTGTACGATGATTTTCTTTACGGATTAATAAAGAAGCCCAAAAAGTTATTTGGCTACTCAAACCAAGCTAATGAGCTTCTTCGCCCAAATCCTTCCAGCTTTTTCTATAGCTTGTAAGTCTTTACATTTTAATTCCATCTTTAGCCTCTGAATTGGGTCTGATTTCTGGCCCATGCAGGGGCATCTTGGGAGGGCAGTATAGAAATCATGTAAAATTATGTGGCACTAAATATCTTTGGAATTTGGACACCTGCATTTCCTAGCTGAGAAGAGCAATTATTATGCAACAAATTTTTCACAGATACCCTTTTTCTCTTTCATTTTCTATATGCCTAAATTATTAAGCTCAAAAACTATTCTACATTAATTTATTACTTGTTTTTATTTAAACTTCCCCATATTATTATTGACAAAGTAATTTACTATAGATAAGACAAACTTAGGATTTTTTTTATGTGCTTGAACCATTATCACCCCCCCCCCCCCCCCCCGGGGGCAAAAAAAAAGGCCTTAAAAGCTTCCAAAGACGAAATGAATTGCTGAAAACAAATAGAATTTTACGTACCTGAAGAAAAAAATAAAAGGAAAATGTGAGGATTTGGAAGCTACTAAAGAACATTGGAGCATTGTTGAAGAGTCCTCTCCTCAAACTCCTAAGAAATAGGACTTAAGAGTTTTGCATGACCCCTTAACCCCTCTGTTGGAGCAAATTTCTGTGGACAAACTTCACCAGCTGAAGTAACACATTATCTACCAACAACAGAAAGCACAAGTTGGCACTTAGACATGAATCCATGGTCATACAAATTTCAAACATCTCCAATGAGTGTTAAAATGGAATTAATTGCATGGAAAAGAACGAGAACACTCGTAAGCTCTATCAATCTTGACTTCGTGAAGCATCAACCCATCAACCAATTACCTAAGCAGACAGCCTAAAAAGCAGAAAGTCCACAAAGAACTGCAGATATTGAACAAAGAATAATACTAGAGATACTAGGTAGTTTTATCGAATATTGTTTACTAAGTTAACTAATGTATCCCTAAACCCGCCACTCTCTTGAGTGGGGACGTATAACTAGTTCTGTAGGATTTGTGGATCTAGTATTACTTCAGGTAAAAATGATCAAAAAAGACTGAAGATTACTGATTTTCCATTTGAAAATGAGGGGGACTGTTCCTTAGACTATTGGGCCAGGTTCTCAATGCAAGCAACGCTACCCTTGACCTTGAAGCGAGCAATTTTACCCACTTAGGTTGTTTTCATCACAGTTTAAACTGAATCAGGTCTTGAAATAAAGGAAAATAGATCATGAAACAATTCCACTTTTAAATCCTGACTACAGAGAATCTCTATTTCTTACAGCTTCAAATTCCAAATCATTAAAGAGACTAGATAACTTGGTTTACCACATGTCTTTATGGCTTTCTTCGCAAACAGCCAAAAGGTTAATAAAAATATTTTTAAAAAAGTTAAAAAAATTGCAGAAGAAAATATAGACCATCACGTTTTAACCATTGGAACACTACTTGTCACTTGCTTCATATGAACAAGAAAAAAAAAAAATCTGTGAGTTTCTATTTTGAAACAAGGAGATGACATGCAAATTACTTAATTTCTAAATGGAATGACATTTCATTTTCTCTTTTTCCTTGTGTATGAACCTTGATAGTTCATAAGACAATAGAACTTGAGCTGAGTAACTATAAACAGCCAACAGAGATTGGATTTAACAGTTACCACTGGTCCCTTCTAGTGTTCTTCTCAGCAAACCTCTCCATCTATTTCCATCAGCTCAACAACGAGTGTGTCATTCTTGCTTTTAATTACCCTAGTGACCCATTGAGATTGCTACTCATGTTCAAGCAATCGAATTTGATACTTTCATGACTGATTATCCAGAAGCTGCAAGTAAGTATAAATGTAAGATTTCTTAGCCTCTAAAAGTGCACAAAGATAATGGGAACAATTACAAATCCATAATGAAAAGAAGCTTTGTTTCCCTAATTATAAACAGCCCACCAAAATTATTTCCTAACAAAGCACATAACTCAAGTGTTTATACAAAATGACAGCGATTCTACTACTTTCTTTTCCATTGTGGCTGTTTACATTTACTATGTCTGATATAGTACGAAAATTATTACGGCTGGTTTCTTCTCTTTTTTCTGTTAATCTCCTCCTTGTGCCATTGGGGTTTTACTTTCTAGGGAGGGAAAAAAAAAGGAGCTTTCTATCTAACCAATATGTGCTCAGAAACTAGCCTACCTAGACTATCTTTTCATCTTATTCTAGTCCAAGATCACCACCACCAACCAAGAAGAGACACATCACTGTTGGACCTGAATTGTGAGTTTGAATTCAGTATTAGTACTTGTTCAGAACAGGAATCTTCATCAGCTGATGAGCTCTTCTCTCATGGAGTAATCCTTCCTATTCAACCAAGAGAGTCGATATCAATTTTCCTTCAAACCAAACACAAAACAGAGAAACCCCATATCTCAATTCTCTTCCTCCTCTCCCATGTTCTGAGAATTCAAAGAAAGAAAAGCTTAAGGAAGTCACAGTTTTGAGTTGTGATCATCTTTTGGAGCAAAACAAGCCTCAGTCAATCACAGCCACCAAGTCCTTTTGGGGTACTTTCAAGAGAAGTAGCAGTCAATCACCGATTCTGCATTCAATCATAGAGAAGCAAGCAGTAGAGATGGGTGGCTACTTTTCCCAAAATGACCAAACCGACTCAAATAGCTCGTCACAAGAGCGAAACCTCATTCTCAAACTAGTTAAAGAAAATTAGACCATGTATCTTAAGAAAGTGGTGTTTGTCTACTTAACTATTGAGCCTCTTAGTCCATGTTCGTCTCCTTCAAGCTTTCCAGGAGCTGGTAATTCTTTGCATCTTAATTCCATCTTTACCCTCAGAATTGAATCTGATTTCTAGGTTGAGCAGAGGCATCGTGCAAGGGTACTATAGGAATCGTGGAAAATTGCAAGGATATGAAGGTAAATATCTTTTGGATACCTGCATTTCCTGGCCTACAAAAGGAATCATTCATGCAACAAAAAGGTTTAAGGGATTTTTCAGAGATACATTTTTCTCTCTATCCTATCTCATATGCAACAAATTATTATGCTCAAAAACACTGTACATTTATTCATTGTTTTTATTTGAACTTTTCCAGATGATTATTAACAAAGAATAATTTATATATATATATATATATGGGAACAAAGAGTAATTTATTGTAGCTAATACAAAAGTAGGATTTATTTTTCTTCTCTTAAAAGTGAATTATTAGAGCTGGAACAAGAAGAAATTGCCAACTGGAAAATAATAACCCCACTTAAAAAATGGCCTCAGTAACTTCCAAAGACAATACAAATAGCTGAAAATGAACGGAACAGCACGTACCTAAAGAAAAAACAAACAATTGAGGATTTGGAAGCAGCTAAAGAACATCAGAGCAATCTCAAAATCTTAACAAATGAGACTTGAGAATTTACATGACCCCTTTATCCCTCTGTTGGAGCACAGTTTTGTGGACAAACTTCACCAGCTGTGGTAACAAATGTCTGTTACCTGCCAAAAACAGAAAGCACAAGTTGGCACTTGGACAAGAATTCAAGGTCATTTAAACAACTCCTATGATCGTTGAACCGAAATTAATTGCATAGAAAAGAAAAGAGCACTCCCAAGCTCTATCGATCTTGACTTCATGAAGCAAGAACCCATCAACCAATTTCCTATGCAGACACCCTGAAGGAGAAAGTCCATAAAGAGTTGCAACTATCGAAACAAAGAACAATACTAGAGGTACCAAATTGTTTAATTGAATCTTGTTTACCAAGTGAATGACATATCCCTAACTGTGTCGCTTTTATTGAGTGAGGCATGTGTATTATTAGTTTTGTATAATGAAAATAAAAACGAAGTATCACTTGGGAAATGAGAAGAAAGGTCAACAAAGAATGGTTTGGACTAGTCATAATACCTTCATTTCATTTGAAACTGATTCAGATCTTCTAATAAAAGAAAGTAGGTTATGAAGCAATTTCACCCTTGAATTCTGACTAAGAAGAGTCTATTTCTTACCGCTAAGAAATAGACTAGTGATAATACTTTCATTCATTTGAAACTGACTCAGATCTTATGATAAAAGAAAGTAGGCTATGAAGCAATTTCACCCTTAAATTCTGACTAAGAAGAGTCTATTTCTTACCGCTTCAAAATTCATAAGAATCTAATGAAGAGTCTCGAAAGTTGGTTTGCCTCGATATTTTCATCCCTTTCTTCGCTGTTCCCAGACAGCCAACAAGTGTAATCCAATAACAATGCGCCTGATCTGCAAAAGAAAATCTAGGATTTTTAGCCATTGCACATTTGTTATCACTTGATACAAATAAAAAAGGGGTGACAAAATTAGTGGAACCTACTCTTAAGTTTTTATTTTGAAATAGAGATAAAATGCAGATATTATAGGATGTCCTAGTGGAATCTTATTTCATTTTCTCTTTTTCCAACTTCTGTCACCAAATCTTAAGGTTTTAATTCGATATAGAGACAACACATTTCATTCTTTTTCCCTCTCTACTAATCTTGACAGTTCATAAGACAATAAACTTGAGCTGACTAAATATAAACAGCCAACAAAGATCAAAGTTTACCAAAGCAAAAGATTTCTTTGACCTGCAGCTTCCTCCAATGGCCAAAGTCAATGAGTTTGGGGTTGGTGGTTGACCAGCTGAGCCAACCAACTCAGTCGAGTGCTTTGGCAAATACTGCAAATGTTTGTCTTTCTCTAGTGGCAAATAATGTTACTTAATTTGCTACTTGATTTAGCATAAACGGTGAAAGATACATTTAAGTAGCAAAACTGATATCAGATTTTCAGGAAAAAAAAAATTGGAGGGAGGGGGTTGGAGGCTCAAATTCCCCTTTCCTCAGACAAAAAGAGAGCAAAATTAGCTACCAGTGGCTGTGACTGACAATGGATCACTGCATGGAAAAGGACAAGAGCTTTTTAGCCAAATAGCCGAATTTTGGATCACTGTTTGAAAAATGGCTGTTTTCAACTACTGTTAAAAAATGGTTGAATTTTGAAAATTATTTGAAGATGACCATTTTTCATAATTAATAGATCAAAATATATAGATATATTTATTTTTATTTTTAAAAAAAAGATCAACCAAAGAACGGTCATTTATCAAAATAAAATTATAGAACTTTCACTTATTGAATACTGTAAAAACGGCCATTTTTTAAATTGATCTAAGAAAAAGGACATTTCTTAAAAATACTCAAAGGATAAAGGCATAATTTTCCCACGGAGAAGCCCGGTCAACCTGCCAAGCAACAAGATGCTTCCCTCAATCATCACAGCCTCAAAGAAAACAAAGTTGGTGAAAAGATATGGCTCAAAAACACGACAATACAATTTCAGGGACTAATATTCTTAGGTATGTTTGACAAAACTACGTAATTCAGCAGCATAATTCAAAGTTCGCATTACGAGTGATTTTTTGTTCTTTTGTTTTTTGTTTTTTTTTTCACTTTTGTGAGACAGAAGCAGAGAAAATCATTGATTCCACATACAATCAGAGAGACGCAAGCAGCTGAGATGGATGGCCATTTTTCCCAAAACAACCCAACCCGACTCGGCTGGCTCTCCATGAGAGTGAAACCTCATTCTTGAGCCAATGAGAAAAACCGGAACATTACCACTTCTTGGACCCAACTTATTATTGTAGGAGTACATTGAGCCCAAAAAAACTCCTAGATCCATTCATTTCACTCGCTTGAACTTATACAACCAAACCCTAACAATTTAGTGACATTTAGGCTCAATACCTGCTATCTTTGCCTTACATTTCACCAATACCCACTCTTTCATTTTAATAGTATCATACGCACTTTTAGGTATCTATGTAAATATACTTAAAAATGGGTATTCATGTACTTTTCACATAACATACTTAAGGAACCATTACTTTAGAAAGCACATTGTGAGTGGGGGATAGGCTCAAGGCTCAGATTCGCCTTTTCTCAGACAAAAAGAGAAGAAACAGCTATCAGTGGCTGGGACCAAAGGTCACCATGTGGAAATGGACAGAACCTTCATTTATCATTACAGCAACCAAACTACCAGCCAAGCAACCGGATCCTTTCTTGATCCCTAATTCAAGCTGGAAAATATCATCACTGCCTCGAGGCTAGGGATTAAGGGCTCATGGATTCACAGAGGCTTTTACAAGGCTTGGTAAAACACACACACACACACACATGTATATATATATATATATACACACAAATATAAAGTGAGCGTGAGAAAGGTATAGGAAATCATTGATTCTGCATACGACCATAGAGAAGCAAACAACATAAATGGGTGGCCATTTCTCCCAAAATGACCCGCTAAGTGTTTCATTTTCCTATCCATTCATGTGTTTATGCTAAGAAACACAAGTTTTGTGGAATTCTCCACATAATTAGTTAAATTGGGAAAGAATGACTCAAATTTTTGATTCCTTCCCATTCCTCTTCAATCACTTTCCTTTTACAACTATTTTCTTTACGGATTATAAAAGATTCCCAAAAAGTTATTTGGCTACCCAACCCAAGCTAATGAGCTTCTTCCAAATATGAAACGAATTGCTGAAAATGAATAGAATTTTACGTACCTGAAGAAAAAAAAGAAAACGTGAGGATTTGGAAGATATTAAAGAACATCAGAGCATTGTTGAACAGTCCTCTCCTCAAACTCCAAACAAATAAGACTTGAGAGTTTCGCATGACCCCTTAACCCCCTCTTTTGGAGCATATTTCTGTGCACAAACTTCACCGGCTGAGGTAACATCAAATATTCATTATCTGCCAACAACAGAAAGCACAAGTTGGCACTTAGACAAGAATCCATATAAACATCTCCAATGAGTGTTGAAATGGAATTGAATGCATTGAAAAGAACAAGAACACTCACAAGCTATATCAATCTTGACTTCGTGAAGCATGAACCCATCAACCAATTCCCTTAGCAGACACCCTGAAAGGCAGAAAGTCCGCAAAGAGTTGCAGTTATTGAACAAAGAATAATACTGGAGATACTAAATTGTTTTACTGAATATTGTTTACTAAGTTAAATAATACATCCATAACCCCGCCACTCTTTTGAGTGGGGGCACATAACCACTTTTGTAGGATTTGTGGATCTAGTATTACTTGGGGTAAAATAACCTAAAGAGACTGAAGATTACTGATTTTCCATTTGACAATGAGGGGAAAGTACCTTTGACAATTGGGCCAGGTTCTCAATGCAAGCAATGCTACCCTTGACCTTGAGGTGAGCAATTTGACCCACTTAGGTTTTCAGCACAATTTAAACTGAATCAGCTCTAGAAATAAAGGAAAACAGTCATGAAACAATTCCACTCTTAAATCTTGATCTCTGTTTCTTACCACTTCAAATTTCAAATCATAAAAGAGACTCGATAACTTGGTTTACCACATGTCTTTATGGCTTTCTACGCAGGCAGCCAAAGGGTTAATAGAAAATTTAAAACAAAAAAAATTGCAGAAGAAAATATAGACCATCAAGTTTTAGCCATTGGAACACTGCTTATCACTTGCTTCGTATGAATAAGAAAAAAAAATTTCTGTGATTTTCTATTTTGAAAGAAGGGATGACATGCAAAACTTAATGTCTAAATGAAATGACATTTCATTTTCTCTTTTTCCTTGCTTTTTAACCTTGATTGTTCATAAGACAATAGAACTTGAGCTGAGTAACTATAAACAGCCAACAGAGATTGGATTTTACCAGTTACCACTTGTACCTTCTAGTGTTGTTGTCAGCAAGCCTCCGTCTATTTCCATCAGCTCAGCAACGAGTATGTCATTCTTGCTTTTAATTACTTCTGTACCCATTGAAATTGCTACTCATGTTCAAGCAATCGAAGTTGATGCTTTCATGACTCCAATCCAGAAGCTGCAAGTATATATAAGAGTAAGTTTTCTTAGCCTCTAAAAGTGCACAAAGATAACGGGAACATTCACAAATCCATATTGAAAAGAACCTTTGTTTTCACTAATTATAAACAGCCCACCAAAATTATTTCCTAACAAAAAAAATAACACAAGAGTTCAGACAAAATAACAGCGATTCTACTACTTTCTTTTCCATTATGGCTCTTTACATTTACCATGTCTTATATAGTATGAAAATTATTGGCTTCCTATGCCTCCAATTGGGATCTGCAGTGTGCCCACATACTGATATTGATCAAAAGCCAGGTTTCATATCCAATATAAACCGCTCAATCAAGCTCTCTGCTCACCTTAGCCAACGACGTCATTGAACAATTTTGTGCCTCACTAATCATAACACCATCAATAATTCTATAGCTCACCTAAAAAATGTTAACCATTTTTGACAATTTAAGCATCAAGCTGTCCTTTTACCTTATTCTCTCTCTTTCCAGAAACTGGGTTTACCCAAATTGACCTGATTGCATATTTGCATGCGGCAATAATTCCAAAAAAAAAACCCAGAAAAAATTGGAGAAAAATTATATAAAAATGGTTAAGATAGAGTGGTGGGGTGGAGGCTCAGATAAACTTTATCTCAGACAAAAAGAGAGCAGAGACGGCTACCAGTGGCTGCGGCCGACGACGGACGGACCACCAGATGGAAAATGACTGAACCATCATCTTCCAGAGGTGAAACCGGGTCGACCTGCCAAGCAACCGGATCCTTCCCTCCGCCTGATTTTTAGGGATAATATAGCATGTGCATTGGAGATTGTGTAAAAGTGTAAAATTCGGCCATTTTGCAAAAAGCGCCTCTCACAAAAAAAACTATCATCACCACCTCGTAATAATAGACCATAGACCACCACAGAGAGATAGAAACAGAGCTCAGCAAGTTCAGGGGACCAAAGCGCAAAAACTTACATAGTTCAGGGACCAATAGTACCATAAACCCCCCCCCCCCCAAAAAAAAACGCAGTGGAAAGTGTGAGTGGGAGTGGGCACAAAGCTCAGATTTGGGTTCTCACAGACAGAGAGAGGCGTCGCAAGCTACCAATGGCTGCGACCCGATGGAGAAACCGGGTCGACCCTCCAGGCAACCGGATCCTTCTCTCGATGCCGGAAAAATCATCACCGCCTTAGATTTTTTGACTTGTATTGAGTTGAGGATGTGGATGTGGATGAAATTAGGCATTTTTGGAGCATATTTGACTTTTTTAATAATAAAAAAATCATCGGTTCTGCATGCAATCTTGGAGAAGCAAGCAGCAGAGACGGGTGGCCATTTGTTTCACAAACGACCCAACCCGACCCGGCTGGCTTCTCCATGAGAGCAAAACCTCATTCTTAAACTAATGAGTGCGAGAATCCATGTCCGTCTTTTTGGATCTTATAGCTCATAATTTTTGCAATCGTTGATTCCGCTTTTGCCCTCAGGAATGACGAACATCCTGGGAGGGTAGTGTAAGGATATGATTGTAAATGCGGTATTACAAAGTAACGCGGTGATTGATGCGTAGAATGGAATTAGAACGGTAATAAAAATCGTAATATAATGAAATTGAAAAAAAAAATAGAAATAATAATCTATTGTTTAATTAAAGCTTAAAATAGTTTTGAAATAGAAAGGGAAAAATATTTTATTGGTAAAAATGCTCTTATTTTCAAATATTTTGAAAGAACAAAATAAGAAAATTTTTATAAAATGATGAAATTCTAATTAATTCTATTAATAGTAGAGTGAAATAATAATTTTACTATTTGATATAATTATGATTCCAATGAACTCATAATTCTTTTGCTAAAAATACAACCAAACAAAAGAACGTACTTTCTTTTGAAATTATTTTTCTATTACAAGGTTGATTCTTTTGAACCAAATATAACTTAAGAGACAATGAAATATGTGTAAGTGATATTATATAGCTTTTTTCTAATTTTAATTATACATTTTTCGTTACATCTATAAAATATTCGTAAATATTATGTGTATGTGGTATTATATAGCTTTTCTCTAACTTTAATTATATAATTTTCGTGGTAACAAAATTAAACTTACATTTATAAAATATTCGTAAATATCTCCCATTTTGTATATGAATTGACTAAAAATTCACAAAATTTGAATAAAAATTATATTATTTGTATTGAAAAATAGTTAAAATCTATTTTAGTTAAATTTATTTTATATAAAGACAAAGTTAGAAATTTTTTTTTACTATTGAACTTTAACTAACAAAAAATATATATATTAAATACTTTATTTGTCCTCAAGCTTTAAAAATATTGTATAAAAATTTCTTTGTCAAGATCATTGAACTCTTTCTCAATATATAAAAATAAGCTTTCTTCCCAAAATAAAAAGTACCAAATCTATTCTTTTTTTAAAAAAAAAGTCAAATCAAGAGTTTAATTATTAATGATGGTATTATTTTAATCATTGTTAACTTTTAATTAAATTGGGCTAAATTTGAACTTTAAGGTGTTGGTGGCCCATTAAAATATGAGTTCCTAAGTTTTTATGATTTTTGGAATTTAACTTAACTTCATTCAACATACTTTATTTAAAAACATTAACAAAAAAAAATAGGTTGCTTTTTCTTTTCAAAAAGATAAAATTCTAAACTAATGTGTGCTAGTTAGTTATATTTGTAGGAGCAATAATATTTTGAGTGGAGGCTTAGTTACAAGTTCTTTTGGAGGACTTTTTCAAAAGATATATGAAAAAGAATATGTATATTTTTTATAAAGGGTTATGATTATGACCCAATAATTATTATGATTTGAATAGTTAGAAAAATAATAATAATAATAAATATATATTATTTAATATTTTTCTTTCTTTATCTTTTACCATAGAAAAAAATGCACCATGAATTATAATACTTATAGATAAGTTTTAAAAATACATATATATTTATTGGATTGGTGCCTTCTACAAATAAATATATATATATAGATAAATAAATGTGGTTTAAATGATCACAACAATATTTATCCATGAATTGTTACAATGATTTTAGCCATTAGATCTATATCCAATTATTTTGATTAATTTTGTAGTTGGCCAAAAACTTTTAATGATATTTATTAGCATCAAAATTAGTAAATTAATTAAATACTATAATTGATAGGTAACCTAATGTTTTTACATGTTGACGTGGCATTTATTTAAAATATTTTTTTATTTAAAAACGGTAGTAATTCATATTTTACCGATTTTTAAAAAAAATACATTCTTTATTTTAAAATTTAATTTTAATGCTACTTATTAATTACTTTCTAAAAATGTTTGAATTTCCTAAAACGTAAATGTATTAAATGTAATTAATTTTTCTAAAAGTATTTGAACTTTCCAATGTTTGTTGTATCATTCCCAAATAATCTAATCAACAAAAGTAATAATTAATTAGCAATATATCAAAATCGATGAGGTTTGAAATAGTCATAATAAATAGAAAAAACCAAGGGAAAAAAGAAGGTATTAACTCTGTTGAAGAACACTATTTATGTATAGTAAGCAACCTTTCACAAAATAATCAAAGTCTCATTTTGAAAGGTTAACAAACTATAATTGGTTTACAACTCAAAATGTAATTTTGAAAACTTGATTGGTTGCCTTCTATATTTTATCGTTTCCAATTTAAAGAAAAATTAAAATGTATTTGGTTGTGTTTTTTGAAAACCTGTATGTTGATTTTTTAAAAATTGTTGTGTCATTATTATTTTATTACTATATTATTTTATATTTTTTTAGTAAGTAGTTTCTTTCTAGGGGGAACCAGTACTACGTTATTATACTACTATAATAACATTATATGTTTTTAATGTTAAATAAATTATAATGTGTCATATTTAGTATTCATCTCATTTTTTTCTTCTCATTGTATGCTTTATTAATGGTCTAAAAACCCATAAACGCCGACGACAAGAATCCTCTCACCTACATCCTTATGCTCCCTTCACCAATATTTTAAGCAAGTATCCAAATAGAAAGACCCAAATAGCTACGGTCTTAAATGTTTTCAAATCATAAAATTGGATTCAAATGCGGAACCAACATGTCCTTAGTTTCCTTAAAAATTCTTGCTTAAAGATTCTATTGAATTTATTGTGAATGATAATTCTCCTATGCTTTTAGCAAAAACTAAATGGAGGAAGATCAAATAGAATAGAAGAATCACATTAAGCATGAGCTTGACCATGTAGAAAGGGAAAAGATCGAAATTGGAAGGTTATGACATCAAATTCGAATGGTCAACACTTTGAGAGAACCTCAGAGCAACCTCTTGAAGATAAAAAAATTTAAGTGTAAAATTAGTTTGTGATACGAGGAACACTTATGTGTAAAAGAGGTGAATAATTCATCAAGAAGATATGTTTGATCCATACAAGTTCTTCTAGAGGAAATCATAGTTTGTTCGAACAATTTAAACTAAAAAACATATCAAGGCCAAAGGATAGGGAGGTGTTGGATTATATATTATCAAAGTCTGTTAGTCAACAATAAGTATTGTAAACTTTAATATTTTTATTGTCATGAAATTTTTTTTCTTTGTATATGTATTATTTTACACTTTTGATGAATAAGAAACTGATTGTAGATAGTGATACTATTCATTTTCTATGGTCTGATTTTCACTATCTCGGCCCTGGGGAGAAAGTAGAAATCGGTATAATTTAAACTTATATTTTGCAAAATATGCTAATTGATTGTATTGTTTGTTCATTTATATATATATATATATATATATATATATATATATATTTGTCATATATAGTATGTCACTATGGTATCTACATTCTTAACTAATGATGAGAAGACCAAGACTTGTAGAAAAATTAGAATATAGTATCTTCCAACAAGGATACTTGTGAGTGTTATATTTTGTCAACAATGAGATTTAATATAAATGATCTAAAAATATAAATATTGGATTGTGCATGATGATACATTATCGTTTAGTCCTTTATCCCTTTACTAACTTTAGAGGAATATGTGTAAAATTCGAGAAAACCCTACACTTGAAAAAAAAAATTTTAATAATAATTTATCATGATCTTTTAATATTAGTGTACTCTCTTGAAGAATGAATTTATCATGTTGATTTTCTTGTCTAAACTTTTATTATGTATATTTCATTTCCTTGATAATAGAAATTGAGTAGTTATATACTAATGAATTTCGTGAATATATTGCAGTGAGATACACACAAGAAAGCCAAGTTGAACTATGTGCCTAATTGCAAGTATAAATTATTTTACAATATATATGACTATTATTATTAATATGAAATAAGCCTAGTTAATCATGTTTACTATTGAGCCCTAAATTGTTTGATATTAATAATCATTTATCTTGGCCCAATAGGTAATAGGAGAGCTCAAGTTGAAGTAAATATTTTAAGCCCAAATGATAAGTTAAATAATAGTCACAAGTAAGAAAAAAAAAATATATATATATAAATAGTAAAAGAAGAATTAGTGGTGTAGCCATTAACACATTTTAATAATATGCATATATATTCATCAATTCACTTATATGAATTAAAAATAATGTAAAAGATCATTAACATATTTTATTTATATATTATTACCATTAAAATAAAAGAAATTTATTAATTACATTAGAAAAAAAATAAAAATTAGGTAAGTTATATAATAATGCATTAGTTATTTGAATGGTATATCCATTATATAGATTTTGTGGATATTAAATGTAGATATGATAAGATAATACATTTTTTTTAAGTGGACGAAGAATAGTTAGGTTAATAAAATTAATTTAATTGCATGATGAAAAAATAACAAATAAAAAAAAGTTAGGTAAGTGGTGATTATTATTAATATTTCTTTTTAAATTAATTTTTAATTATATTTTATGTACATAATTAGCTTATAAATAGGGCATTCTTTTGTAAACATAATCAAGTTTCTTCAATTCTTTTCCTCCATCTTTCTCTCAAAGTTTCTATTTTATCCATTGTGATTTCAAGAATTTCTTCTTAGAGTTGAAGTTTTAAGAAAAAAAAAAAGGTAATTCTTAGAACTCTTAGTCTTTCAAATTTGTATATTTTATTGCACTTAGGTTTAAATTTAATCTATAATATATATAGAGTTAGATACCTTATTAAGGTCTGAAATTTTTGTAAAAAGTATTTCTATCTGTGTAGTTAATTTCTGAAAAGTTTTACTTTTATACCCTACTCTTATAAATTTATAAAAATTATTTAACACAAATTAGTCTTTAGCTGAAAAAAATTTAAAACAGATTTTATATAATTGATTCTATGATTTCAAAGGGCAAACGTTTTTATTTTGGGTTGAAATTTTAATTTTATGTTCATATATATGTTAAGATCATTTCTAGAAGTTTTTATAATTTTTTGATATCTATAAAATTAATTATAATTTTCAGAATATACAATGCTTTAATATTTCAAAATGCTGAAATAAATTCTAATGGTATAAGTACAGTGATTAAAGTGCTATGAAATTATATTTTTAGAATTTTCAAATATTATACATAAGTTATAAATTGTTAATGATGTGCTTTTAAAATTTTGAGTTCGTTTGATTTATAAAACACTCCTAAAAATTCAATCATTCTCGTTTAATCGTATCTTTAATAATTTTATTACAAATTCTAAATTGGAAAAACAAATAGTGATAAATATTGTTTATAAATTCTAAACTATAATCTTTAGATTTTGGTTTATTTCATAGAGATTCATATAAATTTTTAGAATGAATATAATATGGACTAGAATATGAAATTCTTTAACTATACATTACGCACCAAAATTCTACAATTTTCATATGAAACATTATTTTAGGATTTATGTCGTGAATGTTTTCAAAAACGTAAAATTAGTTTCATATGACCAATGATAGCATATGTTGATATATAAAATGAATGTTTATGCATGAATAATAAATAAAAAGGATAAAGAAGAGGCACGTTATTACAACAAGATTAAGTGTGTGGTATTTCACTGCAAGCACGAAGAACATTTTCTAAGGACTTAAGGTAAGTACAATCTTACCTACAATATGGATAGCTTTAAAAGAATATTCTGTTTGAAATAAAAGTATTTGATATGATTAAATGTGATATTTTTCCTATGCAAGAGATGTTTGTTTGGCTTGTATATGTGCCTATGAAAATACATGCCTCATATGATAATAAGATGAGATAAATTTACTTTACAATATTGTTCATAACTTGATAAATATGCTTCAATTAAAGAGAGTATCAAGAATATGAAATATAAGTTTTGGTTTGAAATATGATACAACTATTTATGTTAAAGAGGAGACTAAGTAAAAGATAAGAATATTAAGGTATCGTACCAATCTCCACTAGGTGAGGATTTCTGAAAGAAGATAAGACCGACCTCCTCCAGGTGAGGATTCCCGAGGAAAATATGTTAAATTTATGACCGTTGGTGTTTCCATAGGATCGCTCTCCTGATTCCTAGTCTGTAAGTGCGCACTTGGTACGTACACAAGGGCCTATAAGAAAGATAAAAGATTTTACAATAGCATATGTGATAAAAGATTACTTCATAAAATACAAGTTGAAAGATTACATAAGGACGTAAAAATTGAACTTTCATAAAATATTATTTATATGAAATATTTTATGTGATGAATTGTACTTACTGAGCAAAAGTTCACGTAGTATAAATATCCATGTTGTAGGTACCAAAGGCAAACAACTATTATTTTGATTGATGGGTTGACTAAAATCGAGGTGGGGATGGATGCGAGACACGGGCTTTGGGATACCACTACTATAAATTTTTATATAAGTTGTCTTCTCTTTAAACGATACAGTTTACTTAAATATGTAAGATTAAGTTATATCTTTCTTTAAGTGAATAACGAGATAAAATGTTTAAGTATGAAATCTAAGTTTTAAGTTTAATTATGCCTCTAAAATTAAGTAATCATTTTGCTATATATAATATGACTAATTTCATCTAAATATCTCTTTATAAAATACTATATATATTTATAAATATGATCTTGAAGTATATTTTCAATAATTAAAGATTTTTAAATAATTATGTTGTTTTATTATCTAATATATTGATTTAAACAAATGTAAGACTAAATGAGCTTTATCAAAAAGACTTAAACCGTCTAAGGAGAGTTTGAGATTTAAGAAATCTACTTGTGACCCCCCTCCTCATCTGGAAGACTTTTTAGTTGCGCATTATTTAAATCTCATAAAAAAAATATTTCCTTCAATAGTTTCTATAAATTTCTTAATATGACATTTAAAATAATTAGTTAACTATCTTGAGAGAATTATATAAATAGAAAAAAAAATTGTCATGAATTTTCATAGTCTAAGTTTGTGACTTTTAAAAGAATAAATTAATTTAAGAATATATGTAGATATCGGTCTTAAAAGTCGGGTCGTTACAATATGCATTACTATGAAATGAGTTCTCTTGACTTATGCGATGAGATGTGAAATTATTCTTGTTTATTTTGTTTATTATAATTTTTTTGAAACTTAACAAATAAGAATAAATTTTTTAGATTTTGATATCGATAATAGTATTGAGACACTATTTTTTTGCACGAGTATTGGTGCATAAGAAAATAGTTGAAGTTTGGGACTCAATTACTAGTGTGGATAATCCAATATTTTACTTATCGAGGATTAAGCAAATTGTAAGTATTTTAGAGCATTTTTTTTTAAAAATTCCATGGTAGTTATCTTTTTTTCTCTATTAGATTTAGCAATGCCAATTTTTTGTATAATGCATGGAATTATAGTTTCGTAATCTTAATTTAAGCTGGGAGAATTAGATTAAAAAGAAGCTTTACTACTTTTCGCATAATTCATGCTACTTATATCTAGAAGTAGCGTAACATATTTAACTATGGAGTATTTGTTATATTTTTCATGCTTAGTGGCTGTAAAATTGAGTTGCAATATTTTGTGGTTAGTCTTTTCAAAACTTTTCTATTGTTATTCATTGCTTTTAACATCATGTTAATTTTATATTCATTACTTTGTATTTTTTCTTGTATACAGTTTAATTCTAATGAAGAAAGATATGCCATAGAGAGAAACTGTTGAAGGATTCTGAAG
Source organism: Parasponia andersonii (assembly GCA_002914805.1). Classification (NCBI taxonomy): domain Eukaryota; kingdom Viridiplantae; phylum Streptophyta; class Magnoliopsida; order Rosales; family Cannabaceae; genus Trema; species Trema andersonii. The sequence goes on from JXTB01000004.1 coordinate 1,036,348, forward strand.
ACTTCTATTTAAGCGAAAAATATAGTGTCATGGCATACTATTTTGTGATTCGTTAGGCAAATTTATTAAAATTAATTGTTAAAGTTGTTTGTATGGTAATAGATTCTAATTATTTTTCATTAATATTTGTGTTTAGCTACTTTTAGAAATGTTGAACTTTTAATGCACTTTTGGAATAATTATTTTATTTTATTTTTGTATTGTATTACAAAATAATTATCTTCTAGAATCGAGCCATTGGTGCATATTTATCTATTGGACCAGCAACACCTAAAATCCACAAATCAAAGAAATCAATTTACAAACTCAGATTAAAGCTAAAGGACCATCTCCGTGTATATGTTCTCTCATGCCTTGATGCTTAAGAGTAGAAACAAACACACTCCCTAACTTAAATCTATTCAATTGCTCTTTTAATCTTAGTCATGAGTTATCATTCTATTCTATACACATAGAATAGCTCTAGATGGACCGAGACTTAAAGATGATTGCCTGAGTAGATTAGGCATATTATGATAACTTAAAACTATTTCACACTTCAGTTAATTATCCCATGACTAACTTATATGGATAATCTTATTTGACTACTTAACAGACTTGAGAACCATATTTTAGCAAGGTATGAGAGGAAAACAACGATTTTAGTTCTATAAAATTTTTGAAATTAACATAATTAATAGAATCTTTATATAATGAAATGGTAATAAACTAGGTTGGTTTTACTTGAAATTAGTCTATCTTCCTGATATGATTTTTTAATTTCGTAATTGATGAATTACACTAACTTAGGAACAATCTGTATTGTGTAAAAAAATAAAATTAAGAACAAAAATGGTAGTAATTATGATATATACCTTTATAAAATGTACTTTTCTTAGGCAAATCCCTATAATTTCAATCGATGTAGTCCAAAATATAAATCATTTTAAATCTACTATCAAATTTATTTTTCTTAATATGTAACACAAAAAAAGTTCTTCATGATAAGTGATAAATCACATAATATCTAACTAAATTATGATAGGAATGTAAATGATTTTTTTTTCTTATTAGAAAACGAGTGGAAAAATAGAATTCCCTAGTAGAATGAGAAAGCACGAAAAAGAAAAATGAATAAAATAAAATAAAATTTATTTGGAATTTTCATAACACGCTTTGTCATTTGTTTATTGTTAATAAGAATTTTTCTTATAGTAAATGATTCCAGATTATATTATTAAGGTACTAAATAATATAAAATTAATATCAAAACTAAAACTAGTGAACTAGATCAAATCTAAAGAACCAACAAAATAGAGTTTATAAAATATAAGTCTTTAATTCTTTTGACGCTTTGACTCTTTTCCTCCAATGTCATCCTGCATATATAGGCAGTTTCTTGAATTGTGTCCAACTCTTTTGCGTGTTTTGCAAGTCTTAGGCTTATCTTTTACCTTTCTTTTACTATTACCTTGAGAAAATATGGACTGAGAGCTTTTCGATTGAGTGGGTCTACTCTTAATTACTTCAGGCATTGGATCATTAATATCATATAGAAGTTGAATATCTTCGTTCTCAAGAATATCTCCTTTATCCTTGATCATTTTTTGAATAACCTTGACATCACTTTCATAGCCTTTTTGAATGGTTCTTGAGATTTGTTATCATAGTACATAACCAAACTGGTTTGAGTATTTATTACACCATACCTTGTATTTTCAACCAAATTTGGATGTGGGTAGCTCCTCTCTTTACTAAGTGATGTGAGATCAATATCCTTTGCATCTTTCAGCCAACGAGATTTGACAAGACAAGGTAGGAAATTAGATTTGTGTGAATGCTTCATGGTATTCCTTTAGTCTCAAATCAATAGCAGTCACATCTGATTTCTTCCTCATCATGGGAATAAAAAACTTTACATTTTGATTTCTCATACATGTACTTTGATACCAAGTAAACATTATAATCCTGTATACTCTCAGATTTCAGAAAAACATACCTATCAACATGTCTTACCTCAGCCTTCAGTAGGTTGATGATTTCCCTCGTAAAGATGGAAGTAGGTTATTCCTCTACAATTAGCATGTTAGTCTGGTTTAGTAAGGGTTCTGTCATTGTCGTCTTGTAGTTTTCCAGTATATCAATATAATGTAAGACAACTAAGCCATTATTACAATGCTTCAAGAACATCCACAATGGTAAATCTTTTTTAATAAATTCATTTATAGACTCATATTTCCCTGTTGCTCTAGCCCTACCAAAATAATGACTATGTAAATATGCATCCACCTACATATGTCTTGTCAAATATTGTGCTTCCAACCAAATATTATCCGATAGGTCTTAAGTCTCTTTCAATTTGATCCAATTCTCTTGTCATTCCATTTTGGAGTAGTACCTAAATTAAGATGAAATTAGATTAATTCTCCACTAAAAATGAAATTAGTAAAACTATAAATTATTCAAGAGAATATAACTTGAATATAAATTTCTTGAAATCTTTCGTGAATCTATGTTTATGTATATGAGCATATTTGGTGAACCACTTCAGGTATTATCACTTCAAGTACTTTGTTTATGGACCGACAACTATCAGTCAATACTATCTTCATCTTTTTGCTATCCATACATTCCAAAAATGTTTGAAGAATCTATGTATAATTTTCCCATATCTTATTTTGAAGTAGAGCAAGGCCAAATATACAAATTCTGTCGTGGTAATTGGTCCTTACCAAAATTACCAAGGGTTTCCCATATGTGTCAGCACATGAAAACAACAGCTTTGTTACTTTAAAAACAAATGATTAAAATTAGTAAAATGCGTAAAATCTCAATTTAAATATGTACAAATACTTGTTTGTTTTGTAAGTAGAATCAGAAGCTAAACAATTATCAAATAACTTATAATTCATTTTTATTACTTCATCAGCCTAAAACAAATTTGTTAACTTGTTCTCCTCATCAACATCATGCTTATAGAAGAATTTGAGATCCAAACCTCTCTTTGATTCAAGATAACCTATGGCAATCGACATATCACAATTAGCCCAAGTTTCATATTTTCTTCTCACACCCTTATATGAGTTACGACTTAGACATCCTATATGCTCCCAACATCCATGTATTTGTACTAGATACTTCTAAATATGATAATTTTTATCCTAGTCCTCTTCATCAACAATGCTACGTCTCTAGTAGATTCAATTAACTTTCTATTAGGCCTAAGGAATGGTTTTTGATAGGATAAAGCTAAGGTATGGTTATGATGAGACTTAAAATATTTGACAAACTAAGTACCAGCTTTTTTGTTTGTGATTACTCTAAAGGTAGCCCTACAACCTACTTTTGTCACATACCATGACTTACTTTGACGGTTTTCAGTATTCAAATATTTTTCCTCTCTAAAACCTTTATTTAAATAGACCTAACTTCCAGTTGTTATATCACCTTTATTATTTTTTTTTCTTCTCAATTTTTTTGATGCTAAAACCAAGTAATTTAGCATATAATTCAAAAAATTTCTCAGCTGGTTTTATTGAAATAAACTCCTTACTAATTATGTCAGACTCATCCATCTTCTCAATCTCCTTATCAATACCCAAGCAAATCAACAAATTATTCTGAATGGTAATTTCATGAATACTTTATTTTTAATTGCATCTTCAACATCAGGCTTCATTCTATAATTATTCTCAATGTCAGCTAAATCTTTGTAAAATTGCTTAGGATTTAAGCTCATGAACTTAAGAAAATTTTCATCATCTTTATACAAGTTTACTGTATCTTCAACATTTTCTTCGACCCTCATCATCGAGGTTGAAGAACTGGCCATTATCAATGAATGTGGATATTAAACAATTAGTGAAAATAGTTTTGTTCATATCTATGGTTGTGTCCTCTTTTTCATGCACTCCTATTATTACTTGTATATCTTCTTAGTTATTCAAATGAACAAGATAATAATACATGAACCTTGGAAATTAAGAAAAATCATATAATTTAAACACAATTTAGACCATTCCTATTCTTGAGGTTCTTTTTTCTCTATTAATGAAGGGTCTTATTATTATCATATTATATAACCAAGGATTTTTTTGACTATTCCTATTTTCAACTAAAAACATCATTATTCAAACTCTATACCATTAATTAAGTTATTATTAAAATTCTATACTCATTCTTGATAACCTAGGAAATCTAACAACTACTTTCTTGGTGAAAGTGATCTTGGTACATGTGTACTCATTGTTGTTATTCTACACTCATTATTAATTATTTTACAAGATATACAAGGACCAAGTCTCGTTAGTTTCTATATTTTAAAGGAAAAAAATCTACAAACTAGTAGGAACTAATATTTACAAAAAAAAAACGAAAAAAGAAAAAAGAAAAAAAAACTTTGCACACAAGCCGAAAGTACGTAAATAGCTAACTTATTAATGAAAGTAAGAGAAAGAATAGTTAGTACATATTTATATATCCCTTATATAGCCTCTATAGCCACCACTATAAACTATCAAATATTTGAACAATATATTTAATTAAAAATATGGCAATAGTTTTCAATATAAATGTTCATAATTGATACTTATTACGAAAATCTTTGAAAAAGTCATCAATATATTAAAGCTTGTGAAAATAAGTCTCTGACTCGAAGATTTAAAAACAAAAAAAAGTCTCTCCTTGAAAATGAAATAAACAAAACAAATAGAAATAATTCAAGCTGAATTAATGGCCAAAAAGAAGGAATAGCTTTCTTCTAGAAACAAATAATAGACTATATGTTCCTTTTAGATGACATATTAAATTTGAAGACTCTTACTATTCTAAAAGAAATTAATATAACATATAAATTTTCAATAATTCTTAGAGTTTAAAAAGTGTATTTATGTTGGTTTTTGAAAAAGAAATTTCAAGAAAATAAATAAATAGTGGTCATACCATACGATCTTTCCTTTTTTTTAAGGGAAAAAACATTAAATAAAAATAAACTAAAAACATCATGCTAGGGCAAGGTGGGTCGTAGACCATATTCAAATACATTATATAAAAATCATAATTTTATTGTGCTGTAAAATGCTACACATAGTAATCTTTGGTGAGATTTTTTTTAAGAAATATAATCTTTGGTGATTGTCAATTGTTATTTCAGTTTACTTCCCTCCACCCGAAAGAAAAAAAAATTATAACATGTTAGTCAAGAATAAAATATGGTATGAAATTGCTAATAGAGATTCCATATTTAAACACGACCGCACATTTATAAAAATTACAGTTAAATAACTAACTAAAGACTCAAGTTTATTGACATTTGTTGCTTTCAATTTTGTATTATTTTGATAATAACAAATATACGATTTAGTTACTAATGGTTGACTTGAGTTTGTAGCTGAAATAGAATCGAATTATCTCAACAAATCAAGTCTTCAAGAATAAAGCAATATTAGGTAACTCATAAAGCCTAAAGATAGACATTAAAAATCAAGACTCAAGATGTGTCAAAAAAGGTTTCTTTTTAATTTATAGTTTTGTACTTGATTCATTATAATGCACATAAATTCTGTTTGAAATGGCTAATAATTTTTTAACAAGAATTTTAAAGAAATTTTCAAAGATAGTCTAAGCCTAAATTAATTATGAGTTTAAATATTTGAAAAATTTGGTCTCAAGTATTTTTCTAGCCAATAATTCTTTTCTAGTATCAAAAATAATTAGAAAATAATCAATTTCAAAATATCGACCAAAAAGAAACCGAGGAGACCAATCAACGGTTTTTGGTCTCAAAATGGTCGACTACTTTGCCTTAGTCATTTGATTGTTGGAGCTGAAACGTCACTATCAGATTCCAATGACTAGTAAAAATGGTCAACTACTTTTGAAAGTGATCAACCAATTTTCTGGCAGACAACTAGTAACAATCGAAAACGGCTAGTTTTTTAAGACAACTTTATATAGAGCTAAGTTTGATGACTTAAAATGAGAGAATATGAACCTACATTGATTCCCAATTAGTTTTTAATTGCAAAAGCTCTCCTTTACTTCACTGTAGGCATGACTCAAATAGATTTGTAATTAAAAAGAGAGCTTTTGCATAAGGTATGAGTCTAACACTCTGCATGCTATAAGAATTTTATCCTCTATCAAATGGATATTGAGACCATATTTTTAAATGGATACATTTTAGAAAAATTTTATAAAGTCGAACCCCCCAATTTTAAAAATCATAAGTATCCAGATCATGTTTATAAATTGAAAAAGACTTTATATAATTTGAAACAAACTCATAGAATTTGAAATGATAGATTAAAAAAATTTTTGATCTCAAATAAATTTTCAATGGGAAAAGCGGATACTACTCTTTTTTTTATTAAAAAGAAAGCGGTCGACATGATAATTGTGCAAATCTATGTTGACGATATTATATTTTGAACTACTAATATTTTTCTTTGTGAAGAATTTTCTAAGGGTATACATAATGAATTTGAGATGAGTATGATGAGAGAATTGAACTTCTTCGTTGGGCTCCAAATAAAATAATCAAAAGAAGGAATCTTTAGCAATAAAGCAAAGTATATCAAAAAGCTACTCAAGAAATTCGAACTTGAACATTCAAAACCAAAGAAGACACCAGTGAGCTCATCAATCAAGCTTGACAAAAATAAAAGCAGTAAAGTAGTAGATATTATCAAATATTGAGGTATGATAGGATCCTTACTTTATCTTACTACTAGTAGACCGAATATCATGTTTAGTGTTTGTCTATATACTAGATATCAATCTATTCCTAAGGAATCCTATTTTAGTGTGGTTAAATATATTTTAAAATATTTGCATAGCACTATCAACATACAATTATGGTATTTAAAAGGCACACACTTTGATATCACAAGTTATTCAGATGCGAATTTTGCTAGATGCAAAACCGATCGAAAGAGTACAAGTTGTACTTGTCATATTTTAGGATACTCACTAGTTTCTTGGTTCAGCAAGAAACAAAATTTAATAGCTCTTTCCACCACTAAAGTAGAATACATCTCCTAACGAGTTGTTGTGCACAGATATTATGGATAAAACAAACACTTTTGGATTTTGGTATGAAATATGCACATGTGCCGATTAAATATGATAATAATAGTACTATCAACTTATCAAAAAAAATTCTATTTTGTATTCACAAGTTAAGTACGTTGATATAAGACACTATTTCCTTCGTGACCATATGCAAAAGGGTAATCTTTCTCTTGAATTTGTTTCCACTGAAAAACAATTAGCAGATATTTTTACTAAATCTATTTATAATAACTTTTTTCTATGATTAGAAGAGAGCTTGACAAGTTTGATTTTAATGAAATTTTCTGATTGTATACTTTCTTGCTTTCTCTTGTTCTTTTTGTTATTTTATCCTCTAGTCTTCATCCCATCTTGCTTCAACCACTTTCATTTTTGGTTGACCAAAATTGTGTCTCGTTTGTTCCCATATCTTTCTTGACTCCATTGCTTAAGATTCTACTATTTCTTCAAAAATAGTCAACCACTTTTAAATATAGTCAACCACTTTTTGTCAACACCTAGCTTTTCAACCCGATCCAAGATAGTTTTTAAGTGACATTTCACGACTTATTTCTAATTTTCCCTACTCGAAAGCTCTCTCCTATAGTCAAAAATGCCAACCCATCACCCTCTAATCTTCCATTCTTGATCTCTCCTTAAATTTCACTAATCCTTCACTCAAACCCTAACTTTTCCTCTCTAGTTTTGTGAAAAATCTGCTCCCATTCAACCCTTTACTCTGTCAACCCATGGGTCTCTCTTCCAAAGTTCATCATGCCACTTAAAGCACGAGCAAACAAGAGGTCTGGGAAGCATGTGATCGATGAAGAGGATGAAAGACGATCAAAATCAAGCTTTGATACTCCTCTTTTTACTTGTACTAAAAAAATAGAGGAATTCAAGAATATCTATTCTAAGAGAGCTATTGTGAATGGAAGACCAATTAATTGGGTTACTATGAAAAAATTGTTAAATTGAAGATAATTTTTTCATCATATAGGATAGGTTTCTTTTGCTAGCATATGTGAATTTATATTTCCTAGAGTAGTTAGGGGCTTTTATGTCATTTTGAAGCCTAAGAATAATGTTCATGGGATTATTAGCACCATCAAATGAAAGAAAATTGATATGAATATTAATGATCTTTATGAAATGCTTGAGATACCAAATGAAGGTGTTCGTCCAATAGACCTTAGAAGAGATTTTGATTCAGTCATGACTTTAAAGAAACTTACTCGGGATAGAAACTATTACTCTGGGTATATTTCCATCTCTTTGAGTGTTCATAGCTGTCTTTTTCACCATTTTCCCATGTATAACATCTTTTCCCGTACTGGTCATTGAGAGAAAGTCTGTCTTCTAGATATCTTCCTGATTGATTCCATTCTTGTGAGGAGATCCATTAATTTAGGCTTTATCCTTATGAGTCATATGAGAGAAGCTGAAACCCAGAAGTTAGGTTGTCTTCCTTATAGGATATTGTTTACCAAAGTAGTCAACCACTTTGAAATACCATTCCATGATGAGTCCTCGAAAGAAGCACTCATGTCTCCTTATGACAAAGTGACTATTGAGTGTATACATTGGCATTTTGATTCCAAAACTAGTAACCGGTCTTACAAGGGAAAAGACATACTCGGTGAACAAGAGGAGGATAGTGTCCATGATGATGATAAAAATGATCTCGGTGGTAACAAAGAGGGTGGACCTTCCACCACTCAAGAAGCTCCATCATCTTTCAATTTTGAAGAGGCCTTCCTACTCATGAATGCTCGAATGGATACTTTAGTTGAAGATTTCAATGCATTCAAGGAAGCTTAATGGAGGCAAATGCAAGAACTTCATACCTCACCCTAAGCTAGCTTTGGCCGCCTCTTTGCTCAACAACAAGAAATGTGGAACTACATGCTATGGATGAGACCCACATCTTTCTTAGAGTCTTTTTCTATTCCTTGCTAGTCTGGTTCTTTATATTCTTGTGTTGGATTTTATTATGTCTTGGATCTCTTGAACTCCTTTGTGTTATTTCGTCTTTCAGGCTTTTATGACTATCTTGTTATTTTGGTTGGTTTGTCGCTTTGTGGATTTTATATAGTTTTTTTATCTATAATATCGTATCTTGAATTTTTTATGAATGTATTATGCTTGAATTACAACTTTCAATCTTATTCTTTGTATGGACTTTATTATGGATATATGCTATTCTTTTTGATGATATCAAAGGAGAAGAAATATCTGTGATTTTTTTTGCTATTTAATATATGCAAAAATTGAGTTATATAGGGGGGTAATTATTTCTAAAAATAATGGTAAGGTTATGAATTCTAATTTAATTGAATCATTATTTTATATCAAAAATCAATGTTTGTCATCATCAAAGAGGGAGAGATTATTGACCTTTGTGGCTTTCAATCTTTTTTTATTTTGATAATAATAAACATGTGATTTAGTTGCTAATAGCTGACTTGAGTTTGTAGCTGAAATAGAATCACATTATCTCAATAAATCAAGTCTTCAAGAATAGAGCAATATTGAGCAACTCATAAAGCTTGTACATGGACATTAAGAATCAAGACTCAAGATGTGTCAAAATAGATTTCTTTTTAATTTATAGTCTTGTAATTGATTGATTACAATGCATGTAAATCTGTTTGAAATGGCTCACAATTTCTTCAAAAATTTTTTTAAAGACATTTCAAATATAGTCTAAGCCTAAATTAATTATGAGTTTAAATGTTTAAAAATTTGGTCTCAACTACTTTTCTAGCCAAAAATTCTTTTCTAGTATTAAAAATAATTAGAATATAATCAATTTCAAAATATCGACCAAAAAAGAACTAAGGAAACTAATCAATGGTTTTTGGTCTCAAAATGGTCGACAACTTTGCCTCAGTCATTTGATTGTTGGAGCTGAAATATCAATATCAAATTCCAATTACTAGTAAAAATGGTCGACTACTTTTGAAAGTGATCGACCAATTTTCTAGCAGACAACTAATAACAGTCGAAAACGGCTAGTTTTTTAAGACAACTTTATATAGAGCCAAGTTTGATGACTTAAAATGAGAGAATATGAATCTACATTGATTCCCAATTAGTTTTTAATTGCAAAAGCTCTCTTTTACTTCACTGTAGGCATGACTCAAATAGATTTGCAATTAAAAAGAGAGCTTTTGCATAAGGTAAGATATAAGAAACATTGTCCTAGAAAATAGAAAAAAGAAGCAAGTATGATAGTTACATTAGACTAACATCGAATTAGAACGATCGTTGTTCATTAATAAGTCCTTTTTGTGTGACACTTCGAACGAGATCAGTTGTTGTTCATTAAGAAACTTTGAGTTCGATTGATCATTCTTTATTAAGAAACCTTTTTATTATGACACATCGAATTAAATCGATCATTGTTCATTAGGAAATCCTATTAGTGTAATACTTCGAATTGGATCGATTAGTGTTCATCAAGAAATCCTACTATCATAAGTATCTAGCTAGATCAAACGTTCTTTATTAAGAAACTCTTTTGGTATGACACATCGAATCAAATTGGTCATTTGTTCATTAAGAAACCCTATTAGCATGACATTTCAAATCAAATTAGTCATTCTTTAATAAGAAAGCTTTTTACTGTGACACATCGATTCGAATTGATTGTTGTTCATTAAAAAACTCTATTAGTGTGATACTTCAAATTGGATTAGCCATTCTCTATTAAGAAAACCTTCTAATGTGATACATTGAATGGGATTGTCGTTATTCATTAAGAAACCCTATTAGTATGATACTTCAAATTGGATCAATTATTGTTCATCAAGAAACCTTATTATCATAAGTGTCTAATTAGGTCGACTGTTCTTTATTGATTAAGAAACTCTATTAGTATATTACTTTGAATCAGACGATCATTGTTTATCAAAAGAGTGAATTATTTGTCTTTGATATAGAATAAGAGAGTTGGGAAATGAAGTTATTGTCCAAGCATGGCATGACACATTTGACAGCTTTGTATATGATATTCAAATATTTTTACCTTGAGATCTTATACATTATGAATTTAATATTTATTTATTATTATTTTATTTAGCATTGACTATTTGATTTTGGAAATCCAATGCGGCTTTCTTATTTGACCCATTTATTTTTGTTTCTTGTTAGTTATACCATTAATTATAGCCAACCAATTCATGTCCATTCATTTTTTTTAATATTTTCAATGAAGTGAAGATGGTATATATTAATACCAAGCATAACTCTGGCAAGTGAGAAGAACTTAGACGTATTAAGTTTTTTCAACTAGTATTATAGGTAACTAAGTTAATTCTATTTTTTTCTATATCAATTTATCTCCCATTTAATCGAATTGTAAAAATTAAATTGCTATTTTTTTGGGAGCTGCCTAATAACCATATTTATAAAGGTTAATTAAGCGATGTACTTTTTCATTGGGAGTTCTTTAGAAATTAATATTATTAAATCTATATATTGGAAACCTAAATGACATTACCTAAGTGACTCCTTAGTTTTTCTTCTCACATATATAATGACATACCTTCTTTATCATATTACCGCATATTTACATAGTTTTCTTGTCCTTAGCAAAATTAAATTTTGAAAAAAAAAAAGACTTCGTCTCCTCTAAATCCTCAAAGTAACGATGTGTCTTAAAGCTCTTCTCCTTATCATAGTCAATTTATGACATCATGAAATTTTTGCTTAAGGAGCTGACAAAAAAACTAACGAAGTTCTAAAACTAACGAAGTTCTAATAGAAGACCTTACAACAATAGTACATACATTTTTAAAATCTATCAACGAATTGTGGGAGGTAAAGGTGAAGAAGATTTGAAGTCACAACAAATATGAACAAAAATATGAATATTATGAGGAGCTTCACCTAGGAAAACTTACTAGATATTATCATAATAGATTTTTTGTTATAAGGTATTACTTAACTAGTGTTTATGTCGTTCGTTTTTTTTTTCTTTTTTTGTTTTGTTTTTGGCGTTATCTTAAGTTGTGCCCTTAAATTATTATTGTTTTATTTATTAAAAAAATGATGTTTTTTTAAGTATTTTAAAGAAAAATGTTTCTTTTTAATATATGATACTATTTTGAATACTGAATCTCATTTTTTTTCCACAATTTTTGCAATTTGACATTAGTCCATATCTTCTGAAATTTCAAAAAAAGAATGATTATCACTAAAACAAATCATTGGAAAATCCTACTACTCAAATGACTACATTAAAAAAAACATAGAGAATATCAATTAATTTATTAGTTTTCTTTCTTTTAATTGATTTTGGGAATATCAATATCTCTATACTTACATAATACATTAAAAACAAAGACTATGTTCTAGATCCTAAACCTTGATTGTGAAGAAAAAAAGGGAAAAAAAACTACATTCTAAGCCCCTAACTCCAACATGTAAAAATAATACTTATATATGGAGAATATGAACAGTCTCTCAATTTATTATCAACTTCAAAAAAATGACATTAGAATTATAAAGATTTAAGTAGGAAAATATTATAAAAGTAAAAACTCCTTTGTTTATTTTTTTTATTAAGATTTGTATGGATCATTTAAAAAAACAAAAAGATTTCAATAGAAAAAAAGGGGACAACCCTTTATTTTTAATCCAGTAGTCTTTTTAATAGTCCTACATTCAAAGTACGAACAAAAAAGAAAAAAAAAAAGAAAAGGACTTTAACTAAAGTTATCTTAACACAATTAAAGACCTTCGGGAAAATTTTTATAATAGGCCTTCAATTACTTAATCTTAAACTTTCTATTTAAAATTTACTTTACTAGATTTTTTATACAAAAAATATTAATTGATCACTATACTTAAAGACAAGCAATGATCTCAATTTTGATTTGAAACTTTATGGTAGAAAGATGATAAGTGTTATGAAATTATTCGTGACCCTTAGAGAAATTCTACCTCTACCAATTCTTTATGTGTTGCTTTGAATAATATTTCGGCATGCTCCAATTCACTTAATGCTTAGAACAAAACAAGATGTGGTGCATTGCACTCGAAGATTTTAGCTATGGAGAGAAAAATACAATGGCTGAATAATATGATTGATGTTAGTATAGAACAACATAATTATCTAATTTAGCAAGAGAAGATTTTTGATGATCTCCTTTTGTTAAGAGGAGATATACTAAAAACAACGATCGAGGGTGTCATAGCTATAGTCCGGTGATACGAATATAAAATATATTCATAACAAAGCCTCTATGCGAAGGAAAACTAAAAAAATTAAAAAACTTCAAGATTATAATGGAGTGGTTGTCAAAGAAATTGAACAAGTTATTGTTGATTAATTTCAGAATATGTTCAGTTAAGCTGAGGAGGATTTAGGTGCACAGAAACTAGTGTTGGAGTCCATTTAACTGACTATTACTGAAAGAATAAATTCTAAGTTAACTAGACCTTTCTTGCTAGAAGATGTTTGGACAATAGTTAAAGCAATGGGACAAGATAAGAGTCTTGGGCCAGATGGTATGTCTACAATATTTTACTAACAAAACTGCACTACTGTCAAACCGATGGTTTTACAGTCAGTTTTATCTGCCTTGAATGATAATAGTGATCTATTTCCCATTAATTCCATACTAGTGACTTTGATGCCGAAAATTAAATCCCTTCTTTCCATCGGAGATTATCGACTAATAAGCTTATGTAATGTCCTATATAAAATTGTTACCAGGATCATAGTTCAACAATTCAAGATCTTTCTACCCAATGTAATTTCAATAAATCAAACTGCCTTCATGCCTAATAAATTAATCACCGACAATGTCTTAGTAGCTTTTGAAATTATTTAATCCATAATACTTCGGAAATCTGGAAAAGTGGGATATGCAGTAATAAAGCTAGATATGTCAAAAGGCTATGATAGAGTCGAATGGAAATTTCTAGAAAAAGTTATGTTACGATTGAGATTTACTGATTCTTGGGTCCAACTTATTACGTATTTCTTCAATCGGTCTTTTTATCTTTCATGATTAATAGTAAACCTGATCGTCATGTTATTCCTCATCGTGGTTTTCGATAAGGAGATCCTTTGTCCCCATATCTCTTCCTTAAATATACTGAAAGATTCTCAAGTTTATTACAGCTGGAAGCCAGACGACTTTCTATTGTTGGTTTTAAGGTATTATCTTATCTTGTTTTATAAATATTTCTGTACTATTTTCTATTAACTATATATAATTTTTATTTCTGAATTTCATCATATATATCTCGGCCATCAAGGTGTTATAAGACAATGATTCCAAAAAAAAAAACTTCAACATACCTATAGAAATCAAAGAGTAGATATACTTCTATAACTTCTTGAAACTAGTATATGTATATATTTGAATCAAAACAAAGTGCCAGTTTAACTAAAAAGGTCTTGGTCAAAAATATTTTCTCAGGATATTACTTGGACTTTCAAGAGTATGATCCAATAGTTTATATCTTTATGTGTTTGAAAATAGTTTATATCTTTATATGTTTGAAAACTATTTTTATTTTGAATGATCAAACTTCCTATCCTACTTTTTGGATGTAGATTAATATATAGATCACCATTTTGTATTTATTGTCTTAACATGGACCATTTCTTTCCAATCATATTATCTTTAATTTCTCTTTCAACACTTGTTATTTTTTATATTTCCTAGAAGGGTATAAGCGTTTAAGTACCATAAAGTTTGGTGTCTATAAAAATCTGTTGACTCATACTTTGTATCATCAATAATATATTTATATTTTGAAGTTAACAAACATATGACTAAGAACTAACAATATACTTGAGTGTGTAGAAATTTAAATTAAAAGGATCACAAGATATTCAAGATGGATTATGGAAAAAAGTTTGGAGACAAAATTCAAGAATACAAGAGTTAGACTAACAAAGGTTAAACATTTAATTCTTGTACTTGAATACTTGTTTACATATAATATGATTTTAATGGCTCAAACTTTTTATAAAATTAGAAATTTTTAAACCAGTACTGTCAAACTTGTTTATCTCCAAATAAAATATGACATTTATTTTATACAAGCATTTAAATTGATTTATGAATTTCTACAATATCCATATTTAATAAAAATTAATTTAAGAAGACACAAATTTGAAAAAAATCGAAAAAGACTTGAAATAAATTCAAACCAAACTCTCTGGTTTTTTTGACATATTGAATCCTAGTTTTCGGTCTACCGATTCTCTGTCAAATACTTTCAATGGTTAGTATTCTTGGTCGACTAAAAATGCACATTCCGCTTACCAAAAATGACAAAATATTTGTCAAACGATTTAAAATGGCTAGCTTTCATTTTGGTCTATAAATAGAAGCTTTTCTAACACTTGAAATAACTTTTGAATATCCTTATATTGCACGTATCATATATTCAAGTTGTTTAAATCAATTTTTGTGATTCAAACTTTCAAATCTACTTTTTCACAAAAATCACTTGAGCCAAATTAGATCATATTTTGTGTTCACATTTATTCTCTCTAAGTTTACCTTGTATCAATTATTTTCATTAGAGAGATTCTAGATTAGTGATTCAACAAAAACTAAATTGTAATTATGTGGTAAGTTTGACATCGGATTCATGAACAACCTGATTTAAGTGAGATTAGCACCAGAATCTAAACAATCTGAGTTAGGCATGATAGAGCCGGATTGAAGGCATGAGTGTGCTTAAGGAGAAATCATTCATTGTGTACAAGGGTCGGTTAAGCCCATTTTCTTGGACCGATAGTGGATAGCTTAAAGCGGCTTACCAAAAGCCGGGGACATAAATTAATTGTCGTGTTTATCGAATCTCATAAAATTAGTGTTTGTATTTCTCTATCCCTATCTCTTTAATTTATTTACCTTGAACTTTTGCATTTATTCTGTCTATTTTTACCTGATATTGTCATTATTTGCATAATTCATTTGCTTATCTTTAAAAAGTTTACAAAAGTTTTTAAAACTCAATTCATCCCCCTATTGGGTTATCTAATCTTGAGCTAACAATTGATATTAGAGTTTGGAGCTCTAATTTTTATAACTTAACCTTTTTTAAGATGGTTAGCCTAAAAAACTTTTCTTTTCAATATAAGGGGTTGTCACCTTCTAAACCATAATTTTTCAATAGAAGTGATTTTAGCTATTGGAGAAGTGAATTTAACTAGTGAATTTACGGCAAGAACACATAGTTTAGTTCGACATTTTACTACTTCTGGAGCATATTATGTTAAATCTTGTTATTGACTAACCAAAGCTAGATTAGAGAGAAGCTAATGCTCAAATTTAGCAGGCATACATAGTTGGTGGAGAAATAATTAGGGCCTAACTCTTCCTAGTAAAATTAAGATAAGTATTTGGTGAGCCTACCATGACAGTTTACCAATGACAATGGGTTTATTTCATAAGAAAGTGATCCCATCATTGCATTGTAGCTCCTATAATTGTGCATGGGAGTCTCTTACTCATGCATTGATGCACTGTAGCTTTGTTAAGGTAACTTGGAGGGCATCAAAATTCCAGCTATCATATAGTCAGCTCTTCGTATGACAATTGCCGACATTATCTCTTTATATTCTCAATTATTAAGTTTGGAGGATTTTGATTTATTCCTCTGTTTATTATGGTGCATTTGGAATGAAAGTTTTACTTGTTTGTCTTTGTATGTATTGAACAATAATATATGCAAAGGATGCCTTTAAACTACCTATGTAGTTTATTTACATGTCTTTATATTCATACTATTATATTACCATTTAATAATTTTCTATCTTTATATACATTGTTGAAATCTATTGAGTTCACTAGTGTTTGATACACCGTTACATATCATTGGTGTTATAGAAATAAACTTATTTCTTCTATGAACAAAATTGGGAGGAATAATTTAAATTACTTACTTTAAAGTAGAATATTTACCTATAGAATACTTCACATTCAATTGAAAATGTTCATTATGACAAAAAAATTTTAACACATATGTTTTCTGTGTTTTGGATTTAGTGTCAACTCCTTAGTATTATGTTCATTTATTTTCTAATAAGATTATCCAGTTTCTTTGTTTCATTTAATTTTTTACTGGCATTTATAATTTAAGTTTGAGTTCATTTTCTTTATTTTGGAGTTTACTATTATATTTTGGGTAAATCTTCTTTGTACACTAACTAGCTTTTTTACTATCTCATTTTTCCATTAGCTAACTGTGGATTTTTTATTTATGACTTTTATCGAATCACAAGGCCAAAGGAACATCATTTATTTTGTATAATTTTGCTACATCTATCTTATTATGAATTTAGATCTTTGTTCTTTTATTATGATGTTATGATTTGAGAATAATAAATTAAGTGTACAATAAAGAAACTAATTATGAAGACCGAAGAAGAGAGACTAGTAAGTCTCATCCTTCGGTAGGACACTATAGCTTATATACACATGGTAAGCAAAGCACACATGCATAATCTTAAGTATTTTAAGAATGACGATCATGGCGAGTTCATAAGCCTACTGGCTATATGACGATTGATAATCCTACCAATCAGGGATATTGAGCGAAACTCTCTAATTATTGGAGTCAATTGTATTGATAGCTTTTTTACTATTGAATGCATTTCACTTTTTTTTTTCTTTTTTTCTGCATCGTAGTCAATTTGTTTACTTGTAGATTGACTAAGATAGCTTTAGGATTGAAGAATTAGCATATCTATTAGAAGAATATTCTTTTCTAATTCAATCTAATATTGTAAATATTTTTTGCATTATAATAACAGATTTGTTATCAAAAAAAAGGACAAGCTACTATAAAGATAATTTGTTTTCAACAACAAAATTTTATTTATATTTTTCATCTTTTTTGTTATCGCTTATGAAGAAAAGTTTAGTTTTTAGATCAATTAGCTTTTCTATATTTACTATTAGACATAATTATTAATATAACCAAAGAAAATAAACAAAAAAAAACTAAAGGGCTAATAATAAGAATGTACTATAAATCTTAAGAAAATAAGAACAATGAAACTTAGAACTAATATAAATATAAGAGTGAATTCATTCAAGTAAAAGAGAGAAATAAAAGTCACATTGATGAGCACAAATTAACATTTTTGTTGTTTATTATATTTTTAGAAAATAAGGGTCGTAATTGAATGAGACCAATAAAAAAATAATAGTTGAACTATAGAAATTGATTGTTTGAAAAGAGAAGAGTGCGGGTAGCATTTGTTTAACACTACGGTAAATCTGGGTTAAGAAAATATTAATTTACAAATTTATTTTATAAGGTTAAAGTGGAAGATTGTTCAATTTTTTTTTAATTTCATATTATTTTAAACATTGCTATTCATAATCAAACTAAAGAAATACTTTTTAATGAATATTTATTTTACTTCATAAGTAAAAATAACTCTTAAAATAGAAATTAGGTTTATACACTTTATAAAAATGAAACACACTCATTCTTAGTCAAACAATTAAATACTTGGAAGTAAAACATAAAATTGTTTAAAAACATTCTATTGCCACTTGAGATCCTACCACCACTAGCCAACATTCGGTAGGATGTACTACTTATTTGAAAATTTTAAATAAATAAATGAGTTTGCACTCAGTAAACAAATCCCATACATGTAATGAATATTGTAAGTAATACACTTTTAGAACCATAACTATGTATCTCATTCTTTGAGAATATCTTGTTTATAATATTTTTATTTCATAAAACTTTCATATTTGAGCTCATTATAGTGTAGTGCCAAGTCTATTAGAATTAATGGGTCATAAATGTAGTATTATGACAAGCATACGTGACCTTATAGCTATTCGAATCTCATATAGCTATCATACTACAATGACTAGCATTATAGTTGAACTTTCGTTTTTAACATAGTGACTGTAAGTCAATCAGTCGGATGTCTATACTCCTTTCAAGAACTTAATAAATACTTAAAGAAAATATTCTTCATAAACATAATTTTTGATATATAGTACTTTAAAAATTCATTTCATTGAAATCATAATTTTTCGTGCAATTATATATGCACATACTCGTGACATACTTGCATACTTAATGTAATAAATATTGCAGAGCATATAACAGTATATTATGAAAATCATAATCATATAATAATACATAACTTTTCACATAAATACATATGATGAGATTTACTAACATTAGGTCCTTAGAAAAAGGCTTCTTTGTGATTACAGTAAAATACCACACACTCGACTTTATTGTAACTACATGCTTATTTTTATCCTATTTGATTAATATTAATTATATATATTAATACATACTATCATTTTTCATTAAAAATATATTTATGTATCCTAAAAAAATACTCACATCATACAACTATAAAACTATATTTCATAACATACATAACTAAAACTGTAAAATTTCAGGAAGTAATATATACTTTAAGAATTTTAGATTTTGGTATAAAATTCTATTTATTCTGAAACTTAAATAAAATTTTTTATAACATAAAATAAAGCTAAAAAAATTATTTAGAATGTATTAACAAGATTTAACATATTTTTCCTAATTTTCAATCTAAGGTTTGTAATCTGATAAAACAATTCAAAGCTGTGACTGGTAGACATTCATTATTAGCACTTACTTGGTTCATTAATATAATATAAAATTTTACTAAACTACAAAAAATTACTCATAATTTATTAATAAGACTCAGCTCATTTTATCTAATTTATAAATTGTAGACTGAAATCTGATTGAAACTATTAAAGTAGAGACAAATGGTTGATTTTTGAATTTTCTAAAATTATTTGAATATCAAAAAATCTTAATATTTTAAAGAAATATCTATAACATATCAGTACACATGGAAAAAAATTAGGGGAAGCAAATCATACTATTACATAGACTTTAAAGTCTTAAAATTATATCTTATAATTTATGATAGCACTTAACTTACAAAACTATATGTTATTAAAAATATATAATTAATTATATACATTTCTAAAAGTCATGAAAACATTTGGAACCCTTTATAACACATATAGAGTGTTAAATAAAAGTTTCTAAGTCTAAATAAAATCAACAGAAGGAGACTATAACAATATTACCTCGAACAAATAAAACTATTATATTTACTGGTTCTAAATATAGTACGTAAAGAAAATTCTATTGAGAAATTAAGGTTTTAATCCTACTTGCTTAAATTTTGAAGATAACAAATATTTGATTTAGTACTAATGATTTAACTTGAGTGTATACTAAAATAACTTTAAAAGTTCTAAATCAAGTTAATCAAGGAATCAAGCTTGAAGATGAATCCATATTGGAGTTATTAGCATCAAGTATGAAGAAGGACAATCAAGATACAAGATCAAGTTTAGATAGAGTATATTTCATATTTCATGTTTAAATAGAATATACAAGATCATTACACATAAATTTTCTTTACGTTGGCTCAGAATTTCAAAAGAGTTTTCTTTACACATAAATAAAATGATTATGTCATTATAGAAGTGTGAAAATAGAACATAATGATTTTGAATAGGCAAAATATTTTTTAAAACATGATTTTTTCAGTTTAAAATATATTTGAAATCATGATTATTTGACATAGGCTAAAAACAGATTTTCTATTTGCAAACTAGAATATGTTTTAGTATAAACACTTTTTAAATTATTATTAAATATCTTTGTGAAACTAAAATAAGTTTGCAATAGCCAAAATATTCTTTTCAAATTGATTTTCAATACTTTTAAAGTATTTAAAACAAGTTTAGAAGTCAGTTTTTGAAAAATGCCAAAAGCTGTCAAGATCTGAAAAATAGCCAAATACTGAAATAGTCAAAATAAGTAGGATTTTCGGTCTACCGAAAATTGCAACGAGAAAATTTATCTATTAAAATATGACTGTTGTAAAAGTACACCAATAATTAGCATTTTCAGTCTACCAAAAGCACACTTTCAGTGTACTATAAAATAGCAGAAATTGTGTCTAACGGTTATAAATGACTAGTTTTTACTCAAGATTATAAACATAAGCAATTTTAAGACTTGACAAAGGCTATGCATTAACCTAAATTGTTATCCAATTACTTTCAAAGTGCAAAAGCCTATTCTTAAATTGAATTAACTTTCAACCATATTGAGCCAATCTTAGAGCACCTATTGTGCATTGTTCTCAAATGTCCTAAGCTAAAATTGTATTTATTACTTTTGAGAGGAAAGTTTATAATGTATTCACTCTTAATTATTGAAAAACCATTGAGTATGAGATGAGGTTGGTACTAAAGTCATAAACAACTAGTGCATAGATGAGGTTACCACTGGAGTCTAAAGAACCCGATTTAGATAAAGTTGTCACCAAAGTCTAAGCAACCTGAATGTAGATGAGGTTGTCATCAGAGTCTAAACAACTCGTGAGTTGGTGAGATTGGCACTATTATCTAAATAATTTATGTAAGTGAGGATATCACTGAATTTAAAAGAATCTATAGTTAGACATGATAGGACCGGAGTTAAAACTATCGTAAAAGTGTGGATGTGTAATAACCATACTTTTCGGACTGTTAACTACTTATCTTCTTAGCTTACTTATTTAAAAAGAGAAATTTAGCATTGAAAATTCATGATAATTTTTTTTAATGCTTTTATTTATTTTTTAAGAGATTTATATTCATAACTAACTATTTACTTAAATTTTGAAAACAAATAAAATACTTCTCGATAGTTAAGCAACCTTTATTTAAATTTGTTTACAAACTTTTTATTAGGGTGATTTAAATAATTTGCAACCATAAAGGATTCCTAGGTAAGGAGGAGGGTCACATATAGATCACTCAAGTCCCAAGTTCTCTTTAGACAGTTTAGGTCTTTTTGACGGATCCCTTTGTGCTTTGCATTTATTTCAATCAAAATATTTTCTCTTTTAGATCTTTTGAAAAATATTTTCTTAAATTCTATTCAATCAAAATACATTTTCAAATTCAATTTTATAAAACCATATATTACGAAATAAAATACTAAGTTATGAGTACGTTTTCTAACAGTATCAAGCTTACATAATTTAAATCATTTGTAATATAATAAGAACATATGCGGAAGTAATTTTAATGTATTCCATTGCCCGTACCTCGCATTCATCCTTACCTCGATTCTAACTAACCCATTAATCAAATCAGAGATTTCTTTCCTTTGGTACCTATAACATGGATACTCATAAAATGTGAGCTTTCGCTCAGCAAGTACAATTTAATTCTAATAAAACCTTTTAATTAATTCAGTCGGTTTTCCTTCTGCAATGTCTTCCTTAATTTTTACTAAGACAGGGTCGAGCCCTTGGGTTTCCTTCATGTTCTAAAAAATGTTTGGCTTAAGATTTAATATAGACAATTTACTTATTGATAACTCTAGACCGACGTTGTTTATATCCTATTGTAAGGGCTTAGGTAAGGCTTTTATTGACATTAGAGTTGAAGTCATTTTTCTGCTTAGCGCATCTGTAACTCTGTTTGCCTTACTCGGGTGGTACAAGATTTCACAATCAAAATCCTTCACTAACTCAAGCCATCTACACTGCCTCATGTTCAACTCTTTCTGAGTGAATATGTACTTTAGGCTTTTATGGTCAGTGTAGATTCGACATTGAGCCCCTTATAAGTAGTGTCGCCAAATTTTGAGAGTGAATACTACAGCAGCAAGTTCTAAATCTTGAGTTGGGTAGTTATTCTTGTACTCCTTTAGTTATCGGAACCATATACCACGACCTTTCCATTTTGCATTAGTACTGCTCCTAGTCTTAATTTTGATGCATCACTATAAATGTCAAACTGTCCTTCGTTTGATGGGATGGTAAGTACAGGTACACTAGTAAGCCTATTCTTCAACTCTTGTAAGCTTTCTTCACACTTCTCCATCTATTTGTATTTCTTCCCTTTTTTTGTAAGGGTTGTGAGGGGTGCAGTGAGCTTTGAAAATCCTTCTACAAATCTTCGGTAATAGCTGACTAATCTCAAAAAGCTCCTCACTTCAGTTACAGCTTCAGTAATAGCCGACTTATCTCAAAAAGCTCCTCACTTCAGTTACAGTTTTGGATGCTGGCCAATTGTTCATTGCCTTTATCTTGGAAGGATATGCGACAACTCCTTCCTTGTTTGATGTTAATAATTTCATTTTGTTGGACCCGCATCGCCATACAATTATAGTATTTTTGGTTGAATTCATAGATGAAATTATTCCACGATATTTCTCTGACATTTCTTCTCATTTGGCTCTCTCCTGCCAATATCGTGCATCTTTTTTCAGAACATAAGACACATATAACACCTTCTCATGGTCATTAAGATTTATAAAATCCAGGATAGTTTGGATTGATGAAAACTATTCTTCAACCACCATAGGCCGATCCTTTAAACTTAGCAGGACGCATCTTTCTGAAGTGTTCATAATGTGGTTCTTGGTGCTCCACATGTTGATTAGGTATTACAGGTTCTAGTTGTAGTACTGGTTCTTCCTCTTGAGGCAGAGGTTCTTCATTGTCCACTTGAGGTTTGACATCTTCTTGGCGTTATCGTCGTAGTTACTCACGAAGATTCCTTATCTCCTCTTCTTTAGCTTGGAATCATTGTTGCAAGTTAGCTACAAGATTACTTAGGTCGGGTGTTTAGGTGTATTTATTGGACTGACTCGTGGTCTTCCCCTCCTTCTTGCCATATTTTATTTTTAGTTAACTCCTATTAGTTTAGGATATTATTAGATATTTCAACTTCGATTATGAAGAAAAAGGATAAATTATTTAATAAGACATATATTGTTTCATAATTATATTATTTCATTAATTAAAGTACCAGATAAGAACATATAAGCATTTCTAGTCTACCTTATACTTAATCTCTCATATTAGTGTTTGAAGGTTTGCTAGAGTTTTCTTCCAGATCCTCTTCTGGGTCCTCTTTAGAGTCTTCCTCATGATTATTAGTGTGTCCTTGTCTGGTGGGCATGGTTCCGTTTGCATCTATTCGTGGTTATACACTTCTTTGCTCTTCTTCGGGGTCTCCTTGTTGGAAAGGTGTTCTTGTGATATTCCCGCGAGATGATCCTTCAGCCATATCCTGTTCTATTTCCCTTTGATATTCTTCTTAAGCATGAATTACCTCTGAACTAATATGTTCAAGATTCATATCAATAAGTGGGTTCCTCATACATCTTCGGACATGACTTAGGATTCTATTCCAATGGGTCATAAGTAGGATACTATTAGGGCATCTTGGAAGGAATAGGAAAACTACTTCCTTGGAAAAATGGATGTTATATTCTTTTATAGAATCGTCAGATCGGGATTCCCATCTGTTTCTCACAAAGCCAAAAGCTCGTTCTTGTAATTGGGCCTCTGCTATCGGGATCTCTATTGGATTGTTATGGTGTTCTATTTGTTAAAAGCGTGCTATGACTAATCTACAGAACATTTCCCAACTTA
Source organism: Parasponia andersonii (assembly GCA_002914805.1). Taxonomy (NCBI): domain Eukaryota; kingdom Viridiplantae; phylum Streptophyta; class Magnoliopsida; order Rosales; family Cannabaceae; genus Trema; species Trema andersonii. Next base: position 1,060,847 of record JXTB01000004.1, read on the forward strand.
TATTGTCTGCGATGTGTCCTGATGCTCGCCACCATGCTCGAGCATTATTTCGTAGTTACATGATTGCAAGAGTAGTCCACTCGTAATCCTGAATACGACACACTCGTAAAAGTTGTTCTGTTTCATGAAGTCAATTCCTAAATACTTCGGGTGTAGATTCTCCCAGATAATATGGTGGTCGTCTTGCTCTGAAAGCAACTGTAATGACCTGACTTTCCGGACCGTTACTTTCCTTTTTAGTTTACTTATTTAAAAAGAGAAATTTAGATGCTAAAAATTCATGACAATTTTTTTTAATGCTTTTATTTCTTTTTTAACAGATTTATATTCAATACTAACTATTAACTTAAATTTTGAAAACAAGTAAAATTCTTCTCAATGGTTAAATAAACTTTATTTAAATTTGTTTATAAATTTTTTATTAGGGTGATTTATATAATGCGCAACCATAAAAGACTCTCAGGTGAGGAGGATGGTCACATACAGATTACTTAAGTCCTAAGCTCTCCTTAGAAAATTTAGGTCTTTTTGACAAAACCCCTTGTGTTTTGCATTTATTAAAATCAAAACATGTTCTCTTTTAGATCTTTTGAAAAATATTTTCTTAAATTATATTCAATCGAAATACATATTCAAGTTCAATTTAATAAAACCAAGCATTGCGAAATAAAATGCCAAGTTATAAGTACGTTTTCTAACAACATCAAGCTTACATAATTGGAATCACTTTTCTCATAATAAGAACATATGCGGAAGTAATTTTAATGGCAGTATTCTATTGCTCGTGCCTCGCATTCATCCCCATCTCGATTCCAACTAACCCATCAGTCAAATCAGATATTTCTTTCCTTTGGTACCTATAGTATGGATACTCATAAAATGTGAGCTTTCGCTCAGCAAGCATAATGTAATTCTCACAAAATATTTTACTTATAAATAATTTTTTATGAAAGTTTAGTCACACTATTTTATAAAATCATTACTTTATACTTTATTATAAGATATTGTATCATGATTTTATCTCAATCTTTATCACAAAGTCTTTTATCTTTTTTATGGGCTCTCGTATACGTACCGAGTACGCACTACCAAACGGGAAACCAGAGGAGTAATCCAACTGAAAACACCAACAATCATAATCTTAATATACTTTTCCTCAAGAATCCTCGCTTATAGGAGGTCGGTTTTATTTTCCTTCAGATATCCTCACCTAGTAGAGGTTGGTACGACACTTTTAAATTCTTTATCTTCTTTAGTCTTTTCTTAATATGAGTGGGTGCGCTTCATCAATAAACCCAAACTTATATTTTACTATCATAGCACATCCTAGATACTTGTTAAAGTATGCTGAAGTATTTTTACATGATAACATTGTAAAGTAAGCATATATCATTTTTATAACATAAGAAATATATCGTTATAAGCATACATTATACATAGGCATACAATAATAATATAAGGCAAATTAACATATGAAATGATTTCAAACATATCATACTGTAAACATGAAACACTTTCAAATCATCTATTCCATAAGTGAAATTGTACTTACCTCGTAACATGATTATCCTAATTCTACTCGTTAATTACGTACATCTAGGTCGTAGTTTTGCCCTGACGTATACATACTCTATTTGTTAGAGTAATTTAAAGTGGACTTATACTTTTTTTTTAAACTTCGAATTACTTAGTGGGCTTAAAACAACTAAGAGTCAGTCTTGATCAAACATAAAACTTCACATTTGAGAAACAATGTCTTGTTATATTCATTGACTAATTTATACTTTCCACTTAGATGGATGTGATTTAATTCTCTTTAACCTTTATTATAGTGATCTTTTTAATTTATCAATAATTTGGTTGTTAATTTGATTAATATCATTCTATATCAGTTAAGTTTTCTTAGTTATATTTCTTTTCATCAAATACTTTGAATTATATTTGATTAATTTCTTTATTCGTAATTAAGGGTCATAATCTGATAAGTGAGCCAAATACACTAATGGCTACACAGATTTAAAATCTAAAATCATACTTGGACTCAATATTATTAGGTATTGATCGTGCTTTTTAGGTCTGTCACTAAACTTAGGCTAACTATAATTAGAGGCATACATTATTTATTTCCTATAATTGATTTCATGTCTTAAATTTAAGTAAATCTTTTCTTATCCCGATGAGATATCTAAAAAAAAGTTTTCTATTTATTCTTATACCAAATTTTCAACCCAAAATTTCAAGTTTTATAATTTATAATTTTGCTCATAATCTTAAGATTTCTGACATATATGCCATCCAATGGTAAATATTGAGTTATAGCTTATCTTTTTATTAAAGATTCTTCCTTTATTTACTTTTACACTTTAATATGGTCTTAAAATTGCCTAAAATATCTTTCTCACTTATTTGACCTATATTTTATCAAAATTACACTTTTAACCCAAATACTCAAAGTTTTGGCATTTTAGTCCTTTTAACTTTTGAGTGAACATCTTTAATTTTTCGAAAGCATTTTTAATGGGTAAAAATTTGTTCTTAAGGATCTAAGTTTAAATCATTAAGCTTGGTTCATTTTTATGAATACTTTATTTTAGGATCTTACATTTAAAAATCTTTCACTTTTGTGTTTAGTCATTTTAATTTTATTATTATTATTATTTAGCCTTTATTATTATGAAGTATTCATATTTAGAGGCTTAAGAAATCAACAAAATAAGTCTAAACGTAATATAAATTATACAACATCTCAAGTAGATCAAATATATTATTACCTATTTATTCTTTTACAAAAACTATTTAAACACATAACAAGCAAGGTGAGGGAATATTTACCTTTCAAACTTGAATCTTCTTTTTTATGTCTCCACTACAAAACTAGGTGCTCTCTTCCCTTGATTATAATTCTTAATTTCTAGAGTCGATGAGTAAAATTTTATAGCTCATGTGGATTTGGAAGAAAGTGAGGTAGAAAGAGTTTTTTTTTTTTGAGAAATGATAATTGGAAAAATGGAGATAGTTTTGCCTAAGTAATTGGAAGTTTAAATATAGATTTGTAATTGCTAAATGAAGGATCTATTTATAGGCCATCCATAGGAAGTATCCAATAATACACGCTTTTACATTCCATCAAATAATCTAAGCACTATTATTACTAATTTGTCAATATATCTTCTTTTCCTACTCTATTACTTTATCTTTTACTTTATTTTTTACTCATCTACTACTTTTGTCTCAAATCTTTCTTCTTTTTCAATTATTTGGAATCCAATACCACTAGCTCCCAAAGAAAGTCTCCACTATATATATCTTTTTCATACCTTTTGAATTATTTTAAACACAAAAATTAATAATTAGTTTTGTCTATGTCTTCTACTTTTAATTATGACCACTAATTTCCAAAGAATATTTCCATTATTATTTTTCTTTTTCCTATCTTTTGAATTATTTAGAGACAAAAGCTATCAATTAGTTTATCTATATTTTCTGTTTTTAGAATTACTCACTAACTTTATCCCTTTTCTTTTCTATTCCACTAATTTAAAGTTATTATCAACCTAAGGTAAAACTTCACTACTCTTCATCTTTTTTCTACAACTTATTTTCTACCCTTAGATTGATTTGTCTACTTAATTCTTTGTATACTTAAATCCTAGCCATTCAAATTATGGCATGGTACTATTTTGTTACCACCATTAACTTTAGGTTCTAAAATGTAACAATTTTTAATGTGACATAAATATGTCACATTCTTAATTAGGTTATATTGATGTACATAATATAATCTTTATAGAATCAATTTATTATTAAAAAAACTAACTTAGAATTTCTAAGTTAAAACAATGAATAACTATGATTTTCTCACATAATAAAATTTAACATTAAAATAATACTACACATATAATTTCAAGTTTTTGCGAACATAAACTTATTAAAATTCGACACTAAGATTATTAATAATAATTCTACTAAGATTGCATGTCTAGGAATTCCTAGAGGGTTACAGGGTGAGCCTAAGAAGAATTCACTCTATTTATAAAAGAGTCAATCAAGTCCACAATCTTAATTCGAATAATAGAAGCTCAAAGCAAGTTGCCAAGAGTTGGGTACGTAGGCAAATCGTCGTATTTATCGAATCTCGTAAAAATTAAATTTGCATTTTATCTATCCCTACACTATGTACTTTATTACAAACTATTTGATTGTTATGATATTTATTGTACTTAATTGACTTAGTATTATTGTTATATAATTGGTATTATTGTTCATTTAACCTCAGAGTTTCAAAATAATGGTCTATGATTTTACATAGTCTAAAAGTTTCTTAAAAAATTTGAAAACCCAATTCACCCCCCTCTTAGGTAGTCAACTTTGGGCTAACAATTAGTATCAGAGCTTGGTGCTCAAATTTAAAGGACTTAATTGCCTTGAGATGGCATACCAAAATAATTTTCAAAACTTTTCATATGAGAGTTTTTTAACTAGACCATCATTTTTCATTGGTATTGACTATAATTTTTGGAAAATTAAAATGCATAAACTTCTTAAATTTATGGGCGATGATTTATTAAATATTGTTATTCAAGGTTCATATATTCCTAGAAAAATAATTGATAATAAATTTTTTGAATGAGAGTTTTATGAATATGATGATATTGGCAAAATCATATTCTCTATGAATGCATATACTTTGAATTGTTTACTTATAATATAGATGTAAATATTTATAATAGTGTACAGATGGCTACTAGTGCACATGAAATACAAAAAATACTTGAAAGCTCGTATGAAAACACAAGTCAAATTAAAGAAGTTAAAATTAGTATGCTTATGCATGATTATGAGTTATTTGAAATGAAAAGTGATGAATCTATTGCTAAATATTTATGAGATTTACAAACATCATTAATAATCTCCATGCTTTTAGGAAAACTTATAGCAATACAAAAATAGTAACAAAGGTTCTAAAAACCTTAACAAAAACATATCAAAAATATGCAGTTGCAATCCAAGAAGAGAAAGACGTCACCAATGTTCTTCTAGAAGAACTCATCAAATTTATCATTTCTCATGAGATCACAATGATCAAGAAAAAAATTCAAAATGGGGAAGAAGAAAAGAAAATGAATTTCACATGTGTTGATAATGGAAACGATGAATTAAATGAAGAAATTCAAGAGGAGATTGGCAACATGTACTTTATGGCTATCAATAGTGGGGTAAAATCTCTTGAACTCAATAATGACTTACTTGATAATTTTAATGATAGTAGTGATGATGATAGTAATAATGATTTATCATATAAAGAGTTGTTAAATGATTTCAACAATTTACATACAAATTACGAAAAACTCATTTTGGAAAATAGTACTCTCAAAAAGGAAATTCTTAGCTTGTCAAAAATAGTTGAAGAGCTTGCAAAAGAAAAGGAAGCAAAATTACATTGGAGTAATTGTGATATTTTGTCAAATGAAAATATTTCTTTGAATAACAAAATTTTCGACTTGATTAAAATTGTCTATACTTTCACCAATGGAAAGAATAATTTTGATTTAATGCTAGACGGACAAAAATATATTTTTGGCAAATGGGGTATAAGATACAAGCCTTTTATAAAACAAAAGTATTTCGAAACTTATTTTATCAAAGCAACATCTAATAATAACTCAAAATATACATGTACTTATTGCAACCAAGATGGACATACAAGCTTTTCTTACTCCATTAAGAAAAACTCATATTTTAGTTTCAAACAAAAAAAGGTGCCAAGAATCTAAATTTGAATCTTTATTGTTGTAGGTACAAGCAAGAAAGTGGGCCCTCCAAGAACAAAACCAATGACTTCATCAAGCTCTCAATTTTCACAAAGAAATGATGGTGAGTATTTTATTTTTCGAGACAACACAAAAAGTAAGATCATTGGCATAAGTAATACGGTAACAATTCTTTGCTTATATTTGAAAATGTCTTGCTAGAAATATAATTTGCTTAATATTTATTAATTATGTGATTCAGTTATTAAGTTTTTTTTTTACTCTTTCAAATGCTCAAGTTGAAAATTTGAACATAAGAGATTATATCTTTTTTTTTAAAAAAATTATTTTATCATTGTTAAAATATTTTCAAGTCAAAATAATTTTTTTTTAATTTTAAAAGAAAATGTTTATTAATTGTGGTATAGAAAACTTGGTATGGTGATGTTTTCACCGTTTATCTCATTTTCAAACAAATTTTTCAAAAAACAGCCGAAACAGAGTTTTCAGTAAATCGAAAATATTTTCATTCTACCGAAATATTGTTCTAAAAAGCCCAGTTTCTTTACCATTTTCGGCAGACCCAAAAACAATTTTCGGTTTATCAAAATACGCAATAGGTCGTGTATTTAAGCAATGTCAGCATTTTTTAAATCATTCTCTCTTATTTCTTCAATTTTTATTCGAATTATTCTGAGTCTAAATTTGATTTACATATTAATTACTCATATATCATTCAAATTGCTTGCACAATCCATATTACTTAAAATCTTATGTTTATGAAAATGCTTGATAGTTTTTCCATGACAAACACCATGCATAATTAATTAAATTATTTTAACATTGGTGATATATTTAAACTTAAAATGACATGCTATTTGAATTCAATGTTTATATTTTGTAACTTTGTCATTTTGAATATTTGTACATGATTTTTTATCCTATAATTTTATGAGAAAATTTTTTTGATGAATATTATATACAAGGTTCTCATTAGCTTTCAAGACATGCATTGTTATGATTTATCTTTTATGAACATCTATTTCTTATGGCTGTTTAAACTTGGATAATGTCATGTTTGGATTGGATACTTATTATTAATTACTTATTCATATTTTTACTTTAAATTTATTAATTGGTATCAATCTTATCCTTCATGTTTATGCAACTTTTTGATAAAATCAAAAATAATTGGTATCCAAAATTGATATCTCTCATATGATTGATTTTTTCTTACTTTAGTTATTGACATTTTGATCATGATTCCTATATTGAGGGGGAGCATTTTATGATTTGCTTGTACAAAATTAGTCATTATTATTTTCTATAAATTGTGATATACTCTTCATAATTAGATAGAAATAAAGAAAGAGAAATTATTTCACTAATGTGCTTAAATAATTTAAATTTCTCCAATGCTTTGTGATGATTATACTTGGAGAAATATATTTTTAACAAGTGAAATATTAAGATTTAGAGCTTTCATGATTTTGATTTGATGAAACTTCTCTACTTTGAATATTCAATAATTTTCATACTTATTATTAATAAAATAATTTTTGTCAAAATTTAAAAAGAATGTTCTTATTTTCACTTTGACATCATATTATTATTCAATCTTTTGTTTGATATTATTATTCTTATTTTGAATATTGTCCAATTCTAGATTCCTCATTATCTCTTTATTGCTTAATTTGTTATAGCATTTTTAACATTGGAGGAAAATTGTTTGTATATTGCTCTTTCATATACTTTTGTCATGAATTCAAATGGAGAGAATACTAAAGTGAATTAATGTGAGGAGAATCATATTTGAAAGAGATAGATTAGTCTAGTCTTATAAGATATCTATCTTAAAATTTTATCTTTTTAATGATGTCAAAAAAGGCAGAATAATGATGATTTATGAATATGAAGAGAAAAAGAAAAGGATTTATTTATGAGCGTGCATATTTTAAGGGGGAGAACTTTGTTTAGCACATGTTTTTAATTTTCTCATAATATGCTTATAATGCTTAATTGAGTTAAAATGGGAAGCAAGTCCATTTTATTTTCTCAAGCATATTTTGAGGTGGAGCTTCAAGTATAGCAGGGAATAAGGTAAACTTATCAAATTTCAAATTTTCATAATCTAATTTTATATTTTCTTTAATCTCATAAATCAATATTTGTCATCATCAAAAAGGAGGAGATTGTTGAGAAATTAAGGTTTTAATCTTACTTACTCTTATTTTGAAGATAACAAACATTTGATTTAGTACTAATAGTTTAACTTGAGTGTATACTGAAATAGCTTTAAATGTTGTAATTCAAGTTAATCAATGAATCAAGCTTAAAGATGGATACATATTACACTTATTAGAATCAAGCTTGAAGATAGACAATCAAGATATAAGACCATTTATAGATTGAATATATTTCATATTTAGTTTTGTATTTGATTTAGTTCATTGTACTTAAATTCTCTTTGCATGCTCATAATTTCAAAAGAGTTTTCAAATTATCATAAGTTTAGAATAATTATTTCATTATAGAAGTTTGAAATAGAAAATAATGATTTTAAGTGGGAAAAATATTCTTTAAAACATTATTTCTTAAGTTTAAATAAGTTACAAATATATTTAAAATTATGATAATTTGATATAGGCTGAAAAAAGATTTTCTATTTGCAAACTAGAATTGTTTTAGTATGAACACTTTTTAAATTATTGTTAATATCTTTGTGAAACTAAACTAAGTTTGCAATAGCCAAAATATTCTTTTTAAATTGATTTCCAATTTTTTTAAAGTATTTAAAATAAGTTTAGAAGTTTTTTTTTGAAAAACGCTAAAAGCTGTCAAAATCTGAAAAATAGCCAAATACTGAAAATATTTTTGGTTTAGGGTTTATCCAAGTACCAAAAATACTTTCAGTCTATCAAAAATGGAAACAAGAAAAATATATAAGTTTAAATATGACCATTACAAAAGTACACCAACGGCTAGTATTTTTGGTTTATCGAACCGAAAACACACTTTCAGTCTACTAAAAATAGTAGAAACTGTTGCTAACGATTATAAACGGCTAATTTTTACTTAAGCTTATAAATAGAAGCTATTTTAAGGCGTGAAAAAGATTTTACATTAATTTAAATTATTATCCAACTACTTTCAAAATACAAAAGCCTATTCTTATATTGAATTAACTTTCAAATTATATTAAGCCAATCTTAGAGCATCTATTATTCATTGTTCTCAAATTTCCTAAGCCAAAATTATATTTATTACTTTTAAGAGGAGAGTTTATAAGTGTATTCACTCTTAATTATTGAAAAACTATTGAATGTGAAGTAAGGTTGGCACCAAAGTCATAAATAACAAGTGTATAAGTGAGGTTGCCACCAGAGTTTAAATAACCCGATTTAGGTGAAATTATCACCAGAATCTAAACAACTCGAGTATATGTGAGGTTGTTACCAGAGTCTAAACAACCCATGAGTTTGTGAGATTGGTACCATTATCTGAACAATCCGTGTAAGTGAGGTTATCACTGAAATCAAAACAATCCGTTTATGTACTCTTTACTTTATTGCAAACTATTTAATTATTTGTTTGATATTGACTGTACTTAATTGACTTTGTATTATCGTTATATATTTGGTATTATTGTTCATTTAGCCTTAGAGTTTCAAAATAATGGTTTATAATTTTATATAGTTTAAAAGTTTCTTAAAAAATTTTAAAACAAAATTCACCCTCCCTCTTGGATAATCAATCTTGGGCTAATAAATCTATTATAATTTGAAATTAACTTATAGCACTATAAAACTTTCCAGAATATAACCTAATATATATTTAAACATGACCTAAAAATTTCACTTCAAAATAGTAATATTTACCCTGAGAAACCATAAAGTAAACCTGATAAATTGTATCTGCCAGTTTTTCTTAGGTAACAACCAGTATGTATTTAAAGCTTTATATAAGATTATAGGAGTAAGATATGAACCTAAAGTTTTCCACACATAAATTAGATATATAAGAAGACATCTCATAAAAATTTCAAATTTTAATAAAATTTGTAACTCCTAATAATATAGATTGAAATTAAGTCTAATAGCAGTAAACTATAATTTTGAGAGAAAATAAAGTTTACTTCTATTATTTATCCAAAGCAAAATATATACTTAAAATTTAGTATTATTGCTTCATAAATTCATTGCTCACAAACCTATATATGTAGGTTATAGGCAATAAACTTAGTTTTTAAAAAAGATGACAATGAACGATGAAAAAAAATGAAAAAGAAATGAACTTATCATATCGGTGAGTAACACTTATAATGCAAACATATTAATTGATGGTGGGATTATGGTGCAACTGATGGTGGAGACAATGATTTCCAACTTCACATGTTAGTCATTAACAAAGTAGTAAATGGTGGAGATAATGATTCCCACTTCACATGATGTTAGGTAAGGTATAATCACATGCATGTATTTCCTAGTTGGCTATTAGTATATGATATAAATCAGCTCTTAGTAATAACTAGTGTGACTTTTGTAGAGATAATATTACTTACTACACATATTAGTCATTAACTAGTAATGACTTATAGTGAGACCTATTTGTTCTCTCCACATGGTAGCCATAGACAAAAGAAGTAATAAAAATAATACTAATAGTAATAATAATAATTGTATAATTCATTGCCAACTTAACAAAGTTGGCTATCACTTTATTATTATTATTATTATTATCATCATTTATTTAAGATGTAAACATATATTATATATATATATATGGTTCTCAATCTGGTACGTTTTTTTTTTAATACCTATTCATAGGTATTTTTTTTAACTGTTAGACCATGATCTAACGACTAGCATAATTTGAGTAGTTGTAAAAAAAGAAATACCCATTATTTAATGAATTTTTTTCTCCTCCTTTTATCATAAAAAGACGTGTGTAACTAATTTTAATTGGCTAAAATAATACCTATAAATAGGTAAGAAAAAATACCTACAAGATTGGTGCCCTATATATATATATATATATATATATATATATATATATCATAAATATAAGCTAGCATGTTATGGCTATTNGTTATGGCTATTTTTTTATGTTACTATATCAAATCATATATATATATATATTTCTTTTTATATTACTTTATCTTAATATATAAATATATATATATATATGCATATCAACACAGTAATTTTTACCGTATGTATAATTATTATAATAATAATTTATAACATTTGGTAATATAGTCAAATTTAATAAATATATATATATATATCTATACATTATAAATATAAATGGTCACTCTAATTCTAATTTTCATTTTACTATCGTAACGTATATATAGATATATGCTATATATTCTTCTGAAAATGCTTTAAAAATTAAAATAATTAGAGTTAGTTCATTACTTATCTTATAGGATTAGTGCATTTAATCTTCTTAATAAAAAATGTAATTAACACAGTATATGTACTATATATAATGGTACACATGTTTCACATTCTCTAATATATTTCTCATTACTATTAAAACATAGTGCATTAAAATTGTGTGGTCATAAGTATCTCACTTTAACAATGCTTAGCATGGTAAATTTAATTATGACCAATTATATTAGAACTATTAACTAAATACCCTTAACTTCTAAATCATATATGAATACATATAAAATACATGATAATTTTATGTCTCATTGGGCACATAGTCTAACTTAACTTCATGTGTGTAGTCCACTACAACCATATTCAAAAAATTTATTAGTGAATAACTGTTTAATTTATGTAACTAAATATATTAAATATACATAGCACAATCTTAGACTAGGAATAAGCTTGATATTACACATTCATAGTCATAGATACTAAATATATATAGAATAATCCTAACTAATAAATAGGCTTGGTATTACAGTTTGTTTTTTAAATTCTCTTTTGCCAAGAAAATACTTAGAATAAATATTTTTGTTTTGATATTTTATCCATAAATGAAATAGATAAATATGGTATTAAATTTATATTTTTAAGAGAATATCATATTTAATAAAACATTAACTTAGAGGATATTATTCCTAAAAAAATTAAAATGATTGAATATAAAGCCTAAAAATAGTAATTATCACGATATTATAATTGGGGCCTTTATTGCTGAAGGGACTTGAGCCGAGTGCCTCAGTCGCCTACCACTTTAGTCGACTCTAGCTTTAAGAGCAAATGGTTTTATAGATTATATAATTATGATATTAGAATTTTAAATGAGACTAATGGAAGAATATTAGAATATTAAATTGATTTTGAAAATATCAATAGTCCCAATCTTTACGGGAAAAAATATAAATAATAGAAAAAAAAAAGATATTAGAATTATAAAGATTTAAATGAAAAACAAATCCACATATATATACGGATTATAGAATAAACAATAAACAATAAACAAAACCCAAAAATTAAACTGAAACAGAATATTATTATAGATGATTTCATTGATTCCCTTAGTTATAATTCAAACCAACATAATAAAACTTAAAAATGAAACTAAAACATAATGTTTTATAATACAAAGATAGACTTAAGAAAATAAAAGGCAAAAAGACTCAAAAGAAATCCATACTAAACGTAGCCCTCAATTGTCAAAGTGACCGAATTGGTACATTTCCTTGACAAGTTTCTCCAAATTTCGTATTACATTACCAACTTTCATAATATTAGCAATGTATGTACCAAGCAAGCTATTATTTTTGCAACCTTGTCGGAGTGTTGATTGTTCTTGAGCATACTTTCATCCAAGTTCTCTTTCTCAAAATCTTTTAGGACTTGAGAATTGTAGTTTGCAACCTCAGCTTCTCAGCATTTACTTCGACTTTGGTTACCTCATAAGTAGCATGCATCTTTTTTTCTTCATTCCCATAAGATATATCTTATTCTTTAGAATTTGTATGCCTATCCTCAACATTCAAATGCTTCACTGGTGAATTTACTTCTTCATTCATGTTTTCTTCCAAATGCTTTCCAGTAGTAGTAGAATATTTTGATTTATATTTGTATCCAAAATGAAAATTATATATATTTTATACTTTTTTATTGCACTACAAATCTTGATAGCAAAATTGTGTATACAAGTCGAAATTTAAATAGGAAAAAAACACTACAGTGTTGGACTATTAATATTCTCCATTTTAATTTCATTTGAAATTCCAATAAATATTAATCACATCATTTATTCTAATGTACATAAAATATTATTTTTTTATAATTTTTTCTACATATATAAAATGGGACTACTAGCACTCCTAAAATTAATTTAATGTATCCCATAAAAGTTTATTATTGGTTTTTTTTTCCCAAAAATTAGAAGATGAACCATAAAACATGTTCCAAGTCATCATTCAACCACTTAGCTTTCATCATATTCAAAAGTTATTATCCACAAGGTTTGCCACAAAACATGACATCTTTCTTCTTTGTAATGTTGAGATTCTTAAGACATATTTCCTCCCTTTTTCATTCCTTTGTTTTTAATTTTTTTAATTCTATAAATATTTTCACATTACTTTACTTGGAGGACACCACTAATTTGGAATATATACCTGAAAATTTCCTTTCACATTATGAAAGGATCCTTGTCTAGAAATTAGAATACGGTCCTATAAAAGAGATTGCATGCCACATGTCAGCCCTTTTCTAGCTAGAGTTACCAAGTTAAAATCTCGTAATTACTATTTAAAAATGATAAATAATTAATAAAATTACATATTGAAAATTTCAAAATAGAACCAAAATTTCAAAACTAATTAAAAAAAATTGAAATAGAATCTTACCTATTAGTAACTTGTTAGGAACCTTCTATAGCAAGTCACTACAAATACCAACTCAGCATCTGTAATTATTAACTACACTAACATCAATATCTCTTTTAATATCCATTCATAATCACAAAAAATTGAAACCATTGAGAAGTTCTCTATATATATAAGTAATATTTCTAAAATTTTAGTAGGGGCTAAACCATACTTGCCTCTTAACGGCTCTGTGGCTAATTATATATGATTTATAATAGTTACTATAAATCACTAAATTTGTATACATAAGGTAGAAGTTTGCACAGATTTCAATTACCAAATTTACATAAATTACCAAAAGATAGGGTAAAACTGCATAAAGATCATATTTCAGGATATTTTCTTGGTCATTTAAATATTTCTTATGAGTGTTGAACTGGAATTAATTATATCGAAAAGAAAGAGCACTCACAAGCTATATCTACCTTGACTTTGTGAAGTAATAACCCACCACCCACTTTAAAATGCTATTCACTTGGTAAACAAGAGCACTCACAAGTTGGAACTGATTCAGATCTTGAAATAAAAGAAAGTAGGTTATGAAGCAATTTCACTCTTAAATTCTGACTATGAATAGTCTTTACTTCTTACCATTTTAAATTTCATGAGAAACAACTAAAGACTCTCAAAACTTGGTTTTCCTCCATTTCTTCTAGCCAGTGGAATTCTAGTTATCACTTGATATGAATAAAAAAAAGGGTTGACCAAAGTTACGAAGCCTTGTCTTGTAGTTTTATTTTGAAACACAGATAACATGTTATTGGTTAGAATGTACAGCTATAAATTATACTCACATACTCTTGTACAAGTGCACAGGGTCACAAGTAATATAGATTTAGGAGTTAAAAATGTCGAACCCATGAGGATTGATTACTAAAACTAAACTAAGTGTAAAAGTTGGTCAATTACTTTATCCAAACAACCAAAATATAGATTAAAAAAAAAACAAAACAAAACAAAGGCAACTACACTATTATGCAAAATAAATAAAAGCAATGCAATAAGAAAAATGTTTAGGTTTACTTATTCTCCAATTATCTTTTAAACATACAATTTCCCAATTTTCTTATTAAATTAATTAATCCACTAGAGTTATCAACTGAGAATTTTTAAAAAAAAAAAAAACAAAGGCAACTTTACTATTATGTAATAAGAAAAATATCTAGGTTTACTAATTCTCCAACCATCCTTTAAACACACAATATCCCAATTTCCTTATTAAATTAATTAATCCACTAGAGTTGTCAACTGAGAATTCGAATGTATTCACAAACTCCTTTCTAAGATATAATTGAAAACACCTAGACAAGCTAATACATTACTCTTAGTATAAATTAAGTAGATTCAATAAGTTTAGTTATTCTAATACAAATGTTACACAAGTCACATAGGTATATTCCTATCTTATGCAAACTCACCCCATATTAGATGATCTTATGTTATTCTACCTATGTCTAAACCTAAATTCCCTTTCTCAAGTTCATAAAAGTTTTACTCAATAATCTATTTAGTGATCAATTAAATAGAAGTAATAAACATAAAATAAAACAAATAACTTAACAATAGATTCTATAAATGAAAGAAGAGAAATAAGTAAACATAAGATACTAAGTTAGTTTGCATAGTAAACTAGACAAAAAGGAATTTAGTTCATTGTATAAATTGAAAACAATAAAATTTTAACACAATGAATCCAAGAAATACAAAATATTAAAGAAAAAAGAGTTTTATAATTCGCCATCTTTGAAGAGCTTGAAGTTATTCATCGAGGTTGTTAATCTCCTCCTCCAAACTTAGTTTTTGATCTCTTGAATCCTCCTTCAAAGATTTTCTCAAAAATATAATGAAAAACTCACAAGAAAATAAAGAGAAGAAGCTAAGAACGTACTATGATGTTAATATTGATGAGGAAATCGAGAAATGGAGTAGGTTGAAGTATATCTATATCTTGTTCTTCTTCTTCTTCTTTATCTCTTTCCATGGCTGCCACTTTCTCTTTCTCTCTATCCTAATATGCCTCTTTCAACTCCAAAGATAGGGTTTTAAAGAGTTCGCTCATGCAAACCTAAGGCAGGTAGAATCTAGACCTTAAGATCATCAAAAAGTTTATCTCGACCATCAATTATTAACCTAGGGCGTAGATCTTGGCACCACGGCACCATTTTTGAAGCTATGGTACCAAAACTATCCAAGAGTTGGCATTAGAGCGCCGTTTTTGTCGCTGCAGTACCACTTTTCTACTAGTTTAGTATCACGAGTTCCCGGATGCACTATTTCTTCGTTTGAGCTCTAAATTGCCTCATTTTCATTGTATTATGATAGTATCAGATTCAACTTTGATTTTAATTGTTTGAAAAACTCATTTCTGATGTACAAATTCACCGTAATTCATATCAAATACCCTTATTTTATTCTTCTATATAAATAAATATACAAAACATCAAAATAATAAGAAAAATAATTAAAATAACTTAATGTAAACAAGAACATTAGAAAAATTTTAAGAAAAATTAGTACGATTGCAGGATTTTATGAATACAGACAAACATTTGCAAGATTTGCCAAAGCACTCGACTTTCAAATTTTTTGAGAAAAAGCATTGGAAGGAGGGGATTGGAGGCTTATACTCATCTTTTCTCAAACAAAAAGTGAGCAGAATTAGCTGCTGGTGGCTAGAGCCACAAATATGGGTCAAGCCAAATGGGCCAGCCCGTGGCCCATAAATTTGGCCTGGACTAGGTCGAGGTAGCGAGTGTGCCGAGCGGATCCGACCTAACTCGATGGCTAATTTTTTTTTAAAAAATAAATTTTTCTATTGCTTTTGTAATTATTATTAAAAAAATGATATTTTTACAAAATAGTATCAAGTCAGCCTAGTTTTCGCTCAACCCAGTATTTAGCCATCAAGCTATAGAGTCGGGTTGGGCCTCCTATTCAAACTTTCGGGCCATCCTGACCTAGTCTGAATCTTCTTTTTGGCCCAAACAGACCAGGCCGAGTGGCCCATATTTGCAGCTCTAATGGTAGCTATGACTCATGACAAAACACTACATGAAAAATGACAAAGATATAATTTTCCAATAGAGAAGTCAGATCAACCTGCTAAGCAACATGATCCTTCCCTCGGTCTGAGATTTTAAATAATGATAAAAAGAATCATCACAATCTCATATTTATACATGGACATACAATATATATATATATGGAGAAATTAGAATAGTGAACAACAATTTTAACCACTAGAATCTTATAATGGTGAACATTTTAAGCCATATGACCAAAAATTAGGATGTATTCTTAGTTTGTTTGTTTCTTTGATACATCAACTAATATAGAGAAGAGGAGGGAGCTAGGATGAAACTCAATCTTGGCCTCCCTATAGTGAAATTTTGAGTCTAACTCAATTGACTTAACCACTATAATCTCCCACATTTGGCCATGTTGCTAATATAATAGATATAGCTAATTCATTTACCATATACATGTATACTCTATCAATGCAATGTGCAATGTTTGGTAAAATGGAAAACTGAAAGTACAGAAAACGATACTGGAATGAAATTTGGAGAGAGAAAATGGAAAAATAAGCGAGTGATTGGTATGTGAGAAAAATAAGCTAGAGACAAAAATTGGATGGACACATGAGTTTGACCATTTTTTTTGTCTCAAAATTGTTAGAGTGAAGAAAAAGATTAATAAACTTACATTCAACAAACAAATAAACATTTGACCTCAGTTTTAAATTGATTTCATATATCCAAAATGGGTAAATTCAAAATTCAAGACTTAGAGTTAAAAAAATTTCTTCCTCACCAGTCCTATTCTTTTTCTTTTTCATTTTATTCTTGCTAAATGTATTTACTCTATACAATTGGATATTTAACTACATAAAATAAGTAATGTTTTAAGGTATCTGACACAACACCAGGCGTCAAATTTTACTAGAAGATGGAATAATACTTTAGGTTGGACTTTATATAAGATGCAATGTATTAATTCAATATTCTAGTGAAAAACCAACATGTTAAGTCTTGGCACCTTAGCATTACTCATACAGACTATATCAACTAAAAAAAATAAACAAAAGATGATATAAATCGAATTAATCTGAGTTATTATCTTGATAAAAGTGCACAATGTAGCTAACTATGCCTTATCATGTGTGCATTTCACCTGTATCCTACAAAGTGTCTCACACTCCAAATTGCTCGAACTTGACAAAAGTGGGATTCCATAGAGGTATGCCTTTATGACTCTCAAGTATTAATTCATTAGACACAATAAAATCCCAACAGCTGATATAAAGGACGATATTAATTTAGATGATAGCATTAGCATGAGCGACTGACTATTTTCCAACGGAATAAGACATTACAATCCATCAAATATGTTAGTTGTACTAACATAGTTTTTTGCTACCCCTGGAGATAGTTCGAATTCAATGAATAGCTGAATTATAAGAACATTTGTAAAGATAATATTACAAAAACAAAAAAAATTGTTAGTAAGATAATATTATATGTAAGGAAGAAACATATCATTGTGAAAATTGCAAAGATGTTTTTTAGTTATGACAATATCAAACATAAGAACATAATTAAATATGGACCTTCTTTTGTCGTGAATTGGATGGAAGTCTTTCCCTAATAGAGCAATCCACAACATGCTTTACAACATTGACATCGAGGTCTGTTTGATGCTTACCACAAGAGGGTAATTCGTACAGTGTGGCAAATCGTTCATCTTTTTTATATTCGAGATCATCAAACTGGACATGGAATCTATTATTAAGAGTAGAACTTCTTTCTATCACATTCTCAACATATTTTAATAGGACTATTATCTCTTAAGCTAACATGTGTATTTACTAGTCGTATATGTATTGAATCAATCAACTCAATGATAGAGGTGCATATTAATGCAACTTCAGATCTGAAGTCAACAAACTCATGGTACAAGTCCTACAATGCCTTCATGAAATAGACAATTACAATATTAATATTTACATATTGAATCCTTGTAACACCATAAATATACTAACTTACTGTGTTGGATTATGTTGGTAAGACAACCTTTAGTGTAAAAGACTTCTCACTTTGTCCAATGGTTGGACCCAGATCATCCCCCTGATATTTGGGTCCCACCAACTCTATGTTCGTTTCACCTCCAATTTGAGCCAATCATACTACCACCAACTATACTTTGTAAAATTGTAATCAATATGTGTATATAAATACCACGTATCCTATATTAAAAAATTAAACAAGAGTATTGTATGTTGAAGTGTATATAGAAAAAATGTAATAAGTAGGCTACACTAATCTACTCATAAGTAAATATTCAACAAATAGTTCATACATTGCCATTTGTTTACCTTTTTTGGAAGTTTGTTGTTGTTTTTGGTAATCATACACTAAAATTTAGTTTCTTTGATTTTTTCATTTGTACAACATTAGCAGATGAGGAGGTTTATTTGTCTAGTTTTGAAGCAACAGTGGGTCATTCTCCATACCTCAATCAAGAGCATGTTCAAATACAAGTAGACGAGTCATACTGTCAGTGAACAAAATGATACCTAATGTTAGGATTATTATGGGTTAACAAAATGTCAACTACATATAACTAGGGGCATGGGTGATAGGAGAATTTAATCTGAGAAACATATAATAGAGTTATATTGGCAAATAAATTATAGATAGAACCAATAACATTTTTGGGTCTGGACAAGAAAATATGATAAGAAATTGAAGTAGAAATAAAATTTTAAAAAGGTGAAGTATATTAAAACTACAATAATATAAGTAATAGGTACTACTAATTCTCCTTATTATTTCTTAACAGAAGTCTAACTACATATGACTAAGGTAGAATGGAGACAATCCAAATTAATATTACTCTGTATTAAGGCTCTGGTAACTACATAGGACTAGAGATAAGTGGCATGTGGCTTAATCATAATTAACCCTCAAAATTGATTGAACAAGAACCCCAATTTATGGTATAATAGACTATCGTACAGTATATCGACATGTTGTAAACTGTACAAATGATGTAAGTAAACTCAAATTGTTTTAGGTCGGGAACAATTCGAGTTAGTACAAATTAATTTAAAATTTAAGGCATCATAACTTGAGTCTAGCCACATCAACTAATTAAGTCTTAAAATTATAAGAGACACCCACATTACATACTTGCGCATCCTCTTCCCTATTTTCTGGAAAATGAGTTTGGCTGACTATTCGTGTTTGTCTGTCATCATGCAAGGGTTTTTTTTAGAACTCCTTCCCTGATAGATCATTTTACGAAATTCTAAAACCTTTTCTATTGCACTCGTACATATTGATATCTTAACTTTGGTGGACAAGTCCTCACTATTATCAATAAAGTGTATAACTGTGGATTTTAGTTCATAACTCCTCCGTTCACCTCCTGAAAATTTTTCATACTCAACTATTTTAAGAGTGCTGGAAAAGAAAGATAGAAATCCTCCCGTATTTTCTGCTTATTTTGGTACAATCTAGCACTATATTACTTATGGAAAGTTTGAGGAAGCAAGATCAAAAACTTCTTTCNTGTCTCCTATGTTTACAAAGTGAACAACTTTGCTTACAATACAATGTATTTTCCATCCCAAACTAATTTTATTTCTATATCTTAAACATATCTCAGTTAATTTTCTGACATCGAGTTTCTCGAATTTTTCACATATATTATAAAGCTAAATTGTACCAAAACAAGCATAGAGTGCATCTATTTGCCTCTTTCAATACCCATAAACTAACTAATTATGAAAATTTTTCAAGAGATGAAAAGATGACTTATGAAATAAACTCCACAGTTTTATACCTCTCTTAACTCATAGATTACTCACTGTTCATGGTAATTTTTGATTCTTAATTTAAAACATTTTTTGTATATTACTCAAAAGATTAAGACAACATAATTTGACCATAAAAAGTTAGGTCAAATAAGTATAGATATATTATATAAGCAGATATAATATAAGAAGTTAAGTTAGTTATGTAAATATATATATATATATACAATAATAAAAAGCCTGTAATTTAAAGAACCAAAATGAAAAAGGACCAATTAACCAGAATCTAAGGGTGTTAATATTTAAATAATATGACTAAAAATTAAATAGTAGAAAATAAAAGGGCTAGAATTTAAATAGCTGAAAATAAAGTTGCTAAAATATGAATTGCGGAAATTAAAGTGTTGAAATATAAATACTGAAAATAAAAAGCTAAAATATAGAAGAGACTAGTTAACTGGAATAAGTTTGTATTGAAAAATAAAAGAGCTGGAAATAAAACACTAGAAGATAAAATACTAGGAAATACAAGATGTTGCCTTAAGTGTAAAAAACTACCAAGAAATGAGGGTTAGAGTCTTGAATGACTCAACCTTTATAGAGTTCTCTGAATAAGATGATAATGCATGTACTTGTATAAAAATATGAGATATATGGTAGTTTGATGTATGAAATATAACTATTTATAAGCTGACCAAATCTTGATGATACTTATATGTTAGCATAGTCATATAAAAGTATGGAATACAGGCTTTAATGATCAACTAAAGGCATGATTCTATGTTTCTAAATGTGTAATGAAGTGATGATAAATGATCAACTACTTATGTATATAAACTAGTGTTCATCATATATAAAAATATGATTTCAACTTGTAATATACAATGAAAGCAACAGCCAACCACTATTTATATAGACATATATATAGTAGTTGATTGTGCATGCAATAGTGAAAATGAATAATTTCATATGTATAAATGATATTAGGATGATGATCTTAGGCTAAGAAAATAGCCTTGAGTGATGTATAGATGTAAAAGAGGAGTTTTGAGGTTTATTGGGTGGGTAAAAATAAAAGAATAATAAGAGTTTTAGCCAATGTTATGACTGGAAATGTAGGCAGCAAGAGAGAGAGAGAGAGAGAGAGAGCAATTGTATGAATGTGAGTGTTTCAAAAGTATATTTAAAAATGAATGAGCTGATCCTATTTATATGGAATTAAAACTTGGAGGATAAGAAGGAAGTTAGTGAGAGAAAAAGCTGCAAAGTAGCAAAAATGACCTTTCTTTATCTTCTAGGATCTGATTCCAGTCATAGTTTTAGTGAAAATTAATGACTAAGTAATATAAAAGCACCAAGAACTAGTTTAGAAGCTTAGAAACTAACTTAGGAAGCAATATGGGAACTACCACATTAGTGGTTTCTCACAAAACCAGCAAAAGTAAGCCAGAAATCACCTGGTTTAGGGGTTAATTATTATGAATCAGTCTGGTATACAATGGTTAGTTTTTCTTAATTCAGTGTATATAACTCACATCCAAGTACCCCTAAAAAGTTCAGGGTAAGAATATCCTAGTTTAGTTAGGGTCTTCAACCCATAAAATAACACTGCTCTGTTTCTTTTTCCTTTATTTTTGCTCTATCCTTCGCTTTAATCATATTCAAACTTAATCTAGTATTGATCAAAGCTTAATTAAATTTGTTTGAATCAAATTCAGGGACTTACCCCAAAACACTCAATATAATGAAGACTTGGTCCACCAAACTTAAGGTATCTATATGATCAAGTGTAGTAGAAAAGGTTCAAAATCTCGAAAAACAAAAAACCTCTCCAATGGTGGACTGATATTCTACAGAGGAAGAATAGGTCAAAAAAAACCGCATGATGATGAATAAAACGTCAAAAAAAACCGCATGATGATGAATAAAACGCGAATAATCATGCAAACATACTTTCTGAAAATATGAAGAGGGTACTTAGCTATATAAATTGGGTGCCTCTTATAATGTTAATGGTCAATTAGTTAATATAGTTGAGCTCAAATGATTACGCCTTTAATTTTAAATTAAATTGTACTGACTCAAATTGTTCCCAACATAAAATAATTTCAGTTTACTTCTAGCATTCATATGTTTTGCAACATACTGCTACACTATATGATGATTTTTTTTAGGCCACAAAGGAGAGATTATTGTTCAAACAATTTTGGGATTAATTATGATTAAGCCATCAGCCACGTAGTTCCTAATCTTATGTGATTAGCATGCCCTAGTAAGTAATGTTAATATAAATTATCACCTCCTAAATATTAGTCATGTGTGGCTAAACTTCTGTTAAGAAATAGTGAAGTGAATACTTAACAACAAATGTCACTCGTATCTTTGTGGTTGTAATGTACTTCATGACTTTTTAATTTCTTTTTTATCCTCTAATTTCTCATCATATTCTCTATAAAAGACCCAATATATAATTGGTTTTGCTCATAATTTTATCCGCAACTATAATTTTACTGCGTGTTTCTCTTATTAAATTCTCCCATTGCCCATGCCCCGACATATGTAGTTAACCTTTAGTTAAAGTAGGCTTAATGATAGGCAGTTTTTTGTTCACTAACACATTGATCTGTATACCTGTGTTTGAACATGTCTTGTCATGAAGTAAGGAGAATTGCTCACTTTTGAATCCGAACAAAAATACATCCTTATTTATTGATGTTAAACAAGTAAAACATTTGAAGAAACTAAATCCAGTATGTGATTATCAAAAATAACTGCAAACTTCTGAAAATGGTAAAGTGGATGGTAAGGTATGAACTTTTTGCTAACTATCTTCTTACATGCGGATTAGTGTGGTCTACTTACTAGGTTTCCCAAATACGCTTCAATGTACAACACTCTTATTCGACTTCTTGGTATGGGGCACGTGATATTTATCTACACACATTAATTATAATTTTTCAAAATGTAGTTGGTGGTAGTAAAATTGGCTCAAATTAGGGAGAAAATGAACCAAGGATTGGGTTAGGGTTTTTAGGAGAACAAAGTAGGTGACCTCAATTAGTGCAGGTGACCCAAGTGTCAAAGGAATGATCTAAGTCCAACTATTGGACCAAATGAGAAGCCATTTACACCTAAAATTGTCCTACCAACACAATCTGATACAGTAAGTCAATGTATTTACAGTGTCACAAAGATTCAATAGGTAAATAGTAACAATGAAATTATTTGTTTCATGCGGGCATTGTAGGACTTGTACCGTGAATTTGTTGACTTTAGATCCGAACTTACCTAAATGCATACCTCTGTCATTGAGTTAATTGATTCAACACGTACACAGTTGGTAAATATACATACTAGCTCAAGGGATACTGATAAACAAATTGCATCATGTTAAAATAAATTTATAATATGACAAAAAGAAGTTCTAATCTGAATAATAGATTCCATGTCCAATTTGACGATCTCGAATAGGAAAAGACGAATGATTTACTGCATTATTTGATTTACCCTCATATGGTGACCATCAAATAGGTTTCGATGACAATGTTGTGAAGGATGTGGTGGATTGCTTTATTAGATTTGGCAAGATAGAAAGACTTTTATCCAACACACAAGGCATAAGAAGGTTCATATTTAATAATGTTCCTATGATATTATCCTAGCTAAAAAAATATTTTTGTGATTTGCACAACAGCATGTTTTTGCCTTACATATAAAATTATTTGACTAACAATATTATTTGTTTTTATAATATCACTATCTTTTAAAATGCTCTTGTGAACTCAACTATCAGTTGAATTCGAACCATCTTCAGAGGCAATGAAAAACGACATATTTGATGGATTGGAATATCGTGTTCCCTAGGAAAGTAGTTAGTCCCCTATGGTAATGCTATTATCTAAATTAATATCATCTCCTATATCTGCTGTTGGGATTCTTTTGTGTCTAGTAAAATGATATTTGACAGCCATAAAGGCACACCCATTAGAATTCTGCTTCCGTTAGGTTTGAACTGTTTAGAGAAGGAGACACTTTGCAAGATCCGGGTTGAACGTGTACACATAATAAGGCATAGTTAACTTGAACATGTATTGTTATCAAGATGGCAACTCAGGTTAATTCTATCCATACCATATTTTGTATTTTTTTTAACTTAAATATTCTGTATGAATAATTTCAAGATACCAATCACCACACTAAGTCTCATTTTTCACTAGAAAATATAATTAATACATTAGGTCTTACACAGGGCCTCATTTGAAGTATTTTTCATCTTCTAGTGAAAATATAATATCTCATATGTTATCGAGTACTTTAAGGTATCTTATAGCATTATTATTTTGTGTATTTAAATATCTAATTTCATATAGTAGATATGTTTAGTACGAAGAAAAGTAAAAAGGAAAAAATTAGGACTAATATGGAAGATAATGTTTTAGTTCTAAAGTAGTGACGAGTATTTTATATGTGTACAATACAATTTCAATTAAGAATATTCTTAAATACATTTGACAAAAATATGTAATTCAGCTATATAATTTAAAAGTTTATACATACAGATATTATACATAAAATTGCTAGCTATGACAGAATGATATATATATATATATATATATATATATATATATATATATCTTCACTCCTTTGAAAGAAAGGTAGAGAAAGTCATTGATTTTGCACACAATCAAAAAAAATAAACAAGTAGTTGAGATGGGTGGCCATTTTTCACAAAATGACCCAACCCAACTCAGTTAGCTCATTCTTAAGTTAATTGGAGTAATTGGACCTTACCGCTTATTACTTATCAGAACCAACTTATTAATATAGGGACTAAACTCTGCCCATAAAACTCCTAGATCGATTCTCTTCACTTTTCCATATGATTATTGACAAAGTAATTTATTATAGATAATACAAATGTAGGATTTAAAAAAAAAATCATTAGTGCTTAAACAAGAAGAAATTCTTAAATAGAAAAAAAATAACACCACTTAAAAATAATGAACTTAACAAATTCCAAAGATGATACGAATTACTGAAAAAGAATAGAATTTTACATACCTACAAGAAAAAAAGAGGGGGAAGATGATACGAATTACTGAAAAAGAATAGAATTTTACATACCTACAAGAAAAAAAGGGGGGGAACATCTGACGATTTGGAAGCTACTAAAGAATATCATATCATTGTTGAACAGTCCTCTCCCCAAACTCCTAACAAATAAGACTTGAAAATTATGCATGACATTTTAACCCTTTGTTAGAGAAAATATTTCTTTGCTGAACTTCATCAGCTAGCATAACCTCAAGTGTTTGTAACCTACCAACAATAGAAAGCACAAGGTGGCACTTAGACATGAATCCATGGGGATTTAAATATCTCTTATAAGTGTTGAATTGAGACAGAATTAATTGCACAAAGAAGAAAGAGAACACTCACAACCTCTATCAATCTTGAATTCATAAAGTATTAACCAATCATTAATTCCCCAACCAGACACCCTGAAAAGCAGAAAGTCCATAAAGAGTTGCAGATATCGAACAAGAATAATACTAGAGATACTAAATTATTTTATTGGATCTTGTTTACTAATTTAAGTGATGTATCCGTAACCCCACCACTCTTGAGTGGGGATGTATTACTGGTTTTATAGAATTTATAATTTAGTATTACTTGGGATAAAAATGACCAAAAAAGACTAAAAATTACTGATTTTCCATTTGAAAATAAGGAGCAAGTTCCGTTGACAATTAGGCCCAAGTTCTCAATTCAATGCTACTAGCAATGTCACCAACATAGGTTTTCATTACACCTTAAACTGATTCAGGTCTTGAAATATAGGAAAATAGGTCCTGAAACAACTCTACTCTTAAATCCAGACTACGAAGAATCTCTATTTCTTACCACTTCAAATTTCAAATCACAAAAGAGACTCGGTAACTTGGTTTACCAAATGTCTTTATACCCTTCTTTGCAAACAGCCAAGAGGTGAAAACCAACCAAAAAAAGTGCTTGATTTGCATAAGAAACGGTATAGACTTTCACATTTTAGTCATTAGAACACTACTCATAACTTGCTACCTATGAATAAGAAAAGAAAAGTTTTCTATGAGGTTATATTTTGAAATAAAGAGATAGACATGCAAAACTTACATAATGTCTAAATGAAATGACATTTCGTTTTCTCCTTCTCTCCTATGCATTAACCTTGATAGTTCACAAGACAATAAAACTTGAGCTGAGTAACTATAAACTGCCAACAGAGATTGAATATTACCAGTTACCACTGGTCCCATCTAGTGCTCTTGTCAGCACCCCTATGGACCTATTTCCATCAGCTCAGGAACATGTATGTCACTCTGGATTTTGATTACTTCAGCCACCTAGTTCGTGGGGATTGTTACTTATGTTCAAGTAATTGAAATTGATGCATGACTGATTATCCTGCAAGTATAAGTACAATGGGAATATATGTAATAACCTATAATGAAGAATAAAAAACTTTGTTTTCCCTGATTACAAGTAGTCCACCAAAATTATTTCCTAATACAGCAAAAAAACACAAGGGTCGATAGAAAATAATAGCATTTCCTCTATTTTTTTTTATCCATAATGGCTCTTTACATTTACCATAGCTTAATAATGTCTTATGGAGTATGAAAATTATTGGCTTACTATGCTTTCGTTTGGGTTTTACAGTGTGCCCACTTACGGATATTGACATAGACATATATATATATATATATATATATATATATATATATATATAGGGTACCAATCCAGTGGGTATTTTTTTTTTTTTACCTATGGGTAGGTATCAATTTGGCCAATTAAAATTTAGCATGCACATTTTTTTATTGTAAAAAGTAAGAGAGAGAAAGAGCATTATTGATGCACATCTTTTCATGTACTTTGTCATAGTCATTGGATCTCCATTAGATGATGATCCAACAGCTAAAAAAAATACCTACCCATAAGGAAAGAAAAAAAATACCTATTGGATTGGCAACTATATATATATATATATATATGGGCACCAATCCAGTATGTATTTTTTTTTTTACCTAACATAAGTATCAATTTGGCCAATGAAAATTTAGTATGCACATTTTTTTATTATAAAAAGTAAAAGAGAAAAAGAGTAAAAAAAAATACTATTATATTTTTTTATTCATTGTAGTCATTGAATCACTATTAGACGATGATCCAACGGCTAAAAAAAAATATCCACCTACAAATAAGAAAAAAAATATCTATTGAATTGACAACCCCATATATATATATATATATAAACAGCCAGACTTCATATCCAATAACCAGTGGAACCAAGCTTTTTGCTTAGCATAGCCAAAGTTTTCATTAACCAATTTTAAGCCTAACCAATCATAACACCATCAATAACTCTACCTTATCTAGAAAAGATTAAATCATTTTTGATACTTTAAGCATCAGGTTGTCCTTTCTTCTTCTTCTTTCTCTCTTTTCAGAAATTGGGATTGCCCAAATTGACTTGATTGCATATTTCCAAGTCTGCGGCAAGAAAAAACAAAACCAAAAAAACAAAATAGAGAATCATTTATGTAAAAATGACTGGGGTGGTGGGGTGGAGACTCAAATAAACTTTTCCACAGAAAAGAAAGAGAGCAAAAATGGCTACCAGTGGCTGCGGCCAGCCACAACGGACCACCACATGGAAAAACGACTGAATCGTCATCTTCCAAAGGTGAAACTGGGTCGACCCGCCAAGCAACCGAATCTTTCTCTTTCCTGATTTTCATTAATATGTAAACTTGTTCTTTTGCCCTTTGACCATTTTTCAGAAAAAGATCCTTTGGTCATTTTTCCTTCTAAGGGTAGAGTTCCAACTATCAATTATCTTAAAGGACCATCCTTTAATAGTCTTTCTATCCTATTTAGGTTTAAGTAATCTAGTCTCAGATGACATGAATATGACTTATCCTTATAATAAGAAATTTTTTGCTTTTTTATGTCTAGGCTGATCAACTTTAAACATTTCAGAATTAACAATGTGTTTCCGGTAGACTTTAATATGAAAAACTCATTTTTCATAATTGTAGAACAAATTTTCAAACCCTTTTTAGATATAACAATCTCATTATCATAAAAAGAAAGCCCAAATGATTGTTTAAATAACTTAGAAATAGAAATCAAATTTCTGCTAAATCTCAAAATAAAATAAGCATAGTTCAAAAGTAAATATTTATTTTTAAAATTGAGCTCAATGGCTTGCTCCCACTGTCATTGCTAATACTCTACTCATCCCAACCCTCAAAACATGATTTCCATTAGTAAGCTCTGTCCAAGACCTAAAACTCTATAAAGAAGAACAAACATGAATAATTGCCCATGAATTATCTATCTAGGATGACTTATCATTTTTAACCAAACAAGCTTCTAAGACCAGTAAATCAGATTTTTAGCTATCTTTTCCTTTTTTTTTTCAACTCAGAAGGATACTTGGTATAATTACGTTTCTAGTACTCATCAATGCCACTGTGAAAATATTTTCTAATTGGCACTTTCTTCTTGGAGCTTATGTTCTTGTTGCCTATATTCTTGTTGGCCTTTCCACCCCACCCTCTTAAGGTTTCCCAAATCTATTGTTCCTTTTCATATGATTATTTTTTTTCGCAAAGAAAAGTTTAGCTTTAGCTACATTTGCCTCTAAACTTTTTTTTTATTTGAAGTGGACTCAAAAAATTTGAAACTCATTAAGCAATTGTGTGAGTTTATAGCTCATATGGTTCATAAAATAGTTCTTGGACTGCAAAAGTTTTCGGGATGCAGCTTTTAAAATCATCTCCACTTGGGTCCTCTCATGAATCCTCGCTCTATTCATCTCAGCCTCATATAATCATCCTGAGAACATATTCTCGAATTGGAACATTAGTCTTCATTTTGAAGTTCATAACATTTTTAATAACCTCATAACGAGATTGTTCTAAAGGGTAACCAAACATTACATGCAGAGACTCTATAATCTCATTTGCAGTTTATACATTCATGTTGTACCTTAAGCACGTCGGACATTCCAGCTAGTAAATAATAACATTCTTTGCCATTGTTTCAATCCAACGATTTTAAGCATCTCATACATTACGAGCAAACATGACAGCAGCTCAGATAGGACAAACTTATAGTTTTCACAGATAAGGCTAATGTTCATCTTGTTTTTCCATTTCACAAAGTTATTGCTGGTTGACTTCTCATTTGCCATAATTGTGATAGTATAATTAGTCATGATTACTTAAAAAATGAATAAACGGACACATTTTAAAATTCTGCATGTCATATCATTCATATTTGGTATCTCACAGTATAATGCATGATATAAATATCTAATATCTAGTGCATGAACACAAAATTAGAACTAATTCTATTATTAATAATTAAATATAATGTGCATGCATGCATGTCATGTTGATAAAACATATGTTGAGTAGACATTTCTTAAATCTATATGGTATGTTATATATGCACAGATATTATCACATCATAGACATCCATAAAATAATTTTACTAATTAAAAAAATGTCTTCGACCGAGTTTCCTTAGATATTTAAATTATAACCTAAAAAAGTAATAACTATTTATTATAATTTTTCCTTCTCAGCCCCGTCTTCTCTTCTTATGGTATTTTACAAATTTAAATTATAAAAATAATGCATTTTTCCACTAATTTACAAAACCAACCTAATATTTTTAAAAATACTAAATGGGCTAAGTAGATCTGGTTGGAGAAAAATTACCATGTCCAATATTTTGTGGACTACCCAATGGGTTAGGCTATTTTAGCCTAGTCCATATACTCATATCGAGACCAAGCACAATAGACCTGGCAGGTTAGGGCTTTGGTCCTTGCTATATGGTGTTAGTGCCTGGTCATACTAGGCATTTGTTCGTTTTTTAAAATGACGAGGACAATGAAATAAATGATTGAGAATATTAATATACAAATACGGAATCGATTTCTTTCATTTTGAAAATTAGAAAATTAGTTCTCTTGAATAACTGATTTAGAACTTGAATAATAGAGCAAACAAATTTGTGAAATAGTCAAAAAATAATTATTTAATAGAGAATCAAATAAAATTCAAGTACTAAGATGTAATTAGAGAAGTAATGGAATTACCTTGATCTAATTATGAATTTTTTTTATGGAGAATTAATCTATATGCAATAGTTAAATCAATGAACGATTCAATACTTTTATTTGAATTAATTATATAATAAATTCAAGAGTACAATTTCAGGTTTATAACGAAATAATACTAAAATTAATAATTTTGATTTATTGGTTTAAGAGTTACATTGATTATCAAATTTATTGGATCTTGAATTATCTGTCCATGGGTCTTTTCTCTATCATATTTACACTGTACAATATGTGAGATTAATAATTGAATTAATTTATAATTGTTATATAAATTAATATAGCACTGTTGTAAAAATTATGACATAATATAATAGTCAAATTATGACATAATATAATAGTCAAATTATGCCATAATTTACATACAATGAAGTGTCCCTCAAGATTACTAACTAATGCATTTTATTAGTCATTTAATTAATTAAACATTTACCATTGTTTTAATATATCCAAGAGATTTTGGATAATGTGTAATACATTAACATGTTTAAATAGTTTTGTGTGGGTTCTATAATATGTAACACATAAGTGGTTAGTTTATTTTTTATCAAAAAAAAGTGGTTAGTTTATTTAAAATCAAGAAATTACCCACACACTACATTGTTGGTAAAGTGATTGGAAAAGAAAATTTTTAGTATTAAAGGAAAACTTAAGCCACTAACACATCAAGGGTAACCATATTCTTCTCCTTCTCTTTATTTGTCCAAAATCAATATACAACTATAACTATGATGATCCTAAAAAGTTATAAAAAAATTTTATAATCGCAATGGCCCAACACTTCAGCATATGCAAAAATTGTTTTCCAAAACCAACAATTATTATGAGAGAAGCTCTTGGTTCTTATTGATTTTTGACAAATTTTTATCTTTTTTTAAATCTTAATTATATGTATGCGCTTTTTTGGCTTGATTAGTTGATGTTTGAATATATTCTTGGGTCATTAATTATATAGTTTTATTTTAATTATATGGTTTCCTCAGATTTTTTATTGGTTTTATTTTGATTCAATCAAACGATTTAGACCCCTTTTTTTTGCATAAGTTTTATCGCATATTTTTTTTCTTGTAATGTATAAAGAACGATACGGGAGAGCCTCCACCCGAACCTAACCCCACGCGCTGCCAATGTACGGCTTACAGCCATTGTACCTATATATAAAAATAAAAAAGCTCCTGGCACCACAGTCATACAGTCATACACTCATACCATTACCATATATGCGCACGAGGCGCAAGGGCCAAAGCAAAACCCGCCAAGCGCAATGACCCGGCAGGTAATGCTAATGTGTCTAGTCAAAATCAGGCACAAGAAAAGTATATGGGCTGGGCTTGGTAGTCCACAAAAAAGTTTGTGAACCTGATATTACTTGGAACAAAAATGACCAACAAACACTGAAGACATATATACCTTTTGAATACTGATATTCCATTCGAGTGTGATACGAAGGGTCGTCTGACATTTGGGCCCATGTTTTAAATAACTTGACTTGAGGCGGGCAATCCTACCCGCTAATATACACATACTGGAAAATTGATGGATTTACAGCCAAAGTTAATGTTCTTCTCCTCACTTGAAACTGATTCAAATCTTAAAGTAAAAAGATACCAAGAACTAAAAAGTAAACATATAAGCAAAGGCCTGTTAAAGTGCCAAAAGATAACCAGATGTCTACTAATCCGTAATGATGAAAAAATAAGCCTTTGTCGTGATAACGAATAAATACTAATAAGTCAAGAGTAGCCCACCAAAATTATTTCCTATATGTGCAAATAAACAAAAGAATTCATAGAAAATAAAGCTTTTTCCCTATTTAATTTTCCTCTACGGCTCTTTAAATTTTCTATGGCTTATAAATTATAAGTAATGTTTTCATCTTAGCAAATGAAGTATGAAAACTCTTGACTTACTCGGCTTTCTTTTTGGATTAGCAGGGTGCCCACATCCGGATACTGATCCAAAAGCCAAGGTTTCATATCCATATAGCCAGCTCAAACCAGCTCTCTGCTCAGCTTAATCCCACCTGAGATTCAACCACGACAAGCTACGGCATCGCCTCTGGAGACCAAAGACGTCCCTTTTGTGTCTCACCAATCATATCAGCAATAATTCTATAGCCCAACCAGAAATGTAGCCATTTTTTAGCATTTAAATTTGTCCCTTTCCCCGGTTCCTTCTCTCTTATCAGTAACTGGGTTTACATAAATTGACTCGATTGCACATTGTCATGTGAGAATATTTCAATGTTTACTGATCCAAAATGAAAATGAACATAAAGTGAAAGGGTTTGGGAGGAGTTATCCTTTCCCCGATTTAATTTAACTAATTATAACTTGTTAAGTAGAGGAAGAGAAACACTTCACTTTATTTCCGTTACTTCAGAGTCCATTACAAGTTAAGCCCCTTATATGAAAACAAAAAACTGCGGAGAAACAAAAATATCGTACCAAAAAAATAAGGATCGGCGTCATTAGTCCCCGACCTTTTAACATTTTGACATATTGGTTTACAGCTATTTTTTTTGTGATATTTAAATACTAAACGTTACTATTTTTGGCACTATTATTCTTTTTGGCATATTTCATCCAAAATTTTGTTAAAATTTATTTAAACGAGAGAAATTTTGTATCATTGATTTTAATTTTTCAATTATTTAACAATTTGACCCTATTTTCTTATTCCTATTTATAATTAACAATACTGCATCTATCAATTTTTTGAAAAATTAAAATTCTAAAAAATTAATTTTCCAAAACATTAACAAATATAATTACATGAAGAAATGAACATTTAATGAAAAACTATAAAACTTTTCAAATTTATTTGCTATAAATAAATAAATAATTTTTTTGAATAACATGAATATTAAATGAATATAATAAATTTTCAATCAAATTTGACTAACGTAAAATCACGTACGTGAAATTTTTTTTAGTTTTAAAAATAGTAAGATATTATTTTTTGTTCATAAATTTACTATAATTTGACATAAACTAAGGTTTATTAGTATAATTTTTTTAATTTAATTTTTAGATAAACTATTTATTTTATATCTCTCTTTGAATTTTAATTTTCTAAAAGATTAATAAATATAATATTATTAATCAAAAATAAAAATACAAAAATAAAAACAAAAATTAGGAATCAAATCGCTAAACAATTGAAAAATCGAGATCAATAATATAAAATTTCTCTCGTTTAAATAAATTTTAACAAAATTTTAAATGAATTTTTTTTTTAAATAAAGTATGACTTAACTAATGACCTCTACTTGTTATAAATTAAAGAAAAATACGTACTGACTTGAACCTAGAACCAAAATCCTAAATAATGGGTGTTCTTACCACTTGAACCAACCAACTTCGTCAAACTATTGGTGGCGGAAGCTACTGTCATGGCCTGGGATGTCACAACCCAAAATCTCAGGCCGTGACTTTTTAGTAATTTTGAGTATAAATTAATATAAATAAGGAATTTTACAAAATTCGGAGAAAACCCAGTACTTGGATGTTTCATTTTAGTTCTTGACTCATTAGAAATTCTATAAAAAAGAAACGTATCTTTAATTTAATTTATTAAGAGAGGGGTATCAATTAAAATTTGATAAGACATAATTAATTTGTATGAAAACTTGGTTTGATAAAAACTTTAGCGTTGATTAAAATGAAGTTCATAAACCTAGAGTCGGAAAGTCCAAAAATTGGTTTACAGAATTAGTCAAAATTCCAAATACTTAAAACTTTAAGAAATATGCTCATCGGGAACTATAGGGTCCCATATATATATATACCAAATCCTCAAATAGTAGTAAATACATCCTCATACATTCACTTGATAGACTCAAAGAACTTGGCTAAACAATTAGACATGGAGAAAGAGTGAGACAAAGTAAAGTACCAACCTAAGGAGGAATAAGACCACGAGCCTAAGCCAAACGACTTGCTTAGCCATCGAGACAACTGACTCGAATGAATGATCACCTGAAAGGAGGGAAAAAGAGAAGGGGTGAGCTCGAAAGCTCAGTAGGAAAGTTGTTACCTTAATTAAAACCTTTTAGCAATGGAAAGCCCATGCACGGTTAGTTTAATTCAAAATAACTTTTCAAAACCATTTGTGCATATATTCATAAAAATATCTAAAACTAAGAGTCCATATGCACATACATATATATAGAGGTACGGAAAACATAATATCTCAAAACTAATCAGTCCACAAATATATGACACAAATCCATCCATACCCATGAGTTTACCACCTCTCATCAATGGAAATCAAGGTATTGGTACTACGTGTGCCATACAGTCTGCCTGACACCTAGCCCATAACCGGAGGGGACACCCGTGTGTCGCCTACCAAACTTAGAGGAGCATCCGCATTGCCTACGCCTGCCAAATGGAGAGGTAATCAGAAGAAAAGCCCCACGCGGGTTCACGGACTCTCACCGTTGGTGGGGCCGCAGCGCCACACTATAAAAACCTCGTGATGCTAACCTGGGACTCATGTGTGATCCTACGACACGTGTACTCTGAACTGATGTGTAAAAGTAGCCATGCAGCACTTTAAGTTCTAATGATGCTCTGGTTTTTAATAAAATAATTCAATAAATTTTGTAGAAAAATGAGCAACATAACGGCCCTATTTTAACATATCAAAAAATAACCTGAACTCAGAAAATTCCCAGAGCAATCTAATGTATAAATCATACCTATCAATTCCATCACAGATATTTAAAAGTTCTAAAGTCACATTTATTCTCATATGTTGTAGAAAATAAGTTTTATTCAAAATGACGTAAAAGAGAAGTAACAGAATCCCTACCTCACTAGAATAGCGATACCACGCTATTAGATGCTCAAGGTGCTGTTGAACGATCATTCGGAGGGTCGAGAACTAATCCCACGCCCTCGATCGTCTTCTTGCGAAAAACCAACTTCTCATCAGAGTTTCAATTCCATAAACGGATCTCTTCACTGAATTCTTACCATCCAAAATAGCTTGGTTAGACATATGACTTGTCCAATTCAGGTCCAGGCCCACACCGGACCGGTGACACGCAAAACAAGGCAAAATTTCGACAGTGTGATCTCGATTTTCGTGCCGATCATCAAACGACACAATATATATATCAAACTTCTACATTTTCCAAGTACATTCCAAAAATAACAACAAAAACGAAATCTAACGGTCGGATTAAAAACTAAACTCAAAAACACCCAAAAATGGCAACTTATCGTGAAATATATAGCTTGATGATTCTTGCGACGATACGAATCTAATGAGCCCGGTTTGAGGTCGAATAGTGGCCGAAATAGTCACCGGTGACGAAAACTCCGAAATGGCCAAAAACGGCATTTTTCCGGTGGGGGAGCACGGTGGCTTCGCGGGACCGGCGGCAAGGGTCGCTGGTGGCAC
Source organism: Parasponia andersonii (assembly GCA_002914805.1). Classification (NCBI taxonomy): domain Eukaryota; kingdom Viridiplantae; phylum Streptophyta; class Magnoliopsida; order Rosales; family Cannabaceae; genus Trema; species Trema andersonii. The sequence continues at coordinate 1,096,846 of JXTB01000004.1, forward strand.
GATGAGGCAGCACCGACCGGTTGGCAGGTCGGACGACGTCCGAGGCAGCGGCTGCGGCTGGTCCCGGTTTTCGGCCAGTGAGGAAGAGAAAGAGCAGGGGGGAGAGGGGAATCGGGTGAGTGAGAGAGTGGGTATATATATATATTCTGATTTTTTTTTTATAATATATGGTCAAATGACCAAATTGCCCTTAAAAAAACTGGGTTATTACAGCTACCCTATCTTGGATGAATTTAATACACCAGAAAGACTGCCAAAAGAGAAAACGTTTCGTGCTTAAAGAACTAACGTGCCAAAATGGTAATAGATTGGCCGATCATCCATTAACCCAAAAAAACAAATATGCAGAAGTTTTATACAATGGTTGGAAAGAGTGGTGGTGTGGAGGCTCAGATTGACTTATATTCAGACAAAAAGAGAGCAGAAACGGCTACCAGTGGCCGCAGCCGACAACAAAGGACCACCACGTGGAAGATGACTGAACCATCATATTCCAGCGGGGAAACCGGGTCGACCCGCCAAGCAACCGTATCCATCCCAAGCCTGAATTTTACAGGAACTTAGGCTGAGTAGCAATTTTGGTGGAGTGGTGGTATAAGAACATGCTTGGATACATTTTGTTTTCTGTTTTTCTTTTCTTTTTTTTTTTTTTCCTCTTTTTTAAATGAAAAGAGAAGATAGCAGTGTCTTTATGGATAGCAGTTTCTGTTTTTCTTTGGGATAAAACTAAGGACCAGTCTGGTATTTGATGTGTAGCTATAAAAGCTACCCCAGATTTTAAGAACTGCTATCCATGAAAGAAGCCAAGCATCCCAAACACCAGCTAAGAGTAATTATAAGAAATGGCCGTTTTTCACACCTCACTTATGCTAAATGCCACTTAAAAAGAAATATCATCACTGCCTCATAATAGAACCACCACAGAGAGAGATACAGAGCTCAGCAAGTTCAGAGACTCAAATTACCAAAATTGAAACAATGAGGACCAAATTGTAACAAGTTGCATAGTCAAGGGACCAAATGTGCCATGAACCCAAAAAAATAAATAAATAAATAAAAGCATTAGTGGAAGTGGTAGAGGCTCGAAGCTCAGATTTGCCTTTCTTTTTTTTCCACAGACGGAGAGAGAGAGAGGACGACCCCGCTACCAATGGCCGCAACCGACGACGGAGCAACCGGGTCGACCCGCCAGGCAGCCGGATCCTTCTACCCAATGCCTGGGTTTTCAGGCCCGAAAAATATCATCACTGCCTGAAAATTAGACCAATACCGCTTTTCTAACAGACAGAGATATATATATATAGAGAGAGAGAGAGAGTTTTTTCTTTTTTTTTTTTTGGAGAGAGAGATAGAGAGGTGGAGGAAATCATCGGTTCTGCATGCATTCAGGGAGGAGCAAGCAGCAGAGACGGGTGGCCATCTTTTCCAAAACCGACCCGACCCGGACCCGGACGGCTTCACCATGAGAGCAAAACCTCATTCTAATACCAATGAGCCTCTCTGAAAATCCGAGTCTTGTCTTCTTGGAGGATTTTTATAGCTCATGAGTTTTGCACTTGAATTCCGCCTTTGCCCTCATATTGCCGAACATCGTGGGGGTAGTGGGAGGGTTATGATGGGTATTTTAAGTACTAAATATGCTTTGATATCCGGGTTTTAATAAAAAGAGGGGTTAAGGAACATAGTATCATTTTTCTTTTTTAGTATTATTTTTCTTTCTTTTTTTTCAGTTAAAGGATACATCATTATATCCTGCCATATTCCGAAGTTAATAAACCATTATCTGTTTTTCTTCTCTACTTTCTTTCGGTGAAAATTTGAGAGGAATTTGGGGTATGATTATCAGTGATTTTTTTTTTTCTTTTAATGAAAAGAAATTTGTGTGCTTAAGAAAAGCAAATTGTGAAACCCGCAGCTTGAAACTGAATTTTTGATAATAATGCTTTATATATGTATATTTGTATATTGGAAACAAGAGATACATTAATATCAATTCATATGTATAATAAAAACCATCATACCGGAAAAACGTTCAATGTTATCATGAGTATGAAAAATCTATGTTTCTTACCACTCCAAATTTCAAGATAATCTTCTGAAGAGTCTCGACAACTTGGTTTGCCTCCGCTTCCTCATCCCTTTCTTCACAGACAGCCAATGGGTGGAAACCAACAACAATGAGGCTGATTCGCATAAGATTTACAACACAGCCTTCTAGCCATTGGAACACTACTGCTTATCTCTTGATAAAATAATAAAAACGCAAATAAATGTTTAAAAGGGATAACATGGAAATCTTGGAATGTCTGAACATAGAGAATTACAGAAATGAAAGGTGAAGAAACATTTTCCCCACAAAGAAACCTGCTAAATCATTCAGTTTCAGATCAGCATTGTGATAAAGTATGCATACAGTAAAGTAAATCAATTTTGGTATCGGATTTGCACAATACTGAAACAAGACTAACAAGAAAAACTCAGATTAACTTAATAATTACTAGCTAATAAATATTACACAACCTTTTTGTCATGTTGTGGAGCACTGAAAACAGCTGCCGCATGTAAACATAATCTTCAAAATTTGGAACACTGCTCTTTACTTGATGATATGAATAACAAAATAGGGGTGATAAAGTTGGGCAAACAGCAAAAAGAGATCGAATTTTACCAAAGCCAAAGCTGTCGCTGACCTGCAGCTTCCTCCAGTGGACAAAGTCAACGAGTCTGGGATTGCCGTGAACTAGCTGAGCAACGCAGTCGAGAGTGTTAGAAAATGCTGCAAAATGTTGGTCTTTATGTGGTGGCAATAATGGTGCTTACTTTGCTACTTGATTTAGCTTAAACAATAAAAGACATATTTAGGACATGTCTAATCCGTAATGGAGAGCAAAGGGAATAAAGAACAGGAAATCATTTCTCTTTCATGCGTTTTACATACCAATTAAAATAAGGAAAGGGAATTCCAGCCTTCCCCACCCATTGTTTCTTATCCCATCCATTCCTTCCCACTCATTCCTTTTATGGATTAGTAAGCATGGCCTTAAGTAGCAAAACTAATAACAAGTTTTCACAAAAAAGGGTTGGAGGGTGGAGGCTCAGATTCACATTTTCTCAGACAAAAAGAGAGCAGAAACAGCTACCAGTGGCTACGACAGATGACAAACCACCATATGAAAAAAGACTAAACCATCATTTTCCAATGGAGATGCCATCGACTTGCCAAGCAACCGGATCCTTCCCTCAGCCTGATTTTCACAACATTAAAAAGTTATAAATAAAAAAACAAAAACAAAATTACTACCTCATAATAGGGTTTAGGACTAGTTTAGTAAGGTGATTACAACTTTTTTAGAAGTTTTTTCTGCTATAAGATTTCATATAAATCAAATACGCTTGCCAAAACTCACCAATCTCTCAAAAAATGGTATAATGGCTCCGTTTGGTTCACCTATTCAAATGGGTGTATTTAAATGAAAATTGTGGAATGAGTTATAATTAAAATGGGAGACATTTGAAGTAAAATAAAGTAGAATGAGTTGTAATGAGAATAGAATACATTAGAATGGACCATTCAACAACACCACCTAGGTTCCATACTCATTCCAAAATACAAAAAAACATACTCCAATGGTTGATGTAACTGATAGACCATTTGAATGGAAAAACTGAACTGTTGAAACAAACATCCATTCTAAAGAACCATTTGAATGGAAAAATTGAACTGTTGAAACAAACATCTATTCTAAAGAACCATTTGAATAGAAAAATTGAAATTGTTGAAACAAACATCTATTCTAATAGATTTTTCATTTGAATGGAATGGAAGGGGTGAAACAAACGGCGTCATTAAGTCCAATTTTCTCCAAACTACCACACTGAAACAGAGTTTTTATTTTGGCCTTTAATTCTGAAGTTTAAAAATTAGAAGTCAAGGGGACTCTTTGCAAAGTAGTTTTTTTGGAAAAGAATTTACTATCAAGGTACCAAATGTGTCATTAACCAAATAAGCACAGTGGAAGAGAGACAAGCTTGAGGCTCAAATTTTGCCTTTTTCTCAGACAAAAAGAGAAGAAGCACTGCTACCAATGGCTACGACAGATGGCTGCTGTGAGGAAATGGACAGAACTATAATTTTCCTAGGGAGCTATTAGCAAAATGACTGAATTTTGAGTCTCCTTAAAATTTGTCTGTTTTCCAAATACTGTAGCAAAATGGCAGGTATCTCACTGGATATACCATCCTCGGCCACTTCGCCATACAAAGAAAAAACGGAACTTCACTATCCACTCTAATTTCTCTTATCCTAACAGCGCAACCAATGTCGACCTGCCAAGCAACTAGATCCTCTCTCGATGCCTGATTTTTTAGGCCTGAAAATATCATCACCACCTCAGGGTTAGGAATTTAGGGTTAAAAGATACATAGGGGCCTTTAGGAAAATGGCTCTAATAATATATATATGGGCATCACTCCAATAGTTATTTTATTTTATATCTATCTATATATCGTTTTGCGTAATTAAGATTCATCGTACGTATCTTTTCATAGTAAAAAATAAAGAGAAAAACGAGCATTAAATGCACTAATGAGCATTTATTGTTGGACCAGTACTACTTATTAGACCCACCTAATTATTTATGACAGCCATTTCTTTGCTCTGATATGACGAAAGTTGTAGTTAATAAAGCTCTAAAAAAATGTTGCCAAATTTTATTCATGTATCTTAAAAAGTGTTATTTGGCTACTTAAACAAAAAATAATGAGCCTCTAAGTCCATGTTCATCATCTCAGAGCTTTTTATAACTCAAACTCCTTACACATGAGACGTGAGAATTTACATGACCCCTTTACCCCTTTTTGGAGCACAGTAGCAGATCACCATGTGAGGAAATAAACTATGTTACCTGACAAAATCAGAAAGCACAAGTTGGCACTTGAACATGGAAAATACAGTGAACACTCATAAGCTCTAGCGATCTTGACTCCGTGAAACAAAAAGCATGTTGACCAATTTCCTAAGCAAACAACCTTCAAAAGGAGAGAGTATGCAAAGAGTCGCAAACACCAAAGAAAGAATAATAGTAGAGGTACGAAATTCTTTCATTAAATCCTCTTTACTAAGTGAAGTGACGTATCCCTAAGCCCACCACTCAAAAAAAGACTGCAGATAGAGGTATACCTTTTGAAAACTAATTTTCCATAAAGAATACTAGGGGAAAGGTCCTTTGACATTTGGGCCCTGGTTCTCAGCATAAGCAATGCTACCTTGACCTTGGGGCAAACAATCCTACTTATGCTGGAAAATCGACGGATTTGGAGTCAAAGATAACATTTTCAATTATCCCACTTGAGAATGATTAAGAATTTGAAATTAAAAAAAGCAGGTTACGAAACAATTTCACGATCTTGACTATGAAGAATCTCTATATTTTATACCACTTCAAATTTCAAATCTCTCGTCTCAAAAACTTGGTTTGCCCCATGTCTTCACACCTTTGCGGAAGAAAATCTTTAGAGACTTCTAAGTTTTAGCCATTGGAACACTACTTATCATACTTATCACTTGATATGAATAAGAAAAAAAAGGGGTGATGGAAATTGGGGAACCTATTCTTTTAGATTTATTTTGAAATAAAGAGATAACATGCTAATTCTAAAGAATTTCCAAATGGAATGACATCTATTTTTCTCTATTTCCTTTGTATAAACATTGATAGTCCATAAAACAATAGAACTTGAGGGCACCAACTGTAAACAGCCAACAGATATTGAATTTTACCGGTTATCACTGGCACCTTCCAGTGTTCTTGTCAGCTAACCTCTCTGTGTCTATCGGCTCATAAACAGGTACGTAACTTGGGCCTTTGATTACTTCAGCCATCAGGCAATTTAAGTTGGTGGGTTCATAACAGATTATCCAGGAACTGCAAGTAAATATACAAAAAAAGTTTTCTTAGCCTCTGAAAGTACAAACTGATAAAGGGAATGTTTCTAATCCATAACGAAATAAACCTTTATCTTGAAAATGAACGCAAACGACTAAGACAAAGTCTTTCTCGCTATCACTTATTATAACTATCCACCAAAAATTAGTTCCAAAATGTGCAAATAAACACAACAGTTCATAGAAAATAAAAGCATTTCCCTTATTTTCTATTCCATTATGCTCTTTACATTTACAATAGCTTATAAGTAATGTTTTCAGCTTAGTAAATAGAGTATGAAAATTTTTGGCTTATTCTGCTTTCTTTTGTGATTTGCATGGTGCCCATGTAGTGATACTGATCCAAAAGCCAAAAATTTCCATATCCCATATTGCCAGCTGAACCAGGCTCTCTGCTCAGCTTCATTGCAACTGAAATCTCACCACCACCACCACAAGCTCATTTCTTTCCCCTTTTTTTTCCCCCTTTTTCTATTTTCACTGATGTAACACCCATAAAGAGAAATAAAAAATAAATAAATAAATAAGTAACAGCCCAGAAACCAAAAAATTGTTATAGGAGGGGGGAAAAAAGAGTAATGCTATGGGCTGCCCGTGTCTTGTCTGTTACTGATCAATTATAACGGTGGAGAGAGCGGTGGCTATGGAGGCTCAGATTGGCTTTTCCTCAGACAAAAAAAAGAGAGCAGGAACGGCTACCAGTGGCTGCGGCCAACAACGACGGCACCACCTCGTGGAAAATGACTGAACCATCACCTTCCAAGAGGAGAAACCGGGTCAACCCGCCAAGCAACCGGATCCTTCCCTCTGCCTGGTGGCAATTTTTAGGGTTAATATCACCTGGGGTCCTCAACCCTTCCTCTGCATTTTTTTTTTGATTTAGGTATAAAAGCCATTTAAAGGAGAATATATATAGCATCACTGCCTCACAATAGATAAACAGAGAGAAACAGAGCATAGCAAGTTCAGAGAGTTCGTTGCCAAAATTAAGGCCATCTCCAATGCAATAATGCCAATGGTAAATTTAATAATACTAAGGGCCAAATAAATAAAAAGAAGTAGCATTGTGGAAGTGGGAAAGGGTTTTTATCTTTCAGACAGAGAGAGGACACGCCGCTACCAATGGCTGCGACCCGACCGACCGAGCAACAGGGTCGACCCGCCAGACAACCGGATCCTTCGAATATGCCCGAAAAATATCATCATCGCCGCCTCAGTATGGGAAATGGACCTGACTAGTAGTGTTTTGGTCTAAAATGACTTTAATAACCTCATTCTTCTTCAACTAATGAGCGCCTCTGGCTCTGAGAATCTTATTGTCCGTCTTCTTGGAGCTTTATTTGTAGCTCAAGGGTTTTGCACCTTAAATTCCTCTTTTGCCCTCGTGATTTGCCGAACATCCCGGGATGATATGTAGGGATATGATGGTAAATCTGCTTTGATATCCGCATTTTATATCGGGGGAATTGAAGAACAGGGTTATACTTTTTGGTAGAAAATCATTTAGTCCTACTATATGACGTGTGTTACTATATATATTTAGTGTTTCTTTATTCAACTCTTTTAGGTAATGTAATTAAACATAATACTAAATAATTTAGTTGTGTTTTTATTATATTATTTAATACAATATCAAATTATCTAATAAAAAAAAATTGTGTTACACTATATTCTAATACTAACTCATCACTTCACTGACTTTAATTTTCCTCGAATCATTTTCTCTATTTTCTCAATTTCTTAAAAAAGAGCAATTGGGAGTAGAAATCATGTTTTTTTTTCCTTGAAAACATGAGAGTTATTTGTAATTGAACAAAAGAAAATTGTGAAATTTTAAATAATAACCACAAGTTAAAATGAATAATTGGTTTTGAACAATTTCCCAGGAGCTAAAAACAATGTGGCCTAATATAACAGCTAACAAAAAATGTTAATGGATAGCTGATTGCTTAATAATAAATAGAAATTTAAGTACAAAGAAAAAGGGAAAAAAAAAATTGAGAATGAGGAATGGTAAGGACATAGGCATTTGTAAATGTACATATTAATGGACGACCTAATGTGACAGACGGATTTGTTGCTAGCAGTCCTCATAGTCGAGGATTTGGTGGCATTTGTTAGCATCAGAGCAATGTTGAGAGCAGTCCTCTCCTCAAACTCTTTTAACAGTTGAGACTTGAAGGTTTACATGACCTCTTTACCCCTCTGTTGGAGAATACTTCTGTGCACAACTTCACCATCTGAGGTAACAAAATAGGTTACCTGCCATCAACAAAAAGTACAATATGGTAAACTTAGGCTTGAATTCATGGCCACAAGTCCACAACTAATTGCACAAAAGAGAAAATGAACACTCACAAGCTCTAGGGAGTTGACTCTGTGAAGCAAGAAACCATCGACTGATTCCCTAAGAAAACACCCCAAAAACGTTAAGTGCATCAAAAGTTGCCAATCTGGTTTAAAGAGTAATACTAGAGGTGCCAAATTGTCTACAAGTGAAGTAACATAGTCCTAATTGCGCCTTCTTTCGTTTGAGGATGTCTAGTTAGTTTTGGAGAATTTGTTGGCCTTCTACTACTCTGGGATTTTTTTAAAAAAAAAAATTAATGAAGATAGAGGGCACCTTTTTAATATTGACCTTTGATTTGAAAATAATGAGAGGAAAGGTCCTATGACATTTTTGCCCGGGTTCTCAATGTAGCAAATGCTACCTTGATCTGAGCAGTCCATCCCACTTATGTATGCATTCTGCAAGAACGACGGATCGGAAATCAAATTGAATGTTTTCATCTCTCATTTGAAACTGATTCAAATCTTGAAACAAAACAAAGCAGTTTCTGAAACAATTTCACCCACAAAAAATGAGTATGAAGAATATCTGTATCTTACCACTTCAAATTTCATGAGAATCTGCTGAAGAGTCTCAAAAGATTGGTTTGCCTCCATTTCCTCATCCCTTTCTTCGCAGACAGCCAATGGGTGGAAGCCAACAACAATGCGCCTGATTTGCAGAAGAAAATCTATACAGCATTATAGCAGTTGGAACACTACTTATCTCTTGATAAAATAAGAACAGGCTTTTGTTTCAAAAATCAACGTTTAATGAGATAACATGGAAATCTTGGCCGTCTAAATTGAATAACATTTTTTATACGGTGTATTATTAACCTTCATAGTTCATAAGAAAGCAAAAGTTGAGCTAACGAAATAACAGAGATGGAATTTTACCAGTTGCCACTGGTCTCCTCTAGTGTTCTTGTCAGCCAGTGTAATTGATTGTTCTGAGTCTCATTTAAAGGTCCAGTGAGCACATCCTTCAAGTTTAAAATAAGTTCAATAAGATGAATGAACGATAAATGCTACAAAAGAATACTGCAACATTAAAATATGTCACTCAAAGAATGAAAAATTCCTGATAGTATCACTAGACATATTAACACCCGTATTCGACAAGCATTGGAAATAGTCATCACACAAACATTGAGAAAGCTATGACAGTGAAAGCTGGCAAATGAGCAGGAGGCAGTAAAGGGAAGAAAGGTTCGACTAGTCTAGTAACAAATTGGATTCTGAGCAACCGATCGACGAAAACTGATAACAAGCATAACATACTCTCCGAGCATCTTGAAGACCAATGTGAATAAACTTTTTATGCAAACATTCAGACCTCACTCAAATGTTTTACTGACCACAAACATTGTAATTGCAGAATAGAAGTGAAACTTTAAGTTTTAGTTGTTTTGATACAAACGAAAAGTTCAGCATCTTGATCTAGCAATGCTACCTTGAATTTCGATCTTATGCTTACTAATGAATTTACAAAATCTATGATTTTCCACACTACACAAGCGTCCTACCATATGCTTCAGTTGTATCTATTCATTAATTCAGGCATTCAGCCTTAATGGTAAAAGAGCTCCTTCATCTATTTGACGTCACAAAGAACCAAGAAGAAAAATCAGTTAATTGCACAATCATATTTCCAAATTTATTTTCATTTTCAAGTTTTAGAATTGACACCCCATTTGCTAGTTGCCTAGGATTGGTACACAGAGAGGCCATACAGAAGCTGCGGGCTTCATATATCTGTAGAAAATCTGGAGACAATGGTCCCAAATTAGGTCTAGAAAGACCCTTCTTCTTAAAGGTTGATAAATTAAACATTTAACTTTCTGAATTCAGCAACCTAGTACATACCTTTAATAACCCAGTATTCACTCCAATAATGCTTAAGGTTTTTCCATAAGATACGTTGACCTGCTTTAAGAAATAACCCCCTTCTTCATGTGCTTTTGAAACTCTATTGGCGTACCTACACATATTAATATCATCAGTACCCACTAGCCACTGAAGTAGTATAGTTAAAATGAAAGTCACACAATTTTGTCTCTTCATGAGAAGGGAACTATAAAACTTGTGTGGAAGTTTATAGTGTATTGCAAAGAAAACAAAAATGGCATACCAGGGAACTTTTGGTGAGGAGACCAACTGAGAAGCATGTAGAAAAATATATATTAGTATGATGCTGTTGTTGGTAATCAAAACGAGTGAAACCAAACTAAACGGTAAAGAAACAACTTTGATTATTTGACCTCTGCTACCGTGAATCAGTTGCCTAATTACGAGAGCCCCTAAGTTAAGCTTTTTGTTTCAAAATAACAAAAAAGAAAAAAGAAAATTTTTGTCCCATTTGCTAGCTTCATATTTAAGTTACTCTCTAAAACACATTAAGCTAGAATTTCAGTTCTGAAAATGAAATGACCTTACATTCTGCAAGAGCGGATCATCTTCCCCGAGCTCACCAACATTCACCACAAACCTTGCCTTGTAGGTCTTCGCCACCTTCTCCAACTTTATACACAACAAATAAATCCAATGAGTAGTAATAGAGAGAACTAGATGGAGAAAGAAGGGATTCAAAACTTCAATGGAACCTTAGCTACAAGCAAAAATATGACAAAAAGGATTTCAGAGTAGAAAGAAATAGAAACTCAACCAAGCTTGTAAAAGTAGAAACTAGCCCAAATGTATATTATACTTTTTGCCAAAGTGCAAAAGTAATGAACTCCGGTCAAAATGAATCCAAATGGGCCAATATTACCCAACCATCCATTACATTACTCGATCCCAAAGCAACTAATATGATGAAATAACCCGAACTTTGTTGTAAACCAAACTTTCACATTACTGTAATTCACCAAAAAAAATTAAAGTCCAGTAAACCTTCTATCATTTTGAGTTCACATATAATTACTTAGAATCCCACAACCAAAAAACTCTTTTAAGAGCCGAATTCAAAAACCAACTAGTCAGATGAGCTTTTTTAATCCTCCAAACCACCAAGATTACACATTTAAGTCTCAAAACTGAAAAACAAGCCAAACCCACCAAGAAAAAACCGAAACAAATTAAGTAAAACAACATAATAGAAACAAATATAATCATAATACATCTTCCATAAAGCAGAAGTAAACAATGAAGAAAACGAAAAGAGCAACCTGTTTCAGAAGATGGATCTGTTGATTTAGTGGTCTAAAGCCACCTCTAACGCTTATAAAATACAAATCAAGAGGTCTGCTCGCACTTCTGCCATTGTAAACTGAGTTTTGAGGCTGACCCAGATGAAGAGCAAAGTAGAGGGCGAAGCAGAGAGCAAGCTGAACCACCAATGTACGAACCCAACATGGTTTCTCCATTCCAATTTCCAACGGATAAGAGAGAGAGAGGTATCAACCTGCTAGGCTCAAACTATGGTTATTGGCAGTTTCCAGCGTCCAATCATGGATCTGAATGTGATACACACGAAACCCAAATGGTCATTATCCGATAGTGACTACTGTCCGGAAATATTGAAAATGGAGTATGGAAGCTCTAATCACTGTTATTTTATGTCATTATCACGTTCAGCGAGAGACTTCTTGGACTGTTTCAGACCTCAAAAAACATAAAAATGGAGAGTCTCTTCTCTTATCTCTTACACTTGTCGTGTGAAATGTAATTATGTAAACGGCGGATGCGGATAGGTCAGAATTTGTCCAAATGTAAATTATTTATGCCTATGCCTAGTAGGCTAGTACCATGTCCTTTTTTTTTTTTTTTTTTTTTTTTGAAGAGTTAAGAATAATAATACTATAGAATAATTGTAAAAAATATATTTTAAAATTTGAACCTTCTTAAATTTAAATCTTAAAATTTAAATTTTATAAATTATATTATGAAATTAAGAATTTTTAAAAATTAATGTTTTAAATTGACTTTTTGAATATCTTTAACTAATAAAATATAATAATATCCTTAAAATTAAGATAAATAATATAAATTCATTTAATTTTTAATATTATTATTTTTTTCATTTCTAAAATTGGTCAAAATATCTGTTTAGGCTATTAATTTTCAAAAATTCTTCATTTTAAGATATTATTTTATAGAATTCAAATTTCAAAGTTTAAATTACAAAATACTCAAACTTAAAAATATTTTTTTATAATTCCCTAATAATAATGCAATTCAATTATATTCATTCTATTATTTGGCTTGAAAGTTTTGTCTTACGAACTAATAGTCATTCAATTATTCAATTATTATAACAAGGACTTCTTTGTCACAAATTATAAGTTTTTAACATAAAATAATTATTTGACAAAGTGTATAATTAAACATAATTTAATTCTATGAGTTAGAACTTTGTTCTCAATCATAATTATCAAACTATATGATTTGCACATGATTTATTTTTATTAAAATGTGGCACTTTGGGGGGAAATACTAATTAACACTACAATAATTGTGTAAATTTTAATAGTCTATTATGTAAGTTGAGAATTTAGAGCCTCATTATTGACCATAGTTACTAAACCATAAGTTTTGTAATAACTTATTTCTATTAAATAATTAACAATTCGTGACAAAAAAAGAATTTATTGTTGCAACAATTACATAATTTAAGGATCATTATTATATAAAATAAAAATTTAAGAGTCAAAATAGTATGATAAATATAAATTAAGAGTCATTAGTATTATTAACTATTTTCTTTTATATAAAGTATACTCTCGCTTGAATTTTGCAAGTTCTTTATAAAATTATAAAATTAGCTGTTGGAGCGGTTTCTCACCAGCCGTCCACGCGTCTCGAACTGCTGATGCTGTATTCTCCAACTGTCCACGTGTCCTTGCTGTCCCAAAGTCCTCTGAACTCCAAACAAGATCGGAGAGGCGGGGGTGGCTACCTGCAAAGACTCTCCGATGCTTAAGTCAGTGGTTTATCTTTGATACAGGGTAGCAAGGAAAATATTTCAGTATTAATATTTATCTGTTTTTTGTTAACAGATTTTTCTATATATATATATATATATATATATATATTTTAAGCGTATATGCCCCTCTCGGGAACGCATGGCTCTCATATATGTAGTCCTGAGATAGTGAACCGCATGGTTTTCAATCTCAGGACTGAGTACCTTTCACCTCAAAATCTTTTTCAGCAGTCACGGGTCGAGATTTCTGCAATCTCCTCTGTGCTGCCGTGGCCTGATTTTCGCCGCCTCCTTTAGTTTCAATCTGTCACGAGTAAGATCTGGGTAAATCGCCATTCTGTCAGGACGGCTTGTCCCCGGCACACACATACTCAGGATCGCATTAAATGCTCTGTCTGGGTCTGGGGCCGTGAGTCGCTTTCCACTGTATTCGGTCGGAAGACCCTTGGGGCTTCTAACCCTCCTGACCGTTGAGGTAAGGGCCGATGTTCCCAGATGGCAGACCCTTAGGGCTTCCGACCCCCAGCTGTCGAGGTTGGGGTCAGACTGGGCCAAATCGTCTGGGGTCAGTGATGAACTCGGCCCTAACCTCGGACGGCCCAAAGGCCAATTGTGAGATCAAGTGCGATCCGCGTGGCCTTCCCCGTGGCATATGGCTCAGGAACGGGTCCCACAACTGCCCCCATTTCCCTACTTGATGGATTCGTGTCTATCAAGTGGAGAAATCGTCTCTCCGTTCCTCCAATCTAGGGGACGCACGTGGTTCCCTCTCCCTGATGCGGAGATACGCCATCCCTCATCACGAGTGTTTGAATTTTGAAGTTCTGACTGCTCGGTTCCCTTTATTCTCTCCTCTTCTAGAAAAACTCTTCGGCTTCTCCCCTATAAAAACCGTAATTGTGTTCATTTGCCATTTTGTCAAAATTTTCAATCATTCCAACCTCATAACATCCTAGGGTTTCTACTTCCTTCTCTTCTAAAGACTCTCACTCTTCCAGTCGCGTTTCAGAACAATGGCTTCAAATCAAAACCAGGAATTGTAACCCGCTATGGATTCAGAATTAGATTCACTGGGGAGGCACATCTGCCTCCCCAGAGGAGTGACGCTTCAACAGGTCGAGGGCCCTGCAGACTGGTACCTTCGCCGTTGTGCCCCCGAGGGTTCTATCGTCTTGGGCAGGAAGCATATGGACTGTCTACGATTCCCTCTTCCTCCCCTAATCCACCAATTTTTTGCCTTGACGGGAATCCATCCGATGCAGCTGAATGCAAACGGGATTATGATTCTGATAGGGCTTTTTGCCCTGTCAATTATCTACAACATGCATATCGACCTGGATTTGGTCTTTTATACTTATAAACTCATTCTTATCCTCAAGAAGGGCTCCTACCCCACCTTCAATCTCCAGCCGCTGCCTGGGCGCCATATCTTTTGGGGGTTGCAGCGGTCAGACAAACAATGGGACTCTCACGCCAGGCTTTATGTCGTTGGAGGGGCGTGGTGCTCCCCTTGGGTGAACGGAGAGCATTTCCAAGTCCCCTCAATCTTCTTGCAGAGTAAGTATTAGACCATGATCTTTGGGTCTGGGTCTGGGTCCTTTCCTGACATTATTGCTCATGTTACTTTGTCCTGTGCAGCCTCAGCAGAAGAAAGCAGGTTTGAGCTGCACCTGTCAGTTGGGCGGCTCAAAAGCCTAGAAGGGATCATAATCTTCAGCTCTTTAGGGGAATGCAGGCACATCCAAGCCGTCCTCAACCCCCTGATGATGAGCCTGATGCCCAGGATGGTCTCGTACTTTCCCTTCCCTTTGGATACCTGGGTCATCACCAAGCACTTGAAGAGTCGACTCGACGCCTCTGCCCTGAACCGATTTCACCGAGACGAAAGCGACCGGATCACCATGGTGAGTCAGCAGGTTGTGGCTTCAAGCTAGCTGGCGGGCACCAACGATCTGGTCGCGCCGTCCAATCACGAGCTCGAGGAGGCCGTGAGGCTTGTGGCCGCAGAGTGCGTCAGGCTCCGCCAGGAAGAAAACGCCGCCCCCAAAAGGGTTAGAGGTGAGTTTATTTTTAAATCTTTGAATCTTTATGGGTCGGGCCATGACCGCAAACTAATCTCGTTGTTTGTTTTTCACAGGTTCTGAGACAGGCCCATCAGCCGGCCCCTCTCCCATCAAAGGGGGTGCCGCGGCATCAAAAACTCAAACCAAGGCATTTGCTGGCCGGCACCTCGTGGTGTATTCGGGAGGAGCAAAACCAGTGGTTCCCCGCTCCGATGCCGGCGGATCTCCACCTAGGGGACCGTCTGCCATCCTGATCGTGCGCGGGGAAGAGACGACGCCAAGCTCGATTAGGGGGTCTGTAGCGGTGATCTTGCCCACCCCTGACTCCGGTTCGAAATCGAGTGCTGTTAGCCTCGGTGGAGAGATCATCGAGCTCAGTGGGGGAGTTCCGAGATTGAAATCCAGACTCTCCTCCCCTCTCCCGGTCCCTACAAAGCGGCAACGCGAGGTCGGCTCATCCACTGAGGAAGAAGGGTAGGGTCGTCTTTTCGTCTGATAGTGACGATGATAGGGTGACGCTGACCCTTCTAAGGAGAAAGTGGTTAGTATACGGCGGCCAGCCCAGAGGAGGTGCACCGCCTCCCACCGTGGTCGACGGCGTTCCTGATGGCTCCGGACCTTCCTATGTCCCTATCGCTCCTGCACTGGAGGCGTGCCCGGCGGACGGAGAGGACGCCCTTATGACCGGCGAGGCGGGGCCGCATTCCCCTGGCGTGGGCGACACTCAAAGGGATGGTCCAGCCACGGAGCCAGAGCTGGAGGCCCTTACATCAGAGAATGTCGAGCTCGTCACCACCCGCACTCTTGCGCAGGTTTGTTTCATTCGGGTGCTTTTATGTTTTTCAACATCTTTGGTAAATGCTGACCCCCTCTTTTGTTGCTTAACTTGCAGCTATCCGCTATCCAGTCCTTCTACTCTGCTCGTGTCAGGAATCTGATCGAGGAGCTGAGCTCCCGTTCTGCACTGCCGAGCGCAGCGAGGCCGCCCTCGCCGAAATGAGGTCTGACTTTGATGCATATCAGGGCCTCGAGGAAGCGAGGGTTAGCAGCGCAGTGGCGCACGCCATGAGTGTCGAGAGAGCCAGAAGCGAGGAGCTAGCTGCGAGAATGGCTCAGGCAGAGGTCGACAGGCTTGCCCAATACGAAGTCGCCAGGCTGGCTCAGGGCGAGCTGAGGATCAAAGAGCAAGAGCTACAGAGTACGGGGGCAGAGATGGGACTGGCCTTTATCGCTCGTGACCAGGCTGTTGAGGACGCCAAGGAAGCGAGGAAAGCCGAGGCGGCAGCCAAGCTAGACGCCCATGCTCTGCAACGCAGACTTGATCGGTCCCATAAGGTAAACCGATATCTCTTTCTGGACCATAAAAATCTGATGGGTGCTCAGGTGGAGATATCTCGTAAATATTGTGCAGACCTCGCTGGTATTAATTCTTTATTGGTCGACTTATCGCAGCGGCAGGCGAAACTCAGATTGGCGGCACTGAAGGATAGACTGGCGGATGCGGAGAAGTTAAAAGCAAGGTAAGAGAAGCAGGTGGACGTTCTTTCTGCGGAAAGTTACAGGTCTGGCTGGGAGAATAGAGAATTTGAAAACCATGCTGAGGTGGTGACGCCAGACCAATTTGACGATCAGAAAGGCGTCGANTGGCCGCGCCTCCTCAGACGGAGGTAACTAGGACCCCCAATTCTGTATATTTGTAAAGCTAATCATTCATTGTAACCCTTCGAATAAATGATAAATGACTCCCCATCATTTTTAGACTGTTTTCTTTTGCATCCAACCGTTTGTATAAATGACTGTAAGGACTTGATTTCGGATTATTAGTGGGCCTTCCTCGGGTCATGATTATTTGGACTAGCTTCAGACATAGGGTGCAAGCTTTGGCTCATCCGATTTTACAGAAGTATAACTCTCGTTATAACTTGCTTTGTCAGAGTTCGACCCTCCCGTGTGGCTAGATTTCTCCGACCCCAAATGGGACCGTGCTCGGAGCCAGCTCCAGGGATTAGTTGACCATTGCTTAGACCCATCGTTGCAGAGGAGAAGGCCCAGGCTTGGCTCTTATCGGACACAAACAGGGCATTATCATTCCGACGTCTCCTTAAAAGTCCGCTCTAAACCTGCGCCTCGCAAGTAGGGCTCCTAAGTGCTCACCACCATTATCCGTGCACTTTGTATTTTTAGAACACAATAAATAGGCTTTAATCTTGATTCTTGCTTTCACGTTCGATTTGTCTCTGGACTACTTCCAACGGGTAGACACCAAATCTGTTCACATCCTGACCATGCAAAGATAGATCTTTCCCTAGCTAGAGTCTGTTTCCCTTTCACTTTCCGTGTAGTCAAAACAATCCTTAGGGAGGGTCCACTTCTAATGGGTGGATTCTGACCCTGCCTTCCTTTAGCTCTTCGTGTAGCTAAAAGTGTTCCTTTGGGGGTCCGCTGGCTAGCTTTTTTGTTACCACGCCCCTTTTTCCTTTGTACGTTTTCTTGGGTCATCGACAAGTGTCTTTTTGCATGATTCGACTCCCAGAGTACGATCGTTTTCGAGTTTTGCTGGCGAGTTTTTGGTGTGCAGCTATCTCCTCTTCGCACGTTTTCTCGGGTCGTCGACGAGCGACGTGAGTCCCAGAGTGCGAGCATTTTCGAGGTCTGCTGGCAAGTTTTTACTTTGCACAGTAGTTTACTCTTCGCACGTTTTCTCGGGTCATCGACGATTGACGTGCGTCCTAAAGTGCGAGCTTTTTCGAGGTCTGCTGGCAAGTTTTTGCTTTGCACAACAGTTTACTCTTCGCACGTTTTCTCGGGTTGTCGACGATCGACGTGCGTCCTAAAGTGCGAGCCTTTTCGAGGTCTGCTGGCAAGTTTTTGCTTTGCACAGCAATTTACTCTTCGCAC